>ML663041.1:3005645-3318904 GCA_007570785.1 Antilocapra americana
GTTGGTGATATCTCTGCAATAGACCTTAGGTACTATGGATATTGAGTGAATTAGGGAGAAAATGGACTAATTCATTACTATAGTATTCTAGTTGTCCTTCTGCACAACAAATTTCCCAACACTTTGTAGTTTAAAAGAACAATTTCCTTTTCCTTCTCATAGTTCTGGGGTTCAGATGAGCTTATGTGGGGTTTTTCCAAGTAGCTGAGGTCAGATAGGGGGCTGGGGTCCTCTCCTTTCTCAAAGAAAGTGGTAGGACTTTCTTCTTAGGCTTGACAATTCATTTCCCTGGCGGCAGCATTAGGTGACTGAGGATAATCCTAACACTTAATCTGGATGGGAGGGGGGTGGGCAGGGGTAGGGCACAGGCCTGAGAAGGTCCTGTGGAGGCATTAGGACACAGTGGTTAAGAGCAAGGGCTTTAGAGATGGAGCCCTTTGGCTCTGCTGGCTTCTCTACCACTTCATCAGCTCTCCTGCTCACAAGCTGTGTGGTCTTGGAATAGAGTCTCATCCTCTGTGAGTTCCATTTTTCCCATCTTTAAAGGAGGCTAACCATGCCTACCTTACCTCGCAGACTGAATGCGACAATCAGGTGCAATGCCTTGTGTTTAGAGGATGCTTGTTACGTTCGGTAATGGCAGGAGGAAGCATTTCAGAAGCCAAGCCTAGATACAGCCCAACAAATGAGAAATCCCAGAGCTGACAAATTCAGTCAGTTCCAAAATCTCTGGCAGTGACTAAAATCAAACATTCCCATACTACTTTAATCCAAGAAGGCAAAATATAACTTTTGATGAGCTAACTCAATTATGGTTACTTGTTTCTACGTGCATCCATCCATGTCCTTGTAAGGTATCCCCAAAAGCAAACCATGGTTGGGGCTTATTCTGGTATTTTGTAAGTGAGGGTTATTATTATTATTATTATTATTATTATTATTATTATTATAGAGGTGTGTTTGGCTCTGGGGAGAGGGGACGCTCAAATCACAGCACGCTCTAAGTGGGTGTGTGCTAGGAATGCCCACTGCTGGTCCTTTCCCATAAACTGTCAGATCTCTCAGTGACAACTAAATACACACTTCAGACATGTTTTAAAAATCAGACATGCCAGACCCAGCTCAGATTTCATCCCAATGAATCACCTTCTGCATTGGGCCAGAGGAAGAAGGCAACAATCTCAAATACAGATTAAGCTGCTTTCAGGTAGAATTACAGGACAAGAGGCCAGGCTGGGGAAATGTTCCTACGATTTAAGGACATCAGGGAGGACCCTACTGCTTGAGTGCTTCAAGAACTATAGAAGTTGGCAAGCATTTCGCTTTTTTAAAAAATCTTTGTAGGGCTTTAAAGCTCAATTTTAAGTACCAGTGAAAAACTGGATAGGCAGCAACAATTTATATCTCCATCAATATTAATGCTGGGGACAAGCCCTCCACCCAAGTGACAGGAAAGCATCCAGAACTAATCTGAGTCCCTGAGCAGATTTAGAGGATTATTATGCCTCAACAGGGGGTAGAGTTGAATCTCTCTGCTTCTGGCCCACTTTGGAAGATGATCTCTTCCCACTACAAATAAACAGATGATGGAAAATGCAGGCCAGGGGTGGAGAGAGCCTGACTAGGAAATTTTAGCCATTGACACAGAGACATTTTTGCTGCTCGAACAAGATCAAGGCTAAACTTGGAGTGGGCAGAGTTCCTCAGCATCTTCTGTAGTCAAATATGCATCTTGGCCGTTGCTCAGGAGAGGAATGAGCATAGAAGATGTGCCCCTGTCAGTTCAGTCACGTGGCTCAGCCAGGCTCTTCACAAGAAGGGGCTGTTTGTGTTCTGTTCCTCTAAGGGAAAGGGCATTATTTTAAAAAAAGACAGGCAAAACTCCTTGGCCAAATTTGGATTATGCGATCAAGGAATAAAATCATCAGCAAGTCTAAGTGGAAATAGACATCCTGGCAATCAATTGATCTGTAATTAGATGAGGTGAATACATAATGTCACTGAACAAGTATTTCTTGAAGCCTGAAGCACATACTCCACTGTGATTTCTAAATATATTTTATTTGAACCATGTAGAGATAGAAACAGATTTCCCAGGTTAATTAACCACCAAAATAATGTGACCACTAAAAATTCAGCAAGGCTTAGGCAGCATTAAAAGAAGTACAGAAACTTGAAAAAGGAAGGTGATGTCACTGCTCCTTCTAATGCTGTGGGTGCCACACCACATCTGAAAAGGGAGGAGCAATAACTCGGGGCATGTTCAAAGAAGATGCAAAACCCTGTCACATAGAGATTGTTTAGGAAGGGGACAATTGTGGGGGACAGGGAAGGTGCTCAAGGGGCAAAGGGACACAATACCTCTCCTTGTTTTGTTCTGTTTTTTCAATCTGAAACTCAGTCATGTGGTTTGCCTTGTTTATATAGAAGTTCCAGGGCAAATAACTGAATTTAAGCAGCAAAAAGTCCCTCGAATATTAGGTGAGAATTAGGTGCCCTGAGTTTCTTCCCTTGGTGAGGATGGATGGTCTATTGACAGTGCTATGTGGAGGGATTTGAGCAGTGGATAAAACTGGATCCAGATGAGAGGGATCCAGAGGCAGAGTGGTGCGATGGTGACATTTACAGCTCAGCTCCGGGGGCCTCACCACTTATTTCAATATGACCCTGAACACTCTAACTTCTCTGAGCTTCATTGCTTCACTAGGAAATGGAGATAAGAGTGCCTGTCCCATAACAGTGTTTTGAGGTGTAAACTTATGAGTGCATACAGAGACCTTCACATTCTGAGTGGGTACACAGTGCTTAATAAATGGCATCTATTCTTATAGTTAGTCATGAGTATTAGGCATTTTATTGCCCCAATAGTCAACTTTCCAAATTCTCTAGATTCAAGGGACTTCCCTATAATATTAAGCTTCCAACCACAATGAGACAGACAATTGATACCGTAATTCATGCTCTGGGATCTAGCTTAGAGGTGAGAAGCAGTAAACGATGAAAGAGAAGAAAGAAATGAACCTGGACCCACATGTTCACAGCCAGAAACAAAGCAGGGTGGGACCCATGAAATCAGGCCATGAATTTAACGGGAATTCACTAGACTTTGACTTCTACGTGATTACTTTTTTTGTTTGGCTTTTGTAGGAATAAAATGTCTGCTGAATAACAAATAGGGGTTTTCCTGAAAGCTGGTGCTTGTGGTGATTTTACTCAGTGACAGGGAGACTAGTGGGGAAACAATGGTTAGAAAAGGGAAGCATGTGTTTACAGCTGTGCAATGAGTATATAGACATATAAGCAACACCCTTCACACCACCCTCAGATCCAGGCTCAGATCCAGCCTTGCATCTGTTTGCAAGGAGATATAACCCACACATACAGGGACTTAATAGTCCTTTTTGTCTACTCTTCCTCCAAGTTCTGTTCCCCCAACTCTTAGTAAAATAAATAAAATAAAATAAAGGACACTGGCTTTCCCTTGAGCAAGGACTCTGACTTTAGGACCAGTGAATGGATTGTAGTCCCAATTGCTTTACTTAAATAACTGGTTTGACTTGAACAAGTGACTTAATATGTCAGTGTTCTAACTTACATGGCAAAGGGAGTAACCTTTGATCTTAAAGAGGTTCTCCCATCCTAATGATATACTCTCTAAAGCAGAGAGTAACAGCCTTCCCTGAAGTCTAGTTACCTGGCCCACAAATCACAATTCACTTGAAAGCATACAGATATTTGCATTGTTAGAAGAAGTGGAAGAAGTCCTGGAAATAAAATACCTTGACTCTTCAGTTTATAAATGAAGAGACTCAGAATGACAAAGAAGTTTTAGCAAAGAGACAGCCAATTAGATAATCAGGCCAATACTGTCTCAAACACCAGTAAATATGATTCTAGCTGTAGATTTTTCACAGAATCCCTTTATCGAGTGGTGGTGGTGGTCTAGTCACTAAGTCATGTCCAACTCTTGTGATCCCACGGACTGTAGCCCACCAGGCTCCTCTGTTCATGGTATCTCCAAGCAAGAATACTGGAGTGGGTTGCTATTTCCTTCTCTATTATCAAGTGGAGAAAATTCTTTTCCATTTCTAGTTTATCAAAAGTTTTTATTATGAATGGGCATTAGATTTTATCAAATTTGTTTTGTGAATCTATAGAAGATGATCATAGAGGTTTTGTCCTTTGTTCATATCATCCTATTAATGTGACATTGCATCAGTTTTGAGAAAATTAACCAACTCTGTATTCCTGGGAGAAATCCTACTTGGTCATGGAGTATAATTTTTATATATAGATGAATGCATTTTGCTAATATTTTGTTGATAATTTTTATATCTAAACTCATAAAGAATATTGATCTATAGTTATCTGGTGATGTCTTTGACTGACTTTGGTATTAGAGCAATATTAGTTTTATGGAATTAGTTGAAATGTGGAAGACTTTTTGAAAAATCAGTATTATTTTTCCATTGAATGTTTTATACAATTTATCAGTGAAGACATCTGGGTCTAGACTTTTCTTTGAGAGAACATTTTCAATTACTAATCCAATTCTTTATTTGTTATGAGTCTATTTAGATTTTAGTTTCTTCTTAAGTCAGTTTCATTCATTTGTATCTTTGTATGAACCTTCCTAATTTAATCAAAATTATCTTATTTGTTGGCATAAAGTTTTTTCATAGTATGCCTTTGTAATCCTCTTAATTTCTATAAAGTTGGTAGTGATGTCTCCTTTTTCATTTCTGACTTTGATAATTTGTTTCTTCTCTGATTTGTATTTGCTTTGGTCAGACTAAATCAGGTTTCTCAATCTCAGCGCTATTGATATTTGGGCCCAATAATTTTTATTATGGAAGGGGTGTTTAGCAGCATCTCTGGCCTCTACCTCTAGATGGCAATAGAGCCCACACCCCCTCCTCTCCCTACCCCACCCCCAAGGTATGACAATTAAAGCTATCTCTAGACATTGAAAAGTGTACCCTGATGTGCAAAATTATCCCTGGTTTAGAACCACTGTTCTAGATAAAGTTTTAATTGTATTGATCTTGTCAAATAATCAACTTTTTTTTCATTAATTTTATCTTTTTTTTTTTTTTTTGGTTTGGTTTTCATTTCATCAATGTCTGCTCTAATCTTAAACTTCTTACCTCTACTTGCTTTGGGTTTAATTTACTCTTTTTATTCTAGTTTCTTAAAATAGCAACTAAGCTATTAATTTGGGGATACATGAGGTAATTTTAAGACATTATATTTTGGATGACTTGGATTTTAATAAACCTAGCCTCTTAACTAAAAGAACTGTTGGTATATTAATAAACAGAAACTGTAAATAAGAGCTTTTCCCCAGCCCTAAATCTTGCCTTCTCTAAGTAAAACATAATGGAAAATAAACTTAAATGTGAGGCATTTACAGTCAGCTCTGTTAGTCAGCACTACTAGTGCTGGCTTCTCTAAATGACATGGTTTGTCAGTTTTTCTTAAAACTTCTTTTTCACCTCCCATGTACACCCTGAACCATTTTAACTCACTCACATTGATTAGGCAATCTGATTGAACAATTGCTGTTCCTTATATAAGAGAATATTACCTTTTCTAAGTGCTATAAATAATGAATAGTACAGGTAAGTAATGAATAAACAGTGATTACTAATGTAATTACTATCATAGAAGATATAAGCAATAAAGGAAGTATTTTTGGAGTAATTAGACTTTAAAGCAAAGACATTTTCAATCATGCAAAGACAGAGAAGATAGAATAAGGCACACTAGGAAGGAAAACTCAGTTTAGTGGCCAGACTGATGGTCAACTTCCATTCCAAGAGCAGGTGCTAAAACTAGGATGGAGTCACTGCCAGGAGCTAAAGGGAGAGATGGCATTAGAGCTAAGCCACGGAAACTAAACTTAGTCAATGAGCACCAAGGTCAAAGCAGAACTGACAACAGGAAAATGGATAAAGATGAGAAGCAGAAAAGAATGTGGCAAATAAAGAAAGCCTTGAGTGGAGACTATTTCCAGTTAGTTTGCAGGTTGCCATTCCAGGTTCTCCAGGCATGGAGGGTGTGTCAGTGGACCGGTAGGCTCAAAGGTTAAAGGAAAGCCACCATCAGCTGGCAGCCCGTCCTGTCTGCACAGGGGGCAGGGGCTATGCTCTGTCTGTGAGGCATGCGCATGGTCTAAAGGCCAGTCAGGAGGAAGGAAGCGCAGCTCCACAGGGATCCCACTACCTCTCCCTCTCTCAGTCTCTGTCCTTGACACAGTCCTTTTACCAGTCCCAATTCACCTTCTTCAGTCTTCACCCTTTTAGTCCTTCTCCCTTGGTCCAGACCCAGCTTCTCTCTCACATATTACTTTACCCATGAAAACTTCAGGGCCTCAGGAAATATTCTTTCTCTACTTCAAACTCTGCTGATTTTACATGAAATATAAATTCTTCTTGTTTCAGGACACCTTGGGTGCCCTGCTGTTCACAGTCCAAAAACATATTGTAGCATTACCGAATCACATGTCTTGGAAAATGTTGAAACAGAAAAAGCTGGGCTGCAGCTGAGATCCTGTGGGTACCTTTGCACGTCTATGAGCATGAAAACAGAGGAATGTTAGCAGAAAGAGATTTAAAGAAAAGGGAGAAGGGAACCTACAAGGTACAACCTTGTGATAGGAGCTAAACATGGATTATCTAATTTAAATTTTGCAATTCTATAAAAGAGATTTCATATTCCTTATTCCACAGAGGGAGAAAGTAAGGCTCACAGACCCTAAATAACCTGCTTACTATGGGTATGTGGCAGAACTGGGATTCCAACCCCATGCTAAATTACCCCAAAGTTTTCCTCTGATACCCCACTGCTTCACATGCCACTCAACAGGGAAATTATGGTTACCTTAGTAATCTCTGTGGTCAGTTTTCCTTCGTCTTAGAGTAGAAAATTCGTGAAGAATGGCAGCCTGACTACACTCTGACTCCGCTCGCTCCAGCCCAGCTTCTTCTCCTGGATTAAGCAATACCTTGGCTGCGGCTGACAATGATCACAGCGGAGACCACTTTGTGTGCAGGACGTTTTCCACCTAAGCAAGGTGAGAACCTGGAAATAGAAATAGATACCTTCAGTTCAAAGATTAGAATATTGTGGATCCATGAAGAGAACTTGGTCCCCGGAGATCTGAGGAACGCCCACCTCTCACCCGACAATACTACCAAGGGAATGACAACTAGGCCTGGATATGGATGTCTGGGCTCCTTGCCTCTGAAATGATGAACAGGAGCTGAAAGGGAGATTTTCTTCTTTTTGCTCCTAGTGCGGGAGAACTCAGCGAGACTAAGACACGGACTAACTTCTTCCTGACACTGACACTTTGGTAGAGGATGATAAAGTGCCTGCTGTCCTACCACTGGCTCAAAGGAGCAGAGACCATCAAGCTTTCCATCACTCATGGGACAGTCCTACATCAGCAGCTGAACCTGAGCCTAAGTGAGCAAACCATCAGATCAATTAACAATTACATGTAATAATGTCTGGCAGTTAGAGAGAGGAGAACAAGTAGAACCATTCTGAATAGGCCCTAGTGAAACAGAGCTGCTGAAGGAGACTAACAAAAAACTGAACAGGAAAAACAGTACTAGAGGTATTCGAGGCTAATACAAAGATGCTTGTCAGTACTAAAAAAAAAAAAAGTGAGTAAGAATTAATAAGGTCAATAAATGAACTGATAAAAGAATCACTGAGATTCAAATCATAAGCCAGACAAATGGAACAAATATTTCAATGAGCTGAGCAACAGTACAAAAACATAAAAGCCATGAGGTAAATGATAAAAGGCTTGGAGAAAATACTGAGGCAACTTGAAAAACAAATCAGTCCCACAAAAGGAAAAAAGAAGAGAAAGAGGTGAGGCCATCATTAAACATCACTAAATAATAGAAGAACATATTTCTGAGCTAAAAGATGATTTGTGCCTGCAAAGTAAAAGGGTTCATATAATTACATGTTTAAAATATAAATTAAAGCAATGAATTGTGTGGTTGTATACACATAAAAGTAGAATGTCATGCAACAACAGCACAAAGGAAAGAAAAGGTACGGGGGAGTATGCTGTTAAGGGTCTTAAGTTGTATATGAAGTGGTATACTTATTAACTCATGGTAGACTACAATTAGTTAAGAATGAACACTGTAATCCTGGAAGCAACCACTAAAAAAAATAGAGCAAAGAAGTATGACTAAAATCCAACTGAGTGTACAAAAACAAAAATTAAGCAATATTCAGTTAAAGAAAATTAAACCAAAAACAGGACAAATAAAACAAATAGCAAAACAGTAGGCTCCAACCAAACTGTGTCAATAATTACATTAAATATAACTGACCTAAATAATTTTTAAAAGTGATTGTCATACTGATGTTCAAAAAAAAACAGAAAAGGAAAAACCACTATATGCTGTCCACAAGAAATACACACTAAATATAAATCCACAGATAGGTTAAAAGCTAAAAGATGAAAAAAGATATACTATGCAATCATTATTTATATATTGTTTAAAAGTTAGAGTGGCTATATGAACATCAAATTAGACTTCAAGACAAAGTGCATTGTCAGAGACAAAGGGACACATAAAAGGGTCAAATAATTAAGAAACATAAGCATCCTAAATGTGCATGCATGAAATAACAGAGTTCTTAACTTCAGGATGCAAAATCTGACAGAACTAAAGAAAAAAAATCTGTAATTAGACTTAGAGATCTTCATACACCTGATAGAAGAGGTAGACAAAAAATCAGTATAGACAGAGTATAAGATCTTCGTGTGTAGCCTGACTATCACTGGGAGTCCCTCAAATCCTTTCAGGAAGTCTATAAACTCAAAACTGATTTTATAGAAATACTAAAAGGTTATGTGCCTTGTACTCTGACTCTACACTAGAATAAAGCACAAGTGAGTATCTTCACAATCAGACCAAATTTCCTGGATGGGATATAGAAAGTACTCATGCCAAAAAACAGAATACACAAAGCTAACTACCAAAATTTAAAGCCTTCACCAAAGTTAAAAACTACTGCTAGCACAATATAAAGGTAAGTCATGACTAGAAAAAAAATATTTGCAACAAGTATATCTGATATGGTAATTAAATGTAGAATATATAAATAACTCCTACAGATTAATAACAAAAGTTGATCAATTATTTTAGTGAACAAATAATTTAAATAGATCCTTCACAAAAGCAGATAGACAACTGGATAAGAAGCATATTAAAGGGTAAACATCATTAGTCGTCAGGGAAATGCAAATATAAATGCTAATGAAATACCATCTCACTACAATGACTAAAATGAAAATATCTGACAATGTCAAATGTTGGCAAGGATGTGGAGCAACCTGAATCCTCAGAGACCACTGGCTGGAGTACAAAATCATACAAACACTTTAAAAAACAAATTGGCAGCTTCTTAGAAAGTCAAACATGTACCAGTTCACATCATCGTGAATGCATCCCAAAAGTATTGCGATAAGCAAAAAGCCAAACACAAAAGAGTATATTCTGTTATTTATATTACTTTTAGAAGTTCTATAAAAGGTAAAAATCATGGTATCTCTGGTGTATTTTATTTTTGTAAATTATATTTCAATAACAACTTAAAAGGAAAATCATTTCACTGTCTTTACCATACAAAAAGCCCCAGATAGTACAATCTACAAAGTCACTAATCCAGGCATTCATGGATCACACTAGGCCAACTCCTCCTCAATTTGGAATTCCATCTCCTTCTTCAGACTCTTAAACCTATGGGAGATTTGATTGTCTTTATGTGGTATGTGGACTGACTGAATCCACCAGTGTCAATTTTTACATTACACATTAGTAAATTTAGTTGTCTCACTTTTAAGAAGTTCTAATATTTTCCCTTGTAGTCTAATGGGTCATCTTGCACACACTCTAGATATGTGTCTGTCACTTACAACATCACTGGTTTAACTCCTTTGCATCATGATTTTCTGCTACTTGCAGCTGAAAGAATCTTAACTGATAAAGCTTGACATTGAAGAAGGAGCCAGATCGTGAAGGTGATTTTATCATGCTAAGGAAATAAGACTTCCTCCTGCTGACAGTGAGCAGGTTCCAAAGACTTTCAGAAAGGAGAGGGAAGTACCTAATAGTATTGTGCAGAGACTAAAGGCAAGGCAATCAGTTTTAAGTCCTAGAAGAGGAATATGGCCTGAATCAAGGCAGTGGCAATGAAATGGAGATGAGGAGATGGAATTAAAAGGCTTAGCAAGCAGAATCCAAAGATGTTCAGGCACAAACATTGACAGGTCTTGGTAGTGAATCCGATGTGGGAAGTGAGAGCATGAGAGCCATCATGAATGATACACAGATTCCCAGCTCAGGCAGTTCATTATGGGACAGACCCTTCACTAAGGAGGAACCCCAGGAGGTGGAAATGATGACAATGATTCCAGCTTTGGGCATCTCAAATCGGAGGTGCCCAGGAGATATCCACTGAGCCACTGACACTACAGTCCTGATGCTCAGCAAGGAAATCCTGGTTATTGAGTTGGCCCCATAGGTATCCTCTGGAGGCTGAGGCCCCTGCCTTAATGGTCACAGTGTTGCAGCTCTTCCTTAACACACCTTGGTGTCTGCAAAAAGCCCCATATTTACCCCCAGTGTCATTGCTGGTCTCCCCCTGCTCCTCACTATACTTGAGGAGAGCTGACACGGATGGCATCTCCCTCTCCTGCTCCCATATATTCTGTCTCTAGGCTTGATGTCACCCCTACTTCCAGTGGGAGGGCCCTAATGAAGCCTTCAGCTTTGCAGGCCTGGTGACTGATTTTCCATTTTCTTCATCAAGAGCACAGACCTGCATTCATTCAACATTTACTGAACTTTGCAGCATGGCATGCTTTGTGCTAGAGATGAGATACAAAGAAATGCAAAAGCATGGCTTCTGAACTCAAGGAGCTTGCTATGAAGAGACAGACATATACAACTATAATGCAATACAGTGATTAGATTGACCTGTGTATGGTTAAAATTCAGGAGGGCTTGAAAGAAGGGGGAGTGAGTCGGGCTGTAGAAATCAGAGAAGTTATCCAAGCAGTGACAGCCTTTGGCCTGACATTGAAGAGTGTATAAGAATCAGCTAGATGCAGCAAGATGCAGCAGATATTCTAAACAAAAGGTCTGTGTGAAAACCCAAGGTGTGAAAGAGCCAGGTGTTGAAGAGCGAGTGGTTGCAGGCAGCTCAACGTGGCTGGACAGGGGTGGGCAGGGATGGGAATGTTTGAGGTGGGTCTGGAGGGAGAGAAAGTGATCTGCAGAACAAGTGCTAAACTAAGCCTTGCGTGGTGTTTAAAGTTTCACAGGGCAGTAGGCACAGGCTTTCTCTCATTTGGATTCTCTCCTAGAGGAGAAGCTGATTAAGAGTCTGGAGTGAGAGAAACATAGCTTTGTCAGGTCATCATGAGGTGATGGAGGAGGATACTTTGCTGGCCAGTCGGGGTATCTGCAGCTAGAACAAAACAGGTTGTGTATTCAAGGTGAGGCATTCCTGGGAGAGTCTAGCCAAGCAGTAATCAGAATTGGGCCCAGATACCAGTACCACCTTGGGCTAGAGATGGCCAGACAACCTGCCTCGGTGCAGTACCAGGGTTCAGGTTGGGGTGAGGCTGTCAGACCCAGATCCCAAGCCTTGGCCCAACTGCAATTTCTGCCTGGAATAGGGCTAATTAACTCTAGTGGACATGGCAAGGTGATTAGGGTCCCACAAGAAGCCAGTAGTCACAACAAGAACCATGGGACCAGCAGGAATCAGACAGGCAGAGAAACTTTGGTCTCCAGCATTGAAGCAGCAGTTACAATGGCCATAAGGTGGGGGGTGAATACAGGACAGAGAGAGGGTCAAGAGTGATGGCCCAGGACCCAGCTCCTCCCATTTACATGAAAAAGGCATGGCCTTGGCCCAGCAGCACCCATAAATACATCCTGTCAGTTTCTGGAATAGTTTATTGTCTAAGAGTGTTTTTATGACCTTAGACTGGATTTTACCCAATGTGTTGGTGAGGCTCAGAAGAAATTTATTAATAGTCTCATGAATGTTTTTGTGTGCTAAGTTGCTTCAGCCTTGTCCAACTCTTTGCCACCCTATGGACTATATCCTGCCAGGCTCCTCTGTCCATGGGATTCTCCAGGCATCCATGGGATTCTTCAGGCAAGAATACTGGAGTGAATTGCCATGCCCTCCTCCAGGGGATCTTCCCGACCCAGGGATCAAAACCATGTCTCTTATGTTCCTGCATTGACGGGTGGGTTCTTTATCACTAGCTGGCTACCCACTCCAGTATTCTTTCCTGGAGAATTCCAGTGACAGAGGAGCCTGACAGGCTACAATCCATGGGGTCACACAGAGTTGGACACATCTGAGCAACTAACCCTTCACTTCAATAAATCCATCAAAATAATATTTCACAGAATTTAAGATACCACATATTGTAAGAAGCACCATTATTTAACCTATTTATTACTAATAAAGTGAAATATTGCTGATTAATTATAAGATAACAACCAATTTTAAGACATTTTGTTGTCATTACTCTTGTTGTTAAGTATTTTCTGTCCTCCCCCATTCCGAATAAATAAGAGTACAACACTTTCTGATAGTTTTGTTATTGGTGAAGTCACGTGAGTAATTCTGGGCTAATGAATTGTGAGTGGAAGTGACCGACTAATTATACTTGCAAGTTTGAGACGTTCTAGGCGCCATTTTCTAACCTGTGCAGTTACCATATGGGTTAGAGGCAGTGGACATTGTATACAAATGCTTGACACTAAGATCACACTGAAATCAAGCTCTGAGTTGGAAGTTAGCTCTGATAAGTCTTCTTTGTGCTTCTGCTTCCCTGACATTTGAAAAGGTTATGGTTTCTGAGATTAATGAAAACTACTATCACTCTGGGAAGACATTTCAGGATTTACTACTGGCATCAACTAACACACATGTCTAAACAAAGACATGTGTTTTCAAATGAAATGATAACAAATCACAACTTTAAGACACAACAAAAATGCCAGATTTGACCAGGGAAAACTTTCAGGACTGAGAAAATGAAATGTGTACAATACATATTTTACTTTTCCTGTCCACCATCATTTGCTGTATTTGGTCTTCTCTTGGAGGGTTGATATTTAGAACATTTGGGAATTCATATGGAGAGTAAATGCTTTGACTGGGTCCTAATTCAATTTTGAGACACCCAAGATGAGAGAGAGAAAAGGATTTATGGACTTCAGTCCCAAAAATTAAACAGGCATTAAAGGCAAAGACACTCCCTGAACCTTCTCAGATAAACATTGGAAAATACAGACCAGGAAAACAGGCTACAGATTCACAAACAATGTTCAGAAAGGTTCAACTCTACCCACACTTGCCAATTTTGTTTCTTCACATCTGTGTCCCTATTTGAAGAAGATGAGGAAGGTCTTTGCACTTGTTGATGGACAGAACTTACAGAACTTTCCTGATTTCAAAGGCCTTGATCCATTCTATCCATAAGAATATTTAAGCTTGGGAGGTTATGTATTGAAATTTCCAAGTTTGGGGTTCATGGTTGCTATAGGAATTGGTTGAACAGACAGATTCTGAGGGGCTTGCATCCTAATTTATAGCCACTAGAAGAGATGTTACTAAGGAAATGACAACAGGCAGGTAGAATCTTCTTCCTGGAAAGCAGAAGGCAGCACAAGAACTGGTCTGGAAGTGGAAAAGTGAACCACGAGTCTTCTAGTAGAAAGGCCCAGCAAGTTTCATAGAAGTGAAAAGATGAAAACAGTGCTTGTAAAAGTGTCATTTGGGATATCCTGGTACAAATAAGCAAACTGATCACCAGATCTGAAATTCCAAATACCATTCTCCACTAAAAGGGATCAGGGTTCTTTGAAAAATAGTTGATTTTAGGGGTGGGGCTCAGAAAGTACAAATAAACATGGAACATCTTGCTGTACCTGAAAGTAGAGATGGACTACAAGAATATGGACTACAAGAATATGGGGACAAGTCAAAAGGATAAGGAGTCAGCTTAAAGGGACTCAATCTGGGACAATTTGAGCCTCAAAATAAATACTGATAGTACAGATTATAACCCATGGAATGAAATAAGAATCCATGTACCTGTACTTATGCAAATATATAAATAAATAATGAGAAAGAAAAAAAATCTCTTCCCTACATTAGGATGGCACCTAACAGACATGGAAGAAATGATGGAAATAAATATGGAAAGAGAATTGAAATTAGAAAATAATTAGCATTGGGCACAACCAAGAATCACCATGATACTAAAACCATTGAGTGAAAGTTTGATAAGAAACATGATTTTTATGTAATCTAGAAGTATCTCTCACAAGACCCTTCCTAACAAATGGAAGAAAAAAGTTACTTTACAGTATACAAATGTCACAGACACCACTTTCTCCAACTGCTCAGTTGTAATCTATAATGGGTAATAGGTATCATCTGCCTTTTGAGATAATGTATTAAGGAAAACATACTATTTCTGTGGTATGCCTTCCAAAAATATATAAGCTGAATCTAATCATGGGAAATATGAAATAAACCAAAATTTAAAGACCTTCTACAAATTAACTATCCAGTAATCTTCAAAAATGTCTAGGTCATGAAAAGGCTGAGGAACTTGAAGGATATTATAGAGATGTGCTACCTAAATGCATCATGTGACCCTAAACTGGATCTTATACCAGACATATTTTTCTTTTGCTATAAAGCACATTAGTGTGACAATTGATGGATTGTGAATGTAGATTAGATAACAGCTACGTGAATGTTAATTTCCTGGATTTGATGAATGTACTATAGTTATGTAAAAGAATATCCTGCTTTCAAAAATACACCTTGAAGAATTAGGCATAAAGAGGCCTCTGTATTTTCAAATGATTCTGAAAGAAAATGATAAATCAAACTGATGAAACATTAACATGTTGAGAATCTGGGTGAAGGGTGTACAGGGATTCTTTGCAATATTTTTTTTTGCAATATAGGAATCCTTTGCAAAATTCATGCAGTCTTTCTACATTCTGAAATTATTTCCCCCCAAATTTTTTTTCAAAGAATGAATGAATAGAATAGAATATTACAGAATAGAATTCTTAAGGGAGTTTCTACAGAAGAAGAGACAGTGTTGCATGGAGCATCATGCGGAGGAGACTCAGGTAAGGCTGGGGCAGGGAGATCTTCCTGCACACACGCCTAGCTTGGGTCCAGAGCCACCTTTCCTGTTTCCTAATATCAAATTCCACAATGATCAGGTTCTCCACCTCACACAGGAACCTACGTGCTCACCATCAAGGTAGCTCCTCAGATAGGACACCTGGCATCATCTCTGACCATCCCCAGATTAGATCGCTGGAAGGACAACACCTACCTCTAACTAGAGACACGTTATATTGCTGATTGTGCCCACACTATCTTCCGTCTACAGTCTTTGCCCCACCTCTGAGCACCTAACCAAAGTTTTACAAGGTTTCAATATGGCCAATGCACAATCTCCTCTGAGTTTTAATCATATACTATTTGAGTTCATTTTTAATCATAAATCAATGGAGGAAAGAATCCCGAATTCAGAGAAACTACATGCTATATTGAGAAAAGCATAGAACGTGGAGTCCTGCCTTTATTACTAACCAGCTGTAGGTGAGCCTGGGTGAATTACTTCTATAGTCTTCACCCAGAAAACTGGAAATATGAACTAAACCTTCTTAACAGTGGTCTTCTCCACTTCTAAAAAAGATGATAGCTATTTAAGAAAAGGTCCTTCTAAATCTGATAGTTTTTATACCCATAAGAATTAACTTTTCCTCCTGAATTAAGAAGTTAAGATCTTACACTTGATTCTCAAGGTTGACCTAGGTTTGAATTGATAGCACTGACATTGCTTTACCCAAGAAGATTACAGCTAAGAGGCAGCACTACTACACCCAAGTTCTATTTTATATCAACTTTTGCCAGCTATGCTATGTTTAGCTTAAACTATTTTTGGACATACAACAGTTAATCACTTTTTCAAGTGAAAAATTACAAGAGAAAAAAAAAACCACCAAAAAAAATCCTATAATCTCTCCTAAATACCCTAACTCTTCTCCTGAATGCCTGGACCCCTGCCCTTCATCTCCAAGGTTTCTCTGTAATCACTGTAACAGCATGTACATAAGCTGTGCCCATGTCTGTTGTATTCAGCTATCTATTTCCTTTGGGCTTGGCTCGGATTCAGCAGCTCTGAGTCAACAAGGAGTTGGTAAAGAGAGATTCTCACTGTGCCAGGTCTTGCATCAAAGCAGGACTCAGGCACACACACTGGACACTCATTCTCCAGGCTCTGTCCTCCCACTTAGGTTGCCCATCTGTGCTAAAGTGAAGTCGCTCAGTCATGTCCGACTCTTTGAGACCCCATGGACTGTAGCCTGCCAGGTTCCTCTGTCCATGGGGTTTTCCAGGCAAGAATATTGGAGTGGATTGCCATTTCCTTTTCCACATCTGTGCTAAAGTCTTTGCTAAAGGCACAGAAGGCTTTTCCCCAAAGTCCCGAATTTCCAGAACACAGTCTCTCCTACTAGTGAACACTAAGCATGACTTCATTTACTTTTTCAGAGTTTGCTCTGATGTGATTGTTCCTTTTCCCAAAGCAGAAATAATCCAAGTAAGAGAGAGAGAGTTATGCTAAATTTCCCTTGTGGGGCCAAACAAGGGAATACAATGGGGGCCTTATATCCTGGAGGAATGCAAGGAATCCCGAAGATGGGCAAAGGCCCTCTGAGCCAAGTGCGTTTATAACAGGAGGTATAAGAGCGCTGAGCTCGGACTGTGTCCGGTTGGCGCAGGAGGATAAACTGGCTCTGAAACCTAAAGGGGTCCCTGAAGTCATGGAATTTCTGTGAAAAAAAAGCAGGCAAAACATATTTTAATTCCTCTTATATGCCAACTTTGTAAAATAATAAAGTAGGAAAAATGTCAAACATACAAAAAGTGACAAGATTAGTACAATAAACATCCATAATCTCTTTACTGTATTTGTTTTCTTATACTTGGATATGTTTCCATTATATATATATATATATATATATATATATATATATATATATATATATATGCACACATAAGTAAAAGGCTGAAGTATTTTAGAGGAATCACAACACTTCAAGATATTTCACTTCTAAATATGTAAGTTTTTATAGTCCCCAAACAAGAACTTTTTACAGTTTACAGGAATAACATTGCTATTCTTAAAAGTAACAATAACTCCATAATCTCATGTAATGCCCTGTCTCTAGTAAATGGCCCCAGTGGTACCAGAAATGTATTTCATGGTTGATTTCTTCAAAATAAGATATAACCAGACCAGGCCAGCTCTCTGGTTGGCTGTAACATTTTGTATTCATATAATGGTTTCCTCATGGTGTCATTTAAATTATTTCTCTAGCCCTTGTGGATTTTTTCTTTTTCTTTTCTTTCACAGTGGAAGTTAGATCTAAAGACTTGATTAGCTTCAGGCTTAAGATTTGGGTAAGAAATTTTCACAGGTGATGCTGTATAGCGCATATCGCAACATATCAGGAGGAACATAATGTCTAGCTGTACTCCTAGGGAGAGTAAATTTCAGCACGGGGTAAACTAACAGTTTTGCTATAATGCTACTTATACATATATCCTTAAAAATCACGATGTTAAGCAAAATTACACAGTTTTAAACCACAAGGCTTATGGATGAAATGGAAATATGGGTTCAATATTCAAAAACTTTTTTGGTGACACACAACAGAAAAAAAAGATAGAAATCTATTAAAAAATGGTAGCAGCTTTATATAAGTGAAATGGTTAAGAAATAAATACTACAACAAATATGACACTTAAACTTAATGAACTCTCTGAAGCTTGCTTGCTAAAGTGGGCATCAGAAAAGTTACAGCTCATGAGTTATAACGTGATGGAGGTAGAGTGACCTAAAACTGAACAGGAAGATAAAGCACCAGATGTAGACAGCTGCGGTTCATCACACATGTGGTGAAATAAGGTAGCTGGTATAGGTCTGAGATGTCCACAAGTGTGCATTTTGTGTATTTCTAGGTGACTTGGTTCAACTGAGTTCAACAGCCACCTGTTTCTTGTGCACAGAATCACACACAAGTAGACGGGAAAGTGTGCCACACGCAGTGTTCCATAGTTCACCAATTGCATTGGAAAGAATTTGCGTTTCAAAGCAAATGTTATCAAAATTGAATGTATTAGTAATTTGTATCTTCTCTCTTTGTTTCATTGATCAGTCTTGCTAAAGTTTCATCAATTTTGTTGATATTGTCATAGAAAGAGCTGCTGGTTTCAATAATTTTTTTATTCTTATGTTCTCTAATTCATCTAGTACGCTCTTTGTCACTCCCTTATTCTAGCTGAATGTATCCTTAGTTGGTCTATCGTGTTGGACTCTGTGACCCCATGGACTGTAGCCCACCAGGCTCCTCTACTGATGGGACTTTTTGCAGGTAAAAATACTGGAATGGGTTGCCATTTCCTCTAGTTACTCTGAGTTTAATTTGGCCTTCCTTTTCTAGCTTTCTAAGGTGGAGGTTTAGATCACCAATTATAGGTCATTTTTATTTTCTAATACAACTTTTTAGATTTATATATTTCTTGCTAAATACTACTTTATCTGCATCTCACAAATTCTGATAAATCACATGTTATCATTGCACTAGAAATATTTTCCAAGATTTCCACATCTGAAAATATAAAGTAGACATACTTTGCTCTATTTTTTCTATTAAGTACAGTTGAAAGTCTGGGACACTTTGTTATAAAAGAAACACATGAAGACTCTGAAAGGTGAAGGGCAAAGGGCAAACAGACTAGGGACCCTGAGACTAGTCTAATGACAGGGTAAAAGGGACATTGTCAGTAGGAGTCACCCCCACATCTAGTGTCATTAGAGGCCAACTGGAAACCTAGACTTCCAACCCCACCAGCCAACAGCAAGCCGTGCCTCCCTTTTCTATATAGGAATAAATGATAAAAGGGGGGATCTTGGAATATCAGGAAGAGAGGAAGAACAATGAAAAGAGCAAAAATATGAGTAAAGAAGGCTTACTTTTCCTGTTGAGTTTTTAAAATTGTATTTGACATTTGAAGCAAAAATTACAACACTCTTTGGTTCTCAATATATGTAAAGGAACTTTTAAAATAAAGATAATTATATTAATATTATAAATGAAAGAGGGCAAAAGGATATAAAGTGAAAACGATTTCTATACTTCATTCTAACTGGTAAATTGCTAACACTAGTAGACTATGTATCATACATATGAGATATATATATATATATATATATATATATATATATAAAACCTGTGTACATATAGAGTATATATAATATCTTAAGCAATTGACTTGAAAGTTATATGAAATACTATGATTAACAAGTGAAAATGATAAATAAAAATGGAAGTCTAAAAATTGTTAAAACAACCCACAGGGAAGCAGAAAGAAAAAAAAAATAGAGAAGCTGAAATCAGGAAGAACAAACAAAAAACAAAAAATAAATGGAAGACTTAAGGCCTAACATTAGCTAAATAAATTATCTAAACACTCAATTAAAAAAGTAACTAGTAGAGTAGATTTTTTTTTTTTTAATGGAGAAAGTTTACAGATTCTTTATATGCCATCTGGGTGAACAAAACCAAAGCACTTGGCCTGATTGGTCCTCTAATTGCTAACTCTTTTCACGATCTGTCACCTAAGCCACAGCCAGGTGCTCTCTGAATTAATTCAAATATCACAGTTCCTATGAGGCACGTGCTGCCATTTTACAATGTTCAGAAATAAACCAATGGTGCAGGCCTATTTACAATAGCTCTAAATAATATATATAAGGAGAAAAACACACTGGACCCAAATATAAAATATGCTTATAAAAATAAAAAATTTTCAGCTAGGGCTTCCCCGGTGGCTCAGTGCTAAATACTGTTCCTGCAATGCAGGAGAGGCAAGAAATGCTGGTTCAATCCTGGGTCAGGAAGATCCCCTAGAGGAGGAAATGGCACCCCACTCCCAGTATTCTTGCTGGGAAAATGCCATGGACAGAGAAGCTGGGCAGGCTCTGGGCCATGGGGTCACAAAGATTCAGACACGACTGAAGCAACTGAGCACATTGTCTTATTATGTGTTATGAATGTATTAAGTAACTGCTATTTTTCTCTAATCATGGTTGGAGAACATAGCAAGTAATATTTCAATCTTGAAACATGACTCCTAGTAAATAGTCTATTTTGGTGGAAGTCCTATATGCACTGGGAATGAACATGCCTTCTGCAGATGTTGCATGTTGTATCCTGACAGTGTTAGGTCAAGGTGTTGTTCCCATCTTTATCTGTCCCAAACTTAACAAGTATTCTATCAATTACTGAGAAAAGAAAATCTCTAATGATAATTGTTGATATTTTCATTTCTCTTTTTATTTCATGTATTTTGAAATTATTGAATATGTACACATTTATGATTATATTCTTAATGAATTAATCTTTTTATCAAGTGATCCTCTTTATCTCTAATAATCTGTTTGCTTGATGTCTACTTTATTCTATATTAAAAATCTGTACCACCTTTCTTACACTTCTGTTTGTAGGAAATGACTTTTCCTTTGATTTTATCTATTGGTTTCCTTACATTAAACCATGTCTCCTGTAATGAACATATAGTTTAAATGACTTTTATCCACTCTGACAATCTCTGAATTTTAATTAAAGTGTTTATCTCATGTACATTTAATGTAATCATTGATACAGTTGACCATAAGCTTATTAACTTGCTTCCATCTAAAAATATAGTTTAATATTTTTATTTTAATTTCCTACCTTCTTTTGAGTTAAATAGTTTTAAGTAATCTTTTTGAACTCCTCTATAAATCTTTTAGCTATACCTTTCTATAAGCTTTTATTTATATATTTTTAAGTATTCACTCTAGACATTATGATAAACATTTTTAACTTGTACGAGTTTACTTTGAAATAATACAAGCAGTCCCCACTTTGCATGGCAGTGCACAACTGTAAAAATGATCCTGTAGGCTGAAACTGCAAAGCAATTTTAATAATCAATGGGAAAAATTAAAGTTGTTCTGTGACCTTTAACAATTGTAAAAATATAAAAAACTCTCCTACTGTTGATTATAAATGGATAGGGAAATGGAAAGACATGGTAAAACTAATGTTTATTTGCTGCTGCTGCTGCTAAGTCGCTTCAGTCGTGTCCAACTCTGTGTGGACAAAGACGGCAGCCCACCAGAATACTGGAGTGGGTTGCCGTTTCCTTCTCCAATGGATGAAAGTGAAAAGTGAAAGTGAAGTCGCTCAGTCATGTCTGACTCTTAGTGACCCCATGGACCGCAGCCCACCAGGTGCCTCTGTCCATGGGATTTTCCAGGCAAGAGTACTGGAGTGGGGTGCCATTGCCTTCTCTGTAATTTAGAACATTAGGAACATTGAATATAAACATATTTTATTTGTTCATTAAAAAACCTGCCAAGAACAGTTTAAACAGTGTTTGCCTTCTCCTTTTCATCACATAATTTATGATATAGAGCAAGCAGTGTTTATGTGTTGACAAACTGTGACACTCCTTTCTGTGTTAGGATCTACTTCCAATATTATATCCTTTGTACTTGTAAATGTCATTAACTATCTCTGAGAGTTCCTCTATTAAAAAATTCTTTGCCAGATACCCCTACTTCCTCCAGGGTACCTTCATCCCTTTTGTCACTTTCTTTAATTTAGATACATAATGTCACCTTCCCTAACATTCTCCAGCTGCATATTTAGAATCTTCCAAACAGCAGCCCTATCAACATCTCCATAGTCAGCAATACTTCTATAAGTCCACTTATGCTTGACTCAAATTTCACTTCCAGGGTTATCACTTTTCATTTCATCTTTGTACATTTATTCTTTGTTGGCCAATTTCTTTTTTGATTATTCACTTTTATAAAATGTCATGTTGGTTCATCACTAGTAGACAAGAAGTCCCCAACTGTATGAACTAAAAAAGGCTGTGTATAGACCAGTCCCCAGCAGACTTGGAAATAAATGGCACACATGATCATGTATGCCATGTTATTTACATAGTTATTTGTTGACTGAAGAGTTAGGATCAAATGTATATTATGCAATTACAGTTAGTATAACATGGTAATGGAATTTGAATTATATTTTTGTGGTACTGGTATTATTTAACTAACAAGTTCACGCACAGTGGAGCCATGCACAGGGAGGGCTCTATTACTTCATAGAAGAACCTAACTATGGACCTTCTCTTTCAACCCTTGAATTCACTTAGCTATTCCAGAGGTTGGCTTGCCTTTGACATCTGCATAGAGAAATCTGTCTACAATCCCTTTCAGTTTTATCACTTAGGCTTGGAAGGTTTTTAACAGAATCCCAATATGGACAATTAAACCACCAATTTCACTGTAATTTCATGTTCTCTTTAGCAATAGATAACGTTTTAAGTAGGCTCAAAATTGCAGTATGTAGCATTAGTCAGTTTAGGTTTAGAATTGTTTTTTTAAAAAAATAGCAAATGTACTTTGAGCACCTGCTTGTGTAGCCATTAATCTCTTAGAGATCTTAAAGAGCTATATATTTTATGGTACCCAGGTCTGGGGAACCAGATTAACAAACCTCAAAAGATGACTAAGTATATAAAGGTAGAAACAGATTCTGTAAGTATTCAGATATTAGAGAATACTTTGCTTAATCATATATTCAGAGGTCTCATGAAAGACAGGAAACATGAGAAGAGTTGCAATTTAAAAAAAGAACATAGAAAAAATCACCTAAATTATCGAGCATAAACAAAACACCTACTTGAAGAGGGGGCATGGCATGGCACAGTGCAATTCTTAATCTTGGCTAACCATCAGAAATACCTGGTAACTTTGAACAACATAGATTGTTAAGGGCCCACCAGAAAGCTCCCCAGATGTTTCCAATGATGAGCCAGGTGTGGGTAGCTACAGTAAAAACAAGTTTAACACGTGTTCACTGCTTCAATAACTGTGAAGCAACATTTGGCTGTTTCCATATAATCATTTGATTCCTATAAAGCAGATTTAGTCCAAAGACTACAAAGTCCATCATGAATATAACACTAACTTTTGTTAGAATTGATTAGATGGTATGAGTCACTTCTCCATGTATAGAAAAGTGAGCCCAGGGACAACACCATGTTTATGAAAATGTCTAATAGGAAAATATACACACAAAATATTTTCGGTTTGTTTTCAGATGGCAGCTTTTGCTTCCTTTTTTGTTGCCATTAGCTCCTTCCACCCTGGCAAGCCCTCTGGAATTCCTAGGGTGTGGGCTGATTCAACAGGCTTCTTCAGGCGAATGGGGAACTCTTGCTTAGAAACCTTCCTGCAGCATTCAGCTGCGTCTCTTCCTTGAAATACTTACCCTTGAACTCGCTCCTCCTCCCCCATAAGGTAAGTCTCAGAGACCCTAGATTTCAGTGTGGGGGAAAAAAGGAGCCTAGGAAGCCTCCCGTTCTGCTGTGGAACAGGACCTTAGGCCAACATACTTCCAGTGATAGAGACACTTAGCCCACAAGCTGGCCAAGCTCAACACCAGGTCAGGACCCAACCAGCCCTTTGCTTGTCCTCATCGTCTTCTCCCTTAGGTTCCAAGGGGCCTGGAGGTTGGCACAAGATAGGTTCTGAACTTCCTAGGTTTCCTAACCACCTATAAATCTCCTTCTACAAGATGCATGAGAAAACTGACTCTACAGAATTCCCTGTATTCATGATGTTCTTACAATCCAACTGTATAGTAACCCTTGAAACTTTTCATAGTGAAGGGGAAATTTTTCACTTGCTCTCTATTTTTGTACCAAAATATTTTAAATTGCACAAGGGAGAAGGGGAAGGGGAGACAATAACTGAGTTATTTATTTAGCACACATGTGACTTGAACCTCACAACACACTGGATAACTTGATTACATTTCATCTTATTATCCAAAACATGTTAAATCTAACAATGATTGCCAGAAAGCTGGAAATGCTCTTAATAAGAGAGAAAGGTAAGCGGGTTTTCCCTCTGTGGTTTACATACCATGGTTTATAAAGTGAGGTATTTCTCAAACCTCATCCCAGTGAAAAGGGGCATATTTTAGTCTTGTCACAATTCTTATGGGAACTCTTACAAACTCTTACAGGAATTCTTACAATTACCAGGTGGTGCTTGAGAACGAACAAGGTCAAAACCAAAATCTTTGGGTCTTTAATCAACGGGAAATTTATAAGCATCTGCTGTGCCTCTGGTATATTACTAAACCCTGAAAGGTTACACATCTTGATTCTCAAGGTGTCTTGCTTGAGACATATATTCACATTATTGTTGAGACAAAGGATCTTAAGGAGTCCCTGGCACATAGCAAGCCCCTAACCAAGAGTAGCTTTGACGATTAACCTTTGTGCTGGAACAGAGGCACAGGAGGCTGTAAAGGTTGCTCTAGCAGCACTGGAAGAGCCTGTGACAAGGAAGCTATGTAAGATCTCACAGATGCGCTGTTCTTAGGCGAAACTTACAGGGTCAGCCTTAAGTCTCCAGGGGAAAAGAACATTCCAGGCAGAAGGAATAGCATGGACAAAAGCAAAGCCTTGAACGTGCATTCTTACTAAAGGAACCTGAGTGTGACCAATGACAGGAGAACATAGGGTTGAAAAGATGGAGTAAGGGAAGATGCGGATGAGCAGATCAATTGGGCCAAATTATGAAGGGCTGGAAGTTCAGGATTTATTCTGTGGACAATGAGGGGCAAAGTGCGGATGGGGAGAGAGATCAGACCAAACTTGTGATTTAGAATGATCATTTTGGTGATAAAAAAATAAAAGATTAGATAGTGTTGGTGAGGGGCAGGAAATGCAATTAGGAGGCTGGTGATATGGGATTCCCAAGTGGCTCAGCAGTGAAGAATAAAGCTACCAGTGCACAAGACACAGGAGACACCTGTTTGATCTGTGGGTCAGGAGGAGGAAATGGCAGCACACTCCAGTATTCTTGCCTGGAGAATCTCAAGAACAGAGGAGCCTGGCAGGCTATGGTCCATGGGGTCGCAAAGAGTTGGACACAACTGAGTGACTGAGGAAGGATGGATGGATGTGGGAATGGGGGAAGACATGATGAGGGGACCTAAAATAAGCAGTGAGCTACAGAGAAGGTGGCAGGCAGATGTAGAGAATGGACATGTGGACATGAGCAGAGCGTAGGACAACTGGGAGATTAGGATTGACATATATAGCCTACTGTGTGTAACATGTCTGAGAGTGGTTTCCCTGGTGGCTCAGATGGTAAAGCGTCTGCCTGCAATGCAGGAGACCCGGGTTCGTATCCCTGGCTCGGAAAGATCCCCTGGAGAAGGAAATGGCAACCCACTCCAGTACTCTTGCCTGGAGAATCCCATGGACAGAGGAGCCTGGTAGGTTACAGTCCATGGGGTCACAAAGGGTCGGACATGACTGAGTGACTTCACTTTCATGAGTAACATAGCTGGTGGGAATCTGCTGTATAACACTGGGAGCTCACCTTGATGCTACAGATGACTTAGATGGGTTGGATGGGGGGCGAGGTTTGGAGGGAAGTCTAAGAGGAAGGGGATATATATATTTACATACAGCTGATTTATTTTGTTGTTCAGCAGAAACTAATAAAGCATTGTAAAGCAACTATACTCCAATAAAAAAGACAGGCTTTTTCATTATGAATTATTGCACTATTATTTTTTCCAAGTTATAGGGTATAGTTTTGAATGAGGTTCATGTCTATAAACTGAGAGCTCTTTGGAAAAAAAAAGACTGGATTTTCCTCTCCATTCCTACCAGCTCTGGATATGTACCGAGAGAGACCTAACCCACTGGACTTTCGCAGACACCAGTTGGTGGCTGCCCTTGAATTACAGGCATGGAACCGGAAGTACTGAAATCAGCCCCGAACAAGATTTCCCAAACGGACTTGTACTTGCACGTGTGCTCAGTTGCTTCGGTCGTGTCCGACTCTTTGTGACCCCATGGACTGTAGTCGGCCAGGCTCCTCTGTCTGTGGGATTCTCCAGGAAAGCGTACTGGGGTGGGTTGCCACTTCCTTCTCCAGGGGATCGTCCCCACCCAGGGATCAAACCTGCACCTCCTGCTTTGGCAAGGAATTCTTTACCACTGAGCCGCCTGGGAAGCCCAAAATAATGACAAATGCCACACTGAGGTTTCGTTCCACTTTTTCAGAGGTGATATAAAAATGTTATTTCTTGGGCTATGGGTAGGAACATTTACAGGTGACTTGCTTCAGCTAACAAAAATGAAAGGCTTCATTCTATATAAAAGAGCAGAAAGAAGACTGGGGGAAAACAGAGGCCACAAGGGGAAAAACCCTCGATGCTCATGATACATCTTGCAGATCATCCAAACCTGACTAACAGGTTGCCATCAATCATACATAAAACAATGAAGGAAGCCACTACGCTGAGGTCCTGTTACTTGAAATCAGAAATCCTCACTGTTTACAGCAGCACAAACAACAGCTGTTCAGTGCTAGGTTGGCATTAGGAATACAAGAGTTTAAGATGGTTGACGACTATCTGGCTTCTATTTAAATCCATCCTTAGAAATAAAAAAGGGTGGAGGGAGGCAAAGGAGACCCTGGATTTGGCCACACTCTCTTTTATACATGCTTTATATAATCGATCCATGGCAAACCCCAGGAACTCTGTCTTTAAAGTCTTTCATATATAGCCTAATTGGACCATTACATACCACCTCTGCCCCCGCCACCGTGGTCTTGCCGCCAGCATCTCTTGCTTGGACCCTGCATTAAACCCTCAGGCTGGTCTCCTCACTTCCACTACTGACCATCCTTCTCATGGTTTCTCTAACTCCTTACCAGGCCCCGCAGCTCTCTCTGCCTAACCCCTGCTCCCTCCCCAACCTCACCTCCCACTACCACCTCCTCAGAGCCGGGTTCCTGCTCCTCTGGCCTCTTTCAGCCCTTTCAGCACACCAGGCACTCTCCTGCTTTGGGGTCTCTGCCCTTGCTGAACTCTCTGCCTAGAATGTTCTTCCCTCTACTGCACATACCTAAAGCAAACCCCTCTATTTTTTGTCTTGGGGTTTTTCCTTATATTTTATTATATATTTTTAAATTGAATGCTATATCCCTCCCTGGAATCTAAGCTCTATGATGTCAAGGAGTTAATCTGTTTCATTTATTGCTATTGTCCAGTAATGAGAACAGTGTTGGTATATGGTAGGCTCTCAAATATTTACTAAATGCGTGACTTACCGAATGAATGAATAATACGTTGCCATCACTTTCTAATCCAGGCTCATTCCCCATCCATCCCTGAAATAATATTCACTTGTAGTCTTCACAGCTCAACAAAACACCCAGCTAACCTGGCCTAAGTGATTTCCCTCAAAGTGAGGGGCGGAGCTGGATTTGGGTCTGTGAAAGGTTAGTACATTTTCAAGACACCAGATTATGCTCTTCAGACCACTTCAGCTACTGTCAGGAACTCAGCGGCTGCAGCCACTCTGCCTAAAGAGGGGAATTCAGAGGGTGCAAGATTTCACGAGAAACCTCAGACGGTTAAGTGAGGGTGTGCCATCACGCTAAATGAACTCAATGTAGTCATACAAACAAGATCTAGGTTTAAATAACTAATGCATGATTTCAGTCTTTTGATTAAGGAGACTTAAAATTAGTATCTCTATGGGGGGAAATGAAAAGCAAGCTTAAGGCTGGAAGAATCAAATTACCGCCAAGGGGCACGATAGTCAAAGGCCAGAGCGCCCTCTGCTGGCTACTAGCCGCTAACAAAACTATGGGGGAAAAGTCACCAAAAGGAAGCAGCTTTGTATTCAAATCCATAAATGGGATTATTACAAAATATTTCAGTCTCTTCAAAGAAAACAGACTGTGGCTGTAATAGGGGGAAATATGTAGTCCCGATTTTCAAGGGAGTTGAAGATTTCCATGAGCAGGATAAGTAATGCAATTTAGAACACACAGTGGACATATAACCCAGCAGGCAGGGGTGTGGAGTGGTGCCTGAACCGAGGATTGTAAAAGGAGAAACAGGCAGCCAGGTCAAGGGAGCGATGTGTACACGGGGAGTCAGATCCAGGTGATGGAGCCCTAAGTGTAGAGGCATGGAGGTGAGAGGACGTGCCCACAGGCTCGAGGAGTTGAAAGTTGTGACAACTGCTCTTTTAATTGAAGTATAGTTGATTTACAATAATGTGTTAGTTTCAAGTACACAGCATAGTGACTCAGTATTTTGCAGATTATACTCTATTATAGGTTTTTACAAGATAGTGGGCATAATTCTCTGGGCTATACAGTATATCCTTGCCGCATGGTGGTCTGTATCTATTAATCCATATATTTCTACACATTAATGATGACATTTCAGGAAGAGGTAGTTTAAAAAAATTTTTTTTAATTCCTAGGGGTTGAAATACCTATACTCTAGAAACTATAAAACACTGATGAAGGAGATTTAATATGGTTTACAGAAATGGAAAGATAACCCATGCTCTTAGATTGGAAAGATTACTATTATTAACACAGCCATACAACCCAAAGCAACCTACAAATTTAATGCAGTCCCTATGAAAATACCTATGCCATTTTTTACAGAATTAGAACAAATAATCCTAAAATTTATATAGAAGCTCAAAAGACCTCGAATTAAAAATGGCTCTTGGTTGACTATGTACCAGCCATTGACGGATCTGTTTTCCTTCGCAGGTCTGCTTTCATTTTGGTGGCAGGAAGTACCAGTCACTAATTTTCCTAACTGCTTTTCTGGCTGGAGATGGCTACTCGACCCAGTCCTGGCTGATGAGATGTAAAGGACATGTGCTGGCAGATGGCTAGGATGTAACTGCCCTCACGATAAGGGAGGAGACACCACGTAGGAAGCCGCCCATTCTCAATGTGCTCGCGGAAGCTGTCGTGTAAGGATATGGTCCTTGCAGCTGCGGCAGCCCTCTGGGGTCACAGGTGGAGACGCTGACACCACAGTGAGGACGTCCATCCTTGACGACAGGGCAGAGCTGCTGAACCGCCCCTGAGAATACATGTTGCTGATTCCTCACTATGAAGGAAAAAAGAACCCTTAGGGCTTAAGCCACTGCTGCTTACATATTCTGCTGTTTCTAACCAAAGTATGCTCATCGAAAACACTTATATTATTATGTTGAAAGCACTTAAATTATTATATTGAAAACTTATATTATTGAAAACACATATTATTATATCATTGAAAACACATTATACCACATGACATGAGAAATAATGGAAGATTTTAGTAAGACTGTAACAAAGAATTTTGCACTTCAGAAACAAGAGGCTGATAACTATCAGAGAACAGAAGAGGGCAAGATGAAAAACCAAAGGGCAATTGGGATACTTGTAAAAGTTCAAGTGTGGATGGGGGGAGGGGGGAGACAGAGATTAGGGCCTGACCTCTGAACTAAGAATGAAACAGAGGGAGGTATTTTTTTAAAAAATGTATTTAGAAAGCAAAATGGACAGGATTTGGTCAGTTATGGGGGAAGCCGGAAGATGAGCTGAAAGAAGTCAGGAGTGAATTCCAAGTTTGGGGCTTGGATAATAAACAGGTGGGTCACTCCTAGATATGCAGAATTTCAGAGAAGGAGCAGGTCAAGGATGGGGAGGAAATGATGAATTCTTTTTGGCTGGGTTTTGGGAGTCAAGTGAAATCCAGGGAGCAGTTGAATTTTATATCTGGAGTTTAAGATAGAGATTTTCAACACATCTACAAGGACATGGTAATTGAAGCCGTGGAAACAGATGTGGTCAAGGAGCATATTCAGAGTGAAGGAGACAGGAGGAGAGGGCCAGGGAAGAGACCTTGTGATGGCCAGCATCCAGAGACAGATTGGAATGAAGGTTCCATTGACTCTGAGAAATGGCAAAGGGAGAAAGCAAAGGGAATGAAGCCTTTCCAACGGCAAAGAAACAAGGTTTCCAGAGGGAAACACCCTACTTCAGAGGAGCTGAGTGAAATGACACCCTTGCTGACCCTAACCAGAGCGGTCTTGTGGAACACTGCAGCCAGATTCAGTGACATTGAAGAGGTGACATGGATATGACCAGAGCAGGTGTCCTTTCAAGGAAGAAGCCTGTGAAAAGGAGGAGAGAGGAAGAGAATAATCAGGGAAGGCTTGGGGCTGAGGGAAAGGTGTCTCTTCAAGAGGGCAGCGGGCGGGGGCAGGGGGGGTACGAGGGTTTTGAATGTGTTTCCATATTTAGGGGAGGGTCCCAGCAGAGGAGGTGAGCAGAGGTATGAGAAAGGGGATCAAGGGAGAATAGAAGAGGTGAAGCCCTTAGGTCTCACAGGAGACTGGGAAGCATGAACTTAGCAAGTCAAGTCAGATCACAGTTCAAATTAACTCTTTGATGGAAACTTCAATCCCAGTTGGTAACAGAACTCTTGTCCCTCTCCAAATCATGCCAGGGCCCTAGTGTCTGGACATCCAGAAGCCACTCTGGCTGCTGACCACAGAGCACAGAGATGCTCACTCTTCAAACCTGCAGGGCCCAACCTGTTTTGAGGGAGACCGTGAGCCGGCAGGCCTGGGGTCAGCATCCTTAGATTTATCACGTAGATGACAGCCCAGCTGTCCCCAGGGCCCTGCCACTGCCTCCTCATTACTGGTGGGAATCCTCCTTTTCTTTCTGCCTTTAGGCTCCTCCTGATCTGTGGGAAATTATTCCCCTCTCTTCTTGCCTTTATGGGCCACCCCTTCTCTACCTGCCTCTCTTCAATAAACTTGGGTATTTACAGAGAACAGGGATCCCAGCTACCTCTCTTAATTCCATTTCCCACAAAGCATTCCTGAGACAGGAGTCTGTGGGTTGGGGATGAGTCAGGGACACAGGGCAAGCACAAATTAATATCATAAGAAATTACTTTGTCGTGGAGGTAGAATCCAAAATTCGTGTTGAAAAATACATCAATGCTTCACAAGAGGAGGAAAATCTCTTCCACTGGCTATTGCTAAGCCATCACTTACGAGAGGGCAGGAATTTAATGATTTTTCCTGCTGAACAGAAAGGATTCTACGAAAAACGACGGAGGTTGCACAGTGGAGGGGCAGGCACCCTGAGGACTGTGGTACAAATCCAAAACCGCTGTTGAGGAAGGGGAGCGGCAACATAGAAGTATTACTAGGTAGTGGTAAGTCCTTGGCTAGAGTTAGAAAGCACACACTGTCATGGCACACGGCTGCATCACTGTGGGGTACCCCCAGCGTGCGTGGCAGCCCCGGGCAGGGAAGACAGTACACAGTTGCATCAGAAGATGGAAGGGGATGCTGCCAGAGACATGGCAGAAAGACAAAGGGACAAAGCAGACAAGGGTACTGGCTAGAGGCCGGTTAGAGTGGGGACCATGGAACGTAGGTCAGGAATAGACTCCTATAGCTCAAGATCTCTGAGGCAGGGCTACTTGGGGTGGTGGTCATGGAGTGGAAGTGAAGATCACTGGAGGTGAAAATACCAAGGAACTAAGAGGAAAGGAAGATGAATTGGCTATTCCTGCAGACAGTGGGGGTGGGGGGGAAACAAAACAGGATGACCAGGAGACAATGGAAAGTCTCTGAGCTACTTGTTGAAATCATCAGTGAATGTGGTGGGTGGCGAGTGATAGAAAGGACAGCGAACAAGGAGAGAGGCAGCAGACACAGGAGCCTCAAGTCTCATTGTGGGAGGGTTGGTCACAAGAGCCCAGAAGGGTGTGGCTGGGAAGGAAACTTGGAGGATGCTGACCTTACTTCTCTCAGGAAGCAGTTCTCAACAATGCCTCTCCCCCAGGGAGTGTCTACAGATGATTTGAGGATCACATCCCAGAGATTCTGATCAGGACTCTGGTCTAGCCCAACACATTATTTTAGATGAGGAATCAAGGTCCAGGAAGAGCAAACTGACGTGGAAGTTCTCATCATCCAGATCCTCCCAGGAGCCTTTCCACTGTGCCTCCCTGATGCTCAAATCAGTCTTCCTTGTTTTAGAGTTGCCCAACTCTAAGTGAAGAAGGAGGAGGTAGAGGGAGGAGAAGAGAGAGAGAAGAGAAAAAGGATAAGGAAGGAGGGGGAGGAGGGAAAGGGGAAGACAAAGCAAGGGAAGGAGACATCCCCACTCCTTTCAGAAGGTTACTCAGCTACAAATTGTGATCACCAGTAACAACAGCCTGCCGGAAGGAGGGTGGGCTTTCTGGGTGACACAGGCCTAGAAAGGAAATTCAATTTCATGGAAATTGCCAGTTAGGCTGAATCCAGAGTTGGGATTCTCCTGTGGCTCTCCCAGCACCCGAGGGTGAGCTGCCGGACACAGTGGGCCATGAGGACTCTGCAGAGGCGGACAGGTTCCAATTCCTGCTGTCCTGAAACCCACCCTTGTTTTATAGGGCTTTTTAAGGATGATGTCCCCTCCCCTCAAACACAGCTGTTATGTGGGAAATAAAATCCTCAGAGGCTGAAACAATCCCAAGAACAAAAGTGTCCTTTAAGAGGTCTGGACTCTCTGCAGCTCTAATTCTAGCTCTGCTACTCGCCCTTGTGTGATCTTAGGGAAATTATTAAACCTCTGTGCCTCTGTTTCCACATATATAGCATAGGGATTCCTAATGGTTCTTATCTTTTCAGATCATTGTAAGGACTTATGTGAAACAATCCAAGTAAAATGTATGGCACAGTTTCTGGCACACAATATGAACTCAGTAAGACTCAATTCCTCTGGGCCTCAATTTCCTCTGCTGTAAGGTGGGAATTGTTATGGACTGAATATTTGTCTCCTCCCCAAATCCACAGGTTGAAATATGAACTTTCAGTGCACTAGGGTTAGGAGGTGGGGCTATGGGATGATTTGATCATGAGGGTGGAGCGCTCTTAAATGGGATTACTGCCCTTATAAAGAAAACTACAGAGAACTTTCTTGCCCCTTCTTGTGAGGACACAATGAGAAAATATCCACCTAAGAACCAGGAAAAAGCCTCTTACCAGACACCACATCTGCCAGTGCTTTGGTCTTGGACTTCTCGGCCTCCAGAACTGTGAGAAGAAATGTTTTTTGTTTAAGCTGCTCCATCTGTTGCATTTTTGTTATAGCAGCCCGAATGGACCACGACAGGGATCAGCAACAGCTCTTACCTAACTGGGTTATCATAAGGGAGTGTGAGAAACCATCCATGAGAAGTATTTCAAACTGTTCCTGCCACATAACAGGCACTCATCAGTGTTGTGTATAATTCATTTATCTGCCCAGAAATTCTGCTCTTACATATGCTTGTCTAATTGTGCCATTTTTTTTTTTTACCCAAATAAGCTTCCTCTCCTCCATAAATTGAGGTAAGGAAGAGGTGAAAGCTCTGTGTTTGCTCAGAAGTAAAGCAGTGTAGCCAACCTCCTCAATAAAAATACCATAGGAATATGCTTCCTCCACAGTGCACTAGCTAGGCACTTAGGAGTTGCATTATTAATGTTGGCTGGATATATGATGTTACCCTAGCTCAGGGTCTGACCATCAGTTAAATTTATTCATTCCAAATCCTTAGTCTGACATTGGTGATCACCCCAAACATGCAACTGTAATCTAACATTCTCGCCCAGAAGCCAAACAGCTCTGTGAATTAGATGTTCCTTCTGAAAAGTACACTGTCCATCCTCAGGTCCAAAGCATAGTCAATGGCCTTCTGAAGACATGTGGATGAGGGCCATTCAGTCTTCATGCTAGTCTAAAGCGTGAGGCCTAGAATTCCCCCAGCTACAGATTCCAGAACTCTCTAGTTGACCTGCATCAGAAAATACATAAAATGCCACATTTTAAAGATAAAAGGGGAGGTGGTGGTGTGAACTCACTCATAAAGGGGAGCGTGGCTCTTTACACAACTTGAACAGCCTCCAGCCATGTCAGGAGAAAGGAACTTGACCAGTGAAAAGGTGCATTCCAGACCTCCTGCAGGAACAGCCTGCAGCCCCAAGGTGGAAATAACTGCAACAGGCGTTACATACAGCACAGCGGGCTGCACGTTACCACCACCAACTAGCTGAACTCAGACTAAGCGCACTGAGATAGCTTTCTGCCCAGCTCAGCCATGCAAACAAGAAAATCATGCAGCTGGGCTGATACAGCCCATTCAGCCTGTGTGATAGCTTTCATGCTAGCTAGCATCCAGTATTGCTTGGGTGAGTGTTTAACCATCATTAAATAAATAAACCCAAGCGGCCAGTCCTCCTGAGACCTATTACATAGGGCTGCCCATGTGTAAAGCAGCTTGCTCGCACAAATCAATGCCTGCAATTTGAAGCATCTGGCCCAGTGGCTTCAATTTTAGGCTTATATCTAAAACCATGGTTTGATCTCTCTGTTCACTTAGCACATCTCATCCCACCTGCAGTCCCAGGGGCCACTCATCACACCTTGGTTTCAGCCCTTCTGGAGGATAATCTCTAAAAAGCCCCTGAAGGCCTTCTTGAGATGATTAGGGCACATTTCACAAAAGTATTTAAACATACCCCTGTTGTCAAACATACTCTCTGTGATGTTAATTTTGTGTGTCAACTTGACTGTGGCCACAGGGCCAGATGAAATAGTGTTTCTGGGTGTGTGTCATTAGTATTTGAATGTGTGGATTCCTTACAATGGCTAGCCCTCCCCAATGTAGGTAGGCATCCTCTAATCCACTGAGCATCAGAATAGAACTGACAGTAGACGACAGAGGATTCAGCTCCTTCCTGCCTATCTGCTTAAACTGGCTTCAGGCTTCTCCTTCTCTTGGACTGGGATTTACACCATCAGCTTCTCTGTTTCTCAGGCCTTCAGACTTGGACTGGAATTACATCACTGGTTTTCCTGGGTTTTTAGCTTGTGGACTGCAGACCACAGGGCTTCTCAGCCCTCATAATTATATGAGTCATTTCCTCATAAAAAAAATCTTCTTTATATGTATATATGTACATATGTAGCAACCCACTGCAGTATTCATGCATAGAGAATCTCATGGACAGAGGAGCCTGGAGGGCTACAGTCTATAGGGTTGCAAAGAGTCGGACATGACTGAAGTGATGGATGGATAGATAAACAGATAGATAAGTAGATATATTATTGGGCCTATTTTTCTGGAGAACCTTAACATACTGTGCAAAATTTCTGAAAATCTATTGGGGTTTTTTTCATAGAATTAGTAAATTTCTGAGTTAAATTACTTAACTAGATCATAATCAAATAACCTTGTCTTCTTGTTAATTCAGAAGATAAAATAACTTCCTGGCACTTCAGCTATGGTTTTGAGACCTACTGCTCAAAGGAACCAGGGCTCCTTGAAGAAATGGTCAATTCCAGTTTGGGGGCCCAACCTACCAGATGAGCCCATATATCTCATTACACCAGAAAGTAAGGAAGTTAGCAGAGCCTCCTAGGTTTCCATTAAAAGGACTTAGACGCCAACTTAAAGGGATTCACATTGCCAAAATAGGGGCAACTTGAGTATCAATAAGGTTAACTTCAGTAGACTGAAAACATTGAAATCTAAATATGTTTAGATTCATGAGTTCATAATGATACTTACAAATAACTATTGGTCACTATTAGAAAGATGCTAATGAATCAACTACTTTGAAAACAGGTAGAGTGAAAAAATCAAGAATTTTTCCTGCCTTTTCTGCATACAGTATATCATTATGGAAAAAAAATTACTAGGTAAAAAGAAGTTTCTCTTTATAAAGTATTCTAGACAATAAGTGAAGAAGGGATGACAGAATTAGAATATCATTACTTTGCAACTTCTATGACTGTATCCATGGAATAATTATCAATGACTGCCAAAATCACAGAAAGATAAATGATCAAAGATTAAATGCCTCCTGATGAAAGAACACACTACCTAGGAGGTAGTCTTGCTAAAAACTCAAGCTTGCATTTGATCAAGTCACTTATCTAGATCCAAATACCAAATTCCTGGAAACAGAGAGGAGACTACAAAATGAATGAACCAGTGTCTTCAACAAATTGCAGTAAAAGAAACAGAGAGAAAACCTTCAGTTTAAGTGAGTCTTAAGGGACATGTCAACCCCTCCTCCCAATAAAACAAAGCTATACTGATGTTCCCATGTTTCTTATTGCAATAAACCCATTCCCTTTTAATCGCAAAGTCTCACAGTTTTCCCAAGACCTATAGAAATGGTCAAGAGCTACAGAAATGCTTGTATTTTGAGCTACTGTTAATCCTTAGTTGCCTCCTGTTCCAAAGTGCTTGAGATACCACTCTTCAAGGGATTATATAAACTGAAGGCTTACTATTTACTATCAGACACATGAACTCTACATACACCCTCATATCACACAAAATCTCTTGATTCTGGGAAGCTCAACAGGATTGAGAAGATGAAACTGCTGCTAGAATCTGGGCTCCACAGGATTTGCCAAGAAAGGAAATCTTACTTAAGGAGTGGAAGACCACATCTGAGCCACAGTCCTGCAGGGGCAGAGAGGAGTCGGGGGATCAGGTGTAAACATTAAACCCAAGGGTGAGATGATGAGAGGTATTAAGCCAAGAGCCAGATGCCACTTGGGAACTAGACTGGAGGGAAGAGGAGAGCACAGTTGACAGAGCCTGAGATTCTATATAAAGGGCAAGGACCACTGACTGACTTCTTTTTGTCTAGTATTCCTCCTTTAATTAGAGACCTGCTGCTTCTCCAGCCCAAAGTCCTGATGCTCCTACTCCACAATGCAGGGCAACAACCAAGGCTGGGACTCTCATGGGATATTATCTAACTAACAGTAGAGACTGGACTCCAGTGACTAGGGCAAGGATGGACACAGAGCCAAGCAGGGCCACGTGGAGTTCTTCCAGGAGATTTTTGTATTTAGATATTAGAGAGAAAGTGCTCTCTTTTGTGTAAGGACAAAGACAAAGGATGTGTCAGCAATCATTTCCCCCATGATGTACAGCAAAGAGTTGTCTGTGGTAGAAGAGAATGGAGCCAATAAATTATTTGGAAACAAGAAAAGATGAGGGGGGAAGAATGATGTGGTGATCAGTCCCAGTGATGTTGCTTGGGCCCCTAGATCTAGTCTTGCCTGTAGTGAGTGCCGTGCTTGAGCCTACCAATTATATGTGCTAATTCATTCCTTAGTTTTTGTTTTGGTGCATATTAGGTTACTGTCACTTGCAATGAAGACTTTCACCTCTACAACATGTAGAACAAATATGGATTGTCCAACCTGCTCAGGCTCCATTTACTCACTTTGCTCCTTTCATTGAAGACACACTGGCTCCGACCTTATAAGCCCCTACTCTCTCCCTGGCATGAACAAGAAAATGGTCTCCTAGTGAATGGATTTTAATTATTCTATGCTGAATATAATGTCTAAATAACCAAAGGCATAAACTATTACTGTTTAATGTTATGAATGTTCACTGAAAAGAGGCACGTAAACAATTTGGAGAGTACAACTCATTTTCCCATTGACTTTAGTTACCATTTCAAAAATGTATTTCACAGAAGATGACTTTGGAGCAGGTGTCAAAGCTGACTTTAGCCCAGGAACCTTGGTTTGGTTCTGTTAAACCACACAGCATGCCCACTTTGCGTCACTCTGTTTTAAATGCTTCATGTCTGTTAACTCATTTAATCCTCAACAACCTACCACAACAATGAAGTGGGTATCATTTTATTGTCATTTTACAAAGAAATGGAGGCATAGAGGGTCTAAGTAGGCTAATCGACTTAACAAAATGAGCAAATGGAGAGGGTCGTGCATTTTAAATTTGGAGACATAGGTCTCTCATCCACAAAATACTAAAATACAAGTTATGTGAAATGCTGTGTCCTGTGGTCCCAGGAGAGGGTGGGCTTTGGGCTCAGAAAAAACTGAGTTAGAATTCTTGAGTCTCAGTTTCATGATATGTAGACCTGGCTGGCAACACTTCTCTTTGGGGTTTGTTGTGTGGATTGAGTGAGATAGTATATGTCAGGAGCTATGAGAAACCCTTGGGAAAACCCTTCCTCCTGTGAATCAGAGGAGACTGAGAGACTATTTGGACTTTTGAACAAGATACTTGAAGCATGTGAGTTGTTCCTAGGAAAGAAGCCACTCATGTGCAGCAATGAAAGAAAAAAATGTTTAAAAGTCCCTCTCTGACCAGAAATCATGCTCACTTGATTTTTATATTTCTATAAAAGCACAGGGAGATATTTGCCACAAATGAGGTAAGAGAGTTGCAATCAGATATTGCCGCAGGCCTGTATTTTCTCCTCTGAGGAAAAATAGTAAAATATGTCAGAACATGTATTCCCCGCCCCCAGGGAACACTCACCCGGTGGTCACCACAGAGGCTTGGCTGGGCATGCAGACAGAGCCCCACGGAGCATCACCAGGGGAGCCACGTCAGCTCTGGGGCAGAACTGTGACGGCAACTGAGGTGTCCTGCCTTCCAGAGGGGCTGCAGTCAACAAGGTTAGAATCTAAATAGTGTTTGGCCCTGCATGGATAGTTACAGAGGAGAACGTGGGAACTTCCCACTTCAGCTCAGCGACCTGATATTTCCATCTTTGTGTGAATAAAACGGTCAGGAGTAGGAATTCCAGGATCAACGTGGCAGCATGAGATAGGAATTTCCACTTCTCCTCCAGGCTGTCATACGAGATTAATGGAAACAGTAGCAGTGTGACCTTTTGAGCAGAATTAGGAGGGGTATAATCCTCAGCCTCAAAAAACATCCAAGGGCCATCCAAAATAACCAGATCGGGTGAGGAGCTATTAAGGAAGAAACTGTGCAGGATGATATGCTCAATAAGCTGGTTCAGGGACTCAAAAGATGCCAGTGAGAATATACTTTCCGCAGGTAAGGGGCTTATCCCAATGTGATAGATACATATCCCATGAATATAACAAGAGCTGCAAAACCTGGATAAGGGCAGAAACTGACTGAGTAGAAGCTGCGTGGGGTGGAGGATAGGTGTAGTGTGCTCTTCAGAACCCTCTAGGCTCTACTTCTTCCTGCAGCGAACCTGCAGCATCCACACTTCCTGCAAACTTTGGCTGGCTTTGCACAGATGCAGAGAGACAGAGCCTTGCCGCGGGTTAAGGAGGCTTACTCCTCTCCCTGGGAATCCACTCTGAATTTAGCCGTGAGAAACCCAGGAGTGTAGGGAACAGGAGCCAGTAGATCAACGCCTACCCCTTTCATCCCCCAAGAGAATATTTCTCCTTGGTAGATTCCAATGGGATCAAACACTAATTGCAAAGCAGTAAAGTACCTCAAAAAATGTTTCTTTTGTTTGGCCTTCTTTTGTTTCCCTGTCCTAATTTCCTGCTTTCTGGAACCACAGCCCCCTCCAAGTCCACCCACAGGGAAGCCTTTCTTTCAGTCTCTGGATATCTGGGTATCAGGCTGAGAAAGTTGGTACCAGACGCGGCCCTGGAAAAGCAAACTCTCTGAGTAGGATTTGGCAGTTGATTGCCTACCCATGCGTCAGATGGCAAGGACCTCATTTATGGTGACCATTTGACTGACAAAGCATCACAACTCTTACCTTGGGGTGATAGGATTAAGTCCTGGTGGAAGATGAAGAGAGCTTGAACAGCACAGGAAAATGGTAATTAAATGACAATTGTGATGTTCACTGCTTTGGTAACTGTTAGAATATCTTGGGGAAGAAGAAAGATAGCTACAGGTCAACCAAGCATAAACTGTGAAAAACAGAGGGCCTCTAGGGAAGCCCTTATGAGACCCTTATCTCCTAAGGCAACTGCACAGCAGACTGTACTGGAAATCAACTCAAAATCTGCCAAGGAGGCAAAGCTACAAAGAAAACTTATTATGCAGTCTCGACAGTTCCCTTCTGTCACAGCCAGGAAGAGTGGGACCCTGAAGATGGAGTCGGGGAGGTGGACCAGGCTCAGAACTCTAAACTCCCAGGTCCCCTAAATCACCCCATCTAAGAGAGGCCCACCCTCCCTCCCCTTTGGCAGAGGAGGGCCACCTCCCCTCCCAGGAGCCCCCGAAAAGACTCCATCTGAGGCTGCTGATCCTCACTGCTTCCATCAGAGCTCAGCACACCCAGAACTCAGAAATGCAGTCCCCACTCCCAGGGAGAAAGAGTGTTCACAGTGAAGGAAGAGGAGGCTGGTGTGAACCGGCAGAAACTATAGGAAGTCTCACAGGGACTGGATCTCCTGCGTGCTGCACTGGGATGGGTGTGCAGGATGTGAGGTCAGCAGAGGGGGCAAGCATTGGGAGGACTCTGCTGTGACCCTGCACTCAGCACCTTGAGCCATCCTAGCTGGTCACTGAGGAAGTGCTAGAAGCTTGGTAGGTGATGGTTCAAGGTAAGTGAAGTGAGGTGTCAGAGCTGTCCAGCAGAGTATTAAGGAAGAGGTGAGAAGATTCACAGAGGTGAGCAAGTTAGACAGGATATTTCCCAGATGGATAGCTGACTATGTCAGTATCATTTATCAATTAAACCATTCTCTATTCCACTTAACTAAAAAGTCTCCATTTTTATACTTTAAAACAACTCTACTCACAAAGGTTGCCTAGATGTGGATGTAGAAGCAGAATTGACTGCAAATGAGAACAAACAATCTTTTGGGGGTGTTGGAAATGTTCTAAAACTAGATTTCAGTGATGGCACACAATTCTAAGTTTACTCAAAATCCTCAAACTGTGTATCTCAAATAGGTAAATTTTATGGTATATAAATTACCCCTCAGTAAATCTGCTTTCAAAATTACTCCAAGTATATTGCTTGGACTTTGTAACTTTTTTTATTGTCTCTGGACATGGTGTTTCTTGAAGGCTGTTGTTCAAGGTGAATTACTATGACCTATAACTTCTTTTCAGCTTAGCTTCAGAAACCTAGGGGATAGGGAGACCACAGTTTCATTTCTATACTGCAGACACGCATCATTGTAAACTGCCCATCATTGTGTTTTAACCGACAATTACGCTGTGTGATCCACAACCAAGCTTTCTATGACAAGAGCAGGATCTCAGTTTTCTACCTATTATTTCACTGGGTATCAATTTGATACTGAGATATGCTAAAAGTGACTAATTGATTCAAAGGGCAATAGCTTAAGCATCATGCCATTGGGATGCGACAGATCTTAAGGTTTGTTTATACATGATGATTATGAAACAATCAGTAAATTTGTCAGATTTTTATCTGATTAAAAAAAATTTTTTTTTGGCCAGCAGAGGGCAATCTAGTTCTCATGAAATGAAAAATGAGAAAAGAACAAAAGCAGGGGGCTGCGTGGGGTGGAGGGGGAACATAAACAAATATATAATAATCAGATGGCATCAGCATCTAAGTGATTGGGTTGGTTAAAACATTCAGTCTGAGTTTCCTCAGACTCACGAACCACTTTCCTCCTTCCCATTCTCTGCCATCCTCCTTCCATCTGCATTTCCTACATAATAAATTCAGATGCATTTATTTCCTAAAAAGAAAAATGAAGGCAAGAGAAAGGCTGTGTCACCACTCCTGCCAGGGTTAGCCTGTGCATCTTGCAATACGTTTAACCATCTCTTTTCAAGGGAAACCCTGGCTCTGCATGAGAGAGGAAGCAACTTCCTCCTTCCCCTTCTTAGTTGCCAGCCCATGTCTATTAAAGAATCCTCTTCCATGGTACCCACAAGCCTAAGGATTCCCCAGCCTGAACCGGGGCTCCTCCGTGTGGCCGGAAGACTACCTGCAAAGGCCATGGGGGTGGACAGGGTGCCCACCACAGCCGCAGGTACTGGGCCCCACTCTCGAAGACGCAATCAGAGTCTCAGGCACCAGGAGCTGCCTTCAGCACCTCTGCCTGTTCCTGATAGGAATGCAAGTGTGACTGCTGATCTAAGTAAGAAAAGCAAGGGATCTGACGTCAGCCCCATCCAAGGCACCTGAGTCTCACTTCAGACATGCCTCTCTCCAAGCCCCTCACAAGATGTGCAGTGAGCAGTAAAGCGTGAGGAATGTCCAAAAAGAAGGTGGGGGTCCTACATGAGCACAGACTCAGGCCTAGGATGTCTGTCCTGCCATCAACACATGTTGGGGAAACAGGGAGACACTGGCTTTGTAGGATCTCTCTGAGTGAGGAGGAAATGCGGGTATCAAATGTTACTTCTTCAGGCAGTGTAACTGTCTTTCAAAAACCAAAGCGAAAAGAGAAAATAAGAAAAAAGTCAGCAAACAGCTGGCCACATATTTCAAACATTTTTATAGAGACTAGTGCTTCCCCAATCTGACTATCACTGGAAAGTTTGCTAAAAGTAAGAACAGGAACCTCCATACCTGTTGAAAAACTAAAAACAGAGCTACCACATGCCCCAGCAATCCCATTTCTGAGCATAAACCCAGAGCAAACCATAATTCAAAATACCACATGCACCCCAATGTTTACAACCGCCAAGACCTGGTAGCAATCTAAATGTCTATTGATAGAGGAATGGATAAAGAAAATGTGGTACATATATACAATGGAGTATTATTCAGTCGTAAAAAGGATTGAAACTGGGTTATTTGTAGAAACGTGGATAGACCTAAAGAGTCACACAAGGTGAGGTAAGTCAGAAAGAGAAAAACAAATATCATATATTAATGCATATATGTGGAATCTAGAAACACTGTATAGATGATTTTATTTGCAAAGCAGAGACAGAGACACAAATATAGAGAACAAACATATGGATACCAAGGGGGATGGGGGATGTGAGAAGAATTGAGAGATTGGGATTAACACATATACACTACTGATACTTTGGATAAAACAGGTAACTAATGAGAAACTACTGTATAGCCCAGGGAACTCTAGGCAATGCTCTGTGGTGACCTATATGGGAAGGAAATCCAAAAAAGAGGAGCTATATGTATACATATAGCTGAGGCACTTTACACCAGAAAGTAACACATTGTAAAGCAACTATACTCCAATGAAAATTAATTAAAAAGAATTGACAAAACTGTCAATTAAACAAACATCTATATAAACAAGGATGATTAAGGTATATAGTATCAATGGAAGTAACAATGTATAATAGGGAAAAAAATTAAAATAAAAATACTGACAGAGTTCCCAGGGCCTGTTTCAGCAACCACTGTCCCACAGATGATTTGGGATTTCTCAGGTCTACAACCAAATGCCTGGATATCCCCCAAGCTACCCTTCTACTCAGAAAGTTCTACTCCACAGAAAGCTCTACTCAGTATGTGAGCACAGAGAACAATTTAGCTGGGGACAATGACTGATTAATGCATCTATAGCTTGCCCTCGTTCATGACACCAAGGCCGGGGCCTAAAGGAAGCAGCCGACTCTGCCTAAGAAGTGTATCTCATAGAGCAATACTACTCGAAGTGTGGTCCAGGGACCAGGATACCCTGTTTTGGAGTCTATTGGCAATGCACACTCTCCACCACCCCAGACCTACTGGGTCAGAACCTCTGGGGGTGGGGCCCAGGCATCTGTCTGAACAAGCTACAGGGGCTCCTCATGTACGTTCGTTTTAGAGGCACTGTAGTTAAGATTGCTTCCTACACTTTCCTGATGGTATATATACTTTTCCAAGTCCCTCAACAGGCAATTCTGGTTAAGACCAGCCGAAAAGAGAACCTGGGAATTTATGCATGACTCTTAGCATCAGGTGAGTTTAGGAGGCTCCACAGGGACCTCCCTGATTTCTTCATCTTTATGAGCCCTGATAGGTGCTCCTGATAGGGGCAGATGCTTTGCTAAGAGATGCTGGTAAGAATCACTGGTGGAACTTTTTAAAAATACAGTTTCTATGGACTTTTCCCCAAGTCTAGTCAATCACTGTTACCTGGGATGGGTGGTAAAGCAGTAAATGATGTGTCTTGTTCTACTGGGGTAAGGGACTTGGCTGAAGAAAGAGTGACTTTTCAGTGGGGATGCCCTGTGCCCAGGGATGCTGGGTCCCAGGGCTCCAGCTTGGGATTCTCAGCAATGACCCAGAACCAAGCTCAGGCAGAGAGGGCTGGAGCTGTGTTTTCCAGCAGACTACAAAGGCTTGGGCGAAAAAAGCAGGCAGCAGCCGCACCACCTAGGCTGAGAACCAGAGGCTCTTCCCCACGGACAGAACCGAGAGCGCATGGCCTGCTGGTTCTGATGGGAGCGGAATGAGAGCCATACTTAATCGGGTTTAGAAAAATCAAGGAATGTAGTGTGTTTGTTTTGTTTTGTTTTTTAACCAGTCACACACAGAAAGATTTTAAGGAAACCGAAACACTAGCATGGAAATAAAGTGTGAAAACAGCACTTTTAAAACTTCTCTATTTTCTTCACCTCCTATGTCTAACATCCCATAAGATCAGCCTTTTATAAAGGATAGTTGCTTTATTTCACCATCAAGAAGCTCACCATTTTTTTTTGTCTTGCTACTAAGATATTTCACAGTGTTGGTAAATTCTTTTTCTTTGTTAGGCTCTAAATACTGGTGAACCTGAGACACTACACTGGGCAAAGAGTCAACCCGTTTAAAAAGCTCTCTTTCTTCCAATGTCTGACCCCAAACAGCCAAGTGTTTTAGGTTTAACACCTTATTCTTCAATTGAAATCACATCTATTGACCTTAACTAAGTGCTTCATACAGGGTAATAAATAATGGTGTTTCCCATCTCTTTCCCTTTCAATTACAAGCATCATCTGATAAAAGTGCTGAATGTGTTTGATTCCCTGGTAAGGAAAGAATGATACAGGAAATTCAAACACAGCTGTAAATACATATCTATTTTTATTGCTTAAAAGGCTCCTAAAAGACTATAATCACTGTAGCCTCTGTAAGGTGAAGAAATCTACATTTCACCTGCCTGGAATATAAAGAAAGGACAATTCTTGAATTTCAGATTTCATGAGTGCTGAGAACATTTTCAGATGATATCCAAAAACAGACATGAGACCACATTTGCCATGGAGACCAAGATCAAGAACCGAGATTCCAGAAAGCACTCCAAATACCTTCGAATTCTCCTGATATTCAAACTTGATTTTTTCTCCACCTCTCTACAGTGAACCACTTTGTTATTCCTTATCTGCAGGGACTTACCCAAATCTTGGCCTTGAGACATATGGATGCATAATCACAGAGGGCAGTACAACAAAAGTCCAGCGCTCCTTTCTGAGAAAGCGAGATGCTGCTCTCCATTCTTTTGCCTCAAAAGCTGACAACCTGCCTCACTCCCATCAAGAATCACAGCTCTGGTTTTTAAAGGAATCTCCCTACCGTCCTCCATAACGGCTATATCAATTCCCACCAAATAAAACTACCATATGGCCTAACAATCCCACTACTGGGCATATACCCTGAGGAAGCCATAATTGAAAAAGATACATGTACCCTGATATTCACTGCAACACTATTTACAAGAGCTAGGACATGGAAGCAACTTAGATGTCCATAGACAGATGATCAGATAGAGAAGTTGTGGTACATGCATACAATGGGATATTACTCAGCCATAAAAAGGAACACATTTGAGTCAGTTCTAATCAGGTGGATGAACCTAGAGCCTATTATTCAGAGTGCAGTCAGAATGCATATATATGGAATCTAGAAAGATGGTATCAATGAACCTATTTGCAGGGCAGCAATGGAGATGCAGACATAGAGAACAGACTTGTGGACACAGTGGGGGAAGAAAAGGGTGGGATGAACTGAGAGAGTAGCATTGAAACTTATATTACCATATGTAAAATAGATAGCCAGTGGGAATTTGCTCTATGATGCAGGGAGCTCAAACCTGGTTCTCTGTGACAATCCAGACGGGTGGGATGGGGTGAGAGATGGGAGGGAGGTTCACAAGGGAGGGGACATATGTATACCAATGGCTGATTCATGTTGGGGTATTGCAGAAACCAACACAATACTGTAAAGCAATTATTCTCCAATTAAAAATAAATTAAAAATTTTAAAGAAAAAAGAATCATAGCTCTTCCTGACACAAGTGGGAGGTCTCCATCTCTTAGGCGTACATGAGAGGTGAGTGACATTCAACCGCCTGACCCTTAAGTGGTTAGCTTTCATTGGATCCTTTCAAAAATGGCTTTGTTCTTTTTCTTGGCATCTACTTTAATATGGAGACTTGCAACAGGTCCCAACACAGCTGGACCTAGAAATTTCTGGTAGCCACCTCTCCATGTAGCCTGGTAAGTCTTCCCCAATTACTACACAGAGCTCCTAATGGAAGCTTCAGGATGTCTCCTTCTTCAGCATTAAGTCCACCCTGTCACCATCACCACCCCCATGGGATGAAAGGCAGTCTGCAAAGCAGGTTTTTAACTTTATAATAATAAACCTACTTTTATTACTCAGGCATGATTTTCTTAAGTGATATGTAGTTGATTTACAATGTTGTGTTAGTTTTATTTATCCATTCATCTGTCGATGGACATTTACATTGCTTCCACTTACTGTAAATAGTGCTACTATGAACATCAGCAAACTATTCAGTATCACAGTAATACAAGGCTATGCCCCAACCACTAACACTGAAGAAACTGAAGTTGAATGGTTCTAGGAAGACTGACAAGACCTAGAACTAACACCAAGAAAAGATGTCCTTTTCATCATAGGGGACTAGAATGCAAAAGTAGGAAGTCAAAAGATACCTGGAGTAACAGGCAAGTCTGGCCTTGGAATACAAAATGAAGCAGGGCAAGGGCTAATAGAGTTTTACCAGGAGAATGCACTGGTCACAGTAAACACCCTCTTCCAACAATACAAGCGACGACTCCTCACATGGACATCACCAGATGGTCAATACCAAGATCAGATTGATTATATTCTTTGCAGCTGAAGATGAAGAAGCTCTACACAGTCAGCAAAAACAAGACCAGGAGCTGACTGTAGCTCAGATCATGAACTCCTTACTACAAAATAAAGACTCAAATTGAAGAAAGTAAGGAAAACCACTGGACCATTCAGGTATGACCTAAATCAAATTCCTTATGATTATACAGTGGAAGCGACAAATAGATTCAAGGGATTAGATCTGATAGAGTGCCTGAAGAACTATGGATCAAGGTTCATGACATTGTATAGGAGGTGGTGATCAAAACAATCTCCAAGAAGAAATGCAAAAAGGCAAAATTGTTGTCTGAGGAGACCTTACAAAGTACTGAAAAAAGAACAGAAGTGAAAGACAAGAGAGAAAAGGAAAGATTCATCCATCTGAATGCAGAGTTCCAAAGAATAGCAAGGAGAGATAAGAAAGCTTTCTTCAGTGATCAGTGCAAAAAATAGAGGAAAACAATAGAATGGGAATACTAGCGATCTCTTCAAGAAAATCTGAGATACCAAGGGGAAATTTCATGCAAAGATGGGCATAATAAAGGACAGATTGGTATGGACCTAACAGAAGCAGAAGATATTAAGAAGAGGTAGCAAGAATACACAGAAGAACTATTCAAAAAAGATCTTAATGACCCAGATAACCACAATGGTGTGATCACTCACCTAGAGTACATCCTAGAGTGTGAAGTCAAGTGGACCTTAGGAAGCATCACAATAAACAAATCTAGTGGAGGTGATGGAATTCCAGTTGAGCTATTTCAAATCCTAAAAGATGATGCTGTTAAAGTGCTGCACTCAATATGCCAGCAAATTTGGAAAACTCAGCAGTGGCCACAGGATTGGAAAAGGTCAGTTTTCATTCCAATCCCAAAGAAAGGCAATGCCAAAGAATGCACGAACTACCACACAAGTGCACTCATCTCACACACTAGCAAAATAATGCTCAAAATTCTTCAAGTTAGCTTCAACAGTACTTGAACCAAGAACTTCCAGATGTTCAAGCTGGATTTAGAAAAAGCAGAGGAACCAGAGGTCAAATTGCCAACATCTGTTGGACCATAGAAAAAGCAAGAGAATTCCAGAAAAACATCTACTTCTGCTTCAATGACTACACAAGAGCCTTTGACTGTATGGATCACAACAAACTGGAAAATTCTTAAAGGGATGGAACTACCACACCACTTTACCTGTCTCATGAGAAACCTGTATGCAGGTTAAGAAGCAACAGATAGAACCAGACATGAAACAATGGACTGGTTCCAAACTGGGAAAGGAGTATGTCAAGGCTGTATATTTTCACCTTGCTTATTTAACTTATATGCAGAGTACATCATGTGAAATGCCAGACAGGATGAAGCACAAGCTGTAATCAAGGTTCTGGGAGAAATATCAATAACCTCAGATATGCAGATGACACCATCCTTATGGCAGAAAGCAAAGAGGAATTAAAGAGCTGCTTGATAAAAGTGAAAGATGAGAGTGAAAAAGCTGGCTTAAAACTCAGCATTCAAAAAACTATGATCATGGCATCTGGTCCCATCATTTCATGGCAAATAGATGGGGAAACAATGACAGACTTTATTTTGTAGGGGGCTCCAAGATCACTACAGATGGTGATTGCAGCCATGAAATGAAAAGATGCTTGCTCCTTGAAGGAAAACCTATGACCAACCTAGACAGCATATTAAAGAGCAAAGACATTACTTTACTGACAAAGATCTGTATAGTCAAAGCTGTGATTTTTCCAGTAGTCATGTATGGATGTGTGAGTTGGACCATAAAGAAAGGTGAGTGCCAAAGAACTGATGCTTTTGAACTGTGGTGTTGGAGAAGAGTCTTGAGAGTCTCTTGGACTACAAGGAGATCAAACCAGTCAATCCTAAAGAAAATCAATCCTGAATATTCATTGGAAGGACGGATGCTGAAGCTGAAGCTCCAATACTTTGGCCACTTGATACAAAGAACTGACTCATTAAAAAACACCCTGATGCTGGGAAACACTGAAAGTAGGAGAAGGGGCTGACAGAGGATGAGACGGTTAGATGGCATCACTGACTCGATGGACAGGAGTTTGAGCAAGCTCCAGGAGCTAGTGATGGCATGGGGTCACAAACATTCAGACATGACTGAGCGAATGAAACGACTGACTGACTGACTGATGAACAGTGGGGTGCATGTGTCTTTTCAAATTAGTCTTCACCGTCTCTGCATATATGCCTAGGGTTGGGACTTCTGGATCATATGTCAACTCCATTTTTCGCTTTTGAGGAATCTCCATGTTGTTCTCCATAATGTCTCAACTAATTTACATTCCCACCAACAACTTAGGAGTGTTTCCTTTTCTCCACACCCTCTCCAGCATTTAGTGTTTGGAGATATTTTGATGATGGCCATTCTGATTGGTGCGAGGTGATGCCTCATTGGAGCATTGATTTTCATTTCTTTGATAATCAGCAATTCAGTTCTTAATCTGGTTAATAAAATGGTTTTGAAATGTGTCTTAAAAATTGTCCACACGGTTTGTTTTGGAACTCTAGAAGGTGTCTTGAAAAGTCTTTGGATAATCTTAAAATCTTAAACCATGGCTAAATGGACACAGAATAAGAGCTGGCAAGGTCCAAGGTGTATGTTATATACTATAAACAGTGTAAGGGAAACTTCAATTCTCAGTCATGCCATTCTTATTGTTCACTTTATTTTTTAGCAAAGAAAACCGAAGGAAAAATAGTTTCCCAGGAAGTTTTCCCTTTAAAACTTATCAGACATATTACCAAAAAAACCCAAAATGAGACAACTGCCTCATAATTGCCATATTGGTTCAGTTTAGCTTAGTCCTGCTTCTCTTTCCACCTCAGACAGTTCATTCTGTGATTAGACTTAGGAAAACACGTGTATGGGGGCAGATTCAACTTCTCAATGGTGGTCCACAAAGTTGCCTGCTGTTTTCTGTATGTAGAGTTTTATAAAAAGGAATTTATTACTCTTCAATAAAAATAAGGAATTCAGATAGCTCCAAATCTGGTAAGCCTACTGTTAATGATATCCAAAAGACTCCCTTAAACATTGAGTTCTTCCTGGAAGCTGTGGTTTTAGTTTCAGTTGACATTAACACACTATGAGATTACTCTATGTGGCGCTGGGTCTCGCTGTTGGTTTCCCTTTGAGGTTATAAAACTACTATTATACAGGTACAGTCACATTGGTATGTGTAGCATTAAAGACAACAGAAAGGTTTATTGGTTCAAAGATTGCTTGAATATATATAGGCTTCTTTCTGGACATGCTCTTCTCTATGGATCATCTATTGTCCTGTCACTGTATCAACATCACTTTCTTAATTACTGTAACTTCATGTTTTATATCAAGAAAAAGTCCTCCATCTTTGTTGCTCTTCTTTAGGAAGAAATATCCACTTGCATTTTCACATAACTTTTATGATATGCTTGTCAATTTTCAAGTACACACAAAAAACTTCCTGAGATTTTGGTTGGAATTGCAACCTATAGGTCAATCTGAGTAGAAATAACATATTTACAGTGTAAGTTTTCCAATCCATAGATATCTCTTCACTCATTTAAGGTCTTCTATATTTTTTCTCAAACATGTTTCATAAATTTCTACATAGAGTTCTTACATAATCCTTATTAGATTTATATCTATGGACTTTAATTTTTATGCCTTTGTAAATGATATACATTTTAATTACTTTTTTCTAATTGACCATTACTGGTATATTAAATTTTTTGGATATTGATTATACATCCAGTAATCCTACTAAATTTACTTAGTGAGTCTAATAGTTTACCTGTGATTCTTCTGGATTTTCTCTATTCACAATAAAGTCATTGGTAATTTCTTCTTTAAATTGGTTTGAAGAATTGATCTGTAATATTCTAACTCACAGGTAGAAAAAATATTTCAGTTAGGGAAATTTATATATATATGTAGTTAGTATATCTTCTGTAAATCTTTAGAAGTTAGATTAAAACTACTTGCTTTATATTAGAACATTTGGGTTACTGCCCTCAGCATGGAAGAATACAAGAACACCCAGTGCACAAAGGACATGTTTATTTTCTCAGGAGCTCAGGAAATACATATTCTGTATGCACTGCTCCCCTCCTCCCACCCCACACCCCCAATATACACACCAAGAAAAAGGAAGGCTGGCTTTTGGCCAATCTGTACTCCCATGTCCATTCCTTTCTCTTTAAGCATGAAAGAAAACAAAAGACTGATTGAAATGATATCTTTTATTTGCTCCTCTGAACATTATATTCTTCTCATGATATCAACATCATGCTATCTCATTTAACTTTTATAGAAGTCTTTTTCTTCCTACTTTCTTATCCTTTTTTCAAATCTCCTCCTTCCCAGGGTTACCAAGAAGTTACCAGTGTTCAGGCTAACTCCTTCTTGATAATGGAACTTCCCCTGCTTACAGAGAAGTAGGTCTGAGGCTGGAGCCAGGTCTGCTTTGGTTGTATCAGAAGGCAATGAAGACTAGTCCACCCACTTCTGGGCCCAGAGAACTAACACAAAATAAAGCACCGGAGCCTCTGGTTCTGTCTTCAGCAATATTTATTGGAAACGGCGACGCTTCCCGTGGGAAGACTTTATACATTAAGCAGTAAGATTTGCCTTTCACTCCACATGATCCACAACCGCAGGTGGCACATCCGAAGCAGCACATTAAACCTCTGAAAGAATCTGTACAGCTAGATAAATAGAACTCTGGATACCTAACAAGACTTTAATGACTGATACAAAAAAAAACCCAAAAAACAACTCATAAGTGTACGCATAGCACTGTACACACAAAAGGAAGAGGAGATAGAAGGGACAGAAATAAATGTCATTACTGAACTGCGAAAGAGTCTTGCATATGCAGCCACACATCTTAAACTGCTAAGCACAAAAATCATCTTTATTTGGTCCTCATTGAGGGCAGAATATGCACAAACGATGTTCAAAGAACACAAGGTGAAAGTGGAATGGGAAGGTAGTTACTGTTTCTTGGTCTATGAACTAGTGGGGAAATGGTTTCTAGTGCTCTTCTTCTTGTGTTTCTGTACCAAATGGATTCATGAAACATGTAATTCATAAACAGAACTGAAGTGAAGACATCTGTTCCCCCTTCCGTGTACCTTCAGAAATGCCCTGTGTACATATCTGGTTTCTGTACAGCAAGAAGGGAGAGCGTGGAGACCAGGTCCTTTCCAATTCCTCATAGCAGAGAACCTCTTCAGCTCCTCCCACAACATGCTGACCATCTTACTTAGAGATAAAGTGGGAATCACCCTCTGGCTTTAACAGCAGGGAAGAAAGAACACTAGCTGAACCTCAGAAATAGGTATAAGCAGGGGAACAAAGGAGACTTTTCAGAGAAGGCTTTGAACCCACACTCAACACTTTCTATGAGAGTGTCCAGGGATTCACTCATTCAGACAAGAAGATAATTTGCTGGTGAGGGAGGCTTTCTTGGACAGTTCTGTGACTCACGTGTTCAGGAGGAGTTGATAGGAAAACAAGAACTTTCTCTTCTACTTAAACAGAGAACCTGAGACCTTGAGACGGCCCGCCGGTGATAGACAGTATCTTCAGTAGGATGGTGGATCTGTGATGTGGCTCATGGTCAAATTCTCAGAGGCCACAGCCTCCTGAGAACTGTATAAACAGTAGTTCTGTGACTACTGGCTGGTCTCAAATGGTATTGTAAAAGCACATGCCATGCCCACCAGCCTAAAAAGATATCATCCATCACCATGACTCTTGTGGGCTCACACAAGTCAACCAAACGTACTCAGTGGGGCTTGACGACTTGGACCACTGCAGCCTGCACTTGGGATGTATTGTAAGCAGCGTTACCAAAGCAGTGGTTAAACCTAACTATCTGGGTCAAGAAGAGGTGAGGCAGCCAGCATTAACATCCTAGTGGGGCAGAGCAACCAGAATCTCCACATAATTGATGGGGAAGAAGCCTGACTGGCCGTGGAGCATCCCCTCATACCAGTTCTCATCAATCTGGTTAGTGAGCGTGATGATATCACCCTCTTTAAAACCCAGCTCCCCTTCATTTTCAGGTTCAAAGTCGTACAGAGCTCGGCAGCAGGGCTGATCCATTGGGGCACCTGGGAGTAAGAGCAGGAGAGAAGAACACAGAAAGACAAGGGGAATTTAACAGACGCGACTACTGCCTGCGGCTCCCGCCTGGCTGACTGTCCCCCTGGGTTCCTCCCTCACTGCTCTTCCTGCTGGGGCTTCCTCTCGGCACTGGTCCCCAGCGTCTGCTGCATGGCACCTTGCTCTCTGCCAGTCTTCAGAAGTTTTCTCGCGTTTCTGGGAGTTGCTGACTTCCTGTTTCTTTTTCCAGTATTAAAAATTGGTCACATCTATTCATTTGATACATACAACACAGGTTGGCCTTCCTAACAATGTGCAGAGACGGAAGACCCAGTGACTTAAGGAGTCTTAGTGAGATTTGGACTTTCCAAGTGGCACTAGTGGCAAAGAACCCACTTGCCAATGCATGAGACTAAGAGACAAGGGCTCGATCTTTGGGTCAGAAAGGTCCCCTGGAGGAGGGCACGGCAACCCACTCCAGTATTTTTGGCTGCGAAATCCCATGAACAGAGGAGCCTGGTGAGCTACGGCCCATAGGGTTGCAAAGAGTCAGACACAACTGAAGGGACTTAGCACAGCACAGCACAGTGAGATTTAGGTTCCTAATGGAGCATGGCCAACATTCTTTCCACACTAGCACTTTAAGATCTCTGCCTATATGAAATAGAACAGTTCATTACATGGACAATGTTTTGCAGCATCAGAATAACATTGCAGTTTACACTTTTTAAAAATAAAGAACTCAATCTCTGGAAGTTGCTGTAACATAGAGAAAAACAAGACAATATAAAACATTGTATTCAAGTTCTACTCTCTGTGACCTTGCATAAGGCGCTTCAGTCTCAGTTTCTTTGTCTAAAATTGGAACGAACAGTAGAATTTATTTCATGGTACTACTGTGGTTATTAAATGAGATTATATAAAAATGATATAATTACACCTGTGCATTAATATACCACATACGTGACTATGATGTATGTCCATCAGAGCTACGGCATAGAAACATAATATATTTCACCTTGATTTAAATAATGATGGATGGGCCCATATCTTAAAAGAGATCTATGTTAAATCAGTAAGCATACTGACAGAGTAGGCATACACATATACGAATAAACTCAGACAAGTGCATGCAGATCCATGCCACCTAGATGGCTTTGAAGGGGAACAATCACACTTATTTATTTTTATTTAGAGAAATCAAGTTAATGAGTCTCTGAGAGAAAAGTGGAATATGTGATTGGTTCCTGAGCAGCAATTGAGAGCAGGTTACCTATAACTTGCAAGACTAGTCCTTGTAACACAGCTAACTTCTAGAAACCACTGCTGTTATCCACACACTGAGTGCTCTGAGCAGCAGAGCTCAGCACATGGGGCAGAGAGCTCCCACCATCATCACACGCTCACTCCTTTCCTTTGTAGTCTCCTGAGGACACCTATGTTTCCTCCCATTGAACACTGAGCACCGGGGATGCAGGACACAAGAAGAAAGCTACATATCCTTACAGTCCACATCTAGTATCAGACAGTTCCTCATCTTCAACCAAGCAGATTACTAAAGCTGAATATATCGCAAGCACAGGCTTTTATCTGATCTGCATGTAGTGGGTGGACAGCAGTGGTGTCAACTAAAAGGATACATTACTGGGTATACACCAATATCCTTGATAGAAAATAAGTTTTCACTTTTACTGTACCAACCTGTTACCACAGCACAGTGAACTGGCTGGAGGGTAGGGAGAGGAGGAAAGTCAAGCAGCTATTGAGACTGAGAATATATTCATCTGCAAATATATTCACCCACGTGTTTCCTTGACTCCAGAAATCCAACAGTTTCCTAGAGCTGCTGTCTGTGGGTTATAAGTGAGTGTATGTGGGCACTCACTGTCCAGGGTCATTCACCTTTATGCAGGCAAGATTCATAGAAGCAGAAAAACAGGCGGAAAAAAACCCATGACATCCCTACAATGAAACTGACATATTAAGGTGACTTTAAGACCACAAAGTCAGGTCAAAATCAAATGTGTTTGCTGCAGCAGGTAAGTGTGGGCTGATGGTGGACAGTGAGAGAAAAAGGGACTTAAAAAGAAAGTTTAATAGAGGAGAGAGAGTAAAGGAGAGGAAGGGAGAGTCAATGAGACAAGAAGGAATTCTGTTAAGTTTCTATCTGACAACACCATTCTGTAAGAAATATATTACTGTGTATTCTTCATGTAGCCAGACTGGGCCACTCCTAGAATTTCTGGAAGCATGTCAACTGGGAGTGCCCAAGCCCTGTGGAATGGATTCTGCAGCTATCAGCGCCTTACCTGCAGGTTTGGGGGTACCTGTGTGGGAGAGGCCCCCATTGGGCTGAGTGCTGTCCCCAGTTGAAAACTCCAGGCTCATTCGAGGTTTAGGCTGATATTCCCTTCTTGGCTGGGATGAAGCTTGTCTTATTCTGCATTAAAAAGAAAAAGGGGAGGCAGCCAATTAAGACACAAAAAGAAAGCTACAAAATCCAGAAAAGACTTAGGTTACCCACCAATCTACCAGTGGAATATGAGAAAGGATCCTTAGTTTTCTTTTCTGTGTCTTTCTCCATGTTTTATGCCATAGTCACACTCTCTATGGTTATACCCTCACTGTCTTCATTCTTCCTCTCACTTTCTCCCTCATTTACTCAGAGCTCATTTTGCAAGGATGCACTTTGTTAGGTGCCAGGAACACAAAGACCAATAAGTCACAGGTCTTACCCTCAAGCTTATGGTCTGGTGGGAAGACAGAACATAAGCAACTGATTACTGTAAACTGTAGTAAGCACTATTATGGAGATCTGCATAAAATGTTATAGGAACACAGAGGTAGAGCTGGGAGTGAGGAGTCTACCTGTCCATGGAGAAGTCAGAGAGGGTTTGAGGAGAAAAGTAAAAGATGGTTAGCAGTTATTTCTAGATGAATAGCTCTTCCCAGAAGACAGTGATTCCCTGCTGAGCTTGAGAATGTGTGGAGGGAGGAGAGGAGGAGATACAGTATATTCTGGGTACGGCACAGAGGAAGGAGAAGGAATCCAAGGGAGACAGAAGCGGGAAAGGTACCGGCAGTAAACATAGTCTGCACACCCCGGAGTGTTTTCCACAGTGCCAGGTGTTCACTAAGCAAACTGCACGCCAATCTGCAAGTGTGGGGGGTTCAGGGTATGGCAATTGTAGAATGACAGAGGCTCTGAACATAGTTCAGCGGGAAAATAGAAAAGTGGCCTTCATGCTCAGCAGACGTCACGGAGATATTTCATGTTCCTTTAGTACGATGAAATGCATGGTTTTCAACCCTCCTAGAGGCTTCAGAGCATTACACATGTTTCCACAAGGGTTCACTGTCCAAATACTAGTCAAGAAAGACACCAGGGCGAGGAAGAGGCTGGCAACATAGCAACGGGTTGAGGAAGTTTCTCATAACACAGCCCTATACCTGCAGGAGGCCTTGTGCATTTATAGCCATATCAGCCGCTGTGAGAGCCCAATCTGGCCATAAGCTGAGAATGAAATCTCTTGAGGCAACCCTTTGATGTGCACACATTCAGCTCAAATAAAATAACACATATCACACAGCACAGGGCCACCACACGCAGCTGTGCAGGCTGCCCCCACAGCTCTAATACTTAAACCACCCCAGCCAGGCTACAGGGCCCATCTGAGGAGGCGGAACAGGCCCAAGTAAGCAGCTGCCTCTGCTGCACCTCATCACCACTTAGAGAAACACAAAGTGTGAAATGACACAGGCTTTCCGAGAGGTTATGCTTACAGGGGAGCCCCTGCGGCACCGCCGCGTGACCCTGAGCCCAGGGTTGCTGGTCTGTCAGGTGAGCTTAACGATACTTGGTTTACAGGGCTGTTACATGATTGATGATGATGTGCCTGTAGTACCCATGGCATAGCTGGCCGACAAACCACATCCATTATTGTTAGCAGCCTCCTGGGGGCCCCGTCTGTGACAGACAAAGTATCACCTACATATCGACTGCTCACAAAACATAGGATGATTGTTGTTTAGTCACTAAGTTGTGTCCAGTTCTTTGGTGACGCCATGGACTGCAGCTCACAGGGCTCCTCTATCCATACGATTTCCCAGGCAAGACTACTGGAGTGGGTTGCCATTTCCTTTTCCAGAGGATCTTCCCAATCCAGAGATTAAACCCACGTCTCCTGCACTGGCAGGTAGATTCTTCACCACTGAGACACCAGGGAAGCCCAAACACAACATTAGGAAGGAATGAAGGAAAGTGAAGGGAATGAAGGAAAACGGAGCCCAAGACAATATAAAATCAAATGATTCAGAAGTTGTTTATGTAGGATCAGTAGGAATTCTGAAGAAAGTTATTCTTCTAATCTATTCTCAACATTTCCACTTCTTTATACACCATTTCATAGCAAGAAAATGGAAATGGAAAATGCAAGGAACTGTACAATACCTTTCCTCCAGCCTGACAGTGACCTGCTGCAGGATCTGGACTGCCTGCTTATGGTACTCCAGCTGGGCTTGGACGAGCGCAGACAGCTGGCTCACCTGCTCGATCTGCAGATCAATGGGGGAATCAAGACTTAGTTATCAGGTTACAATCCTTAATCATCTGCTACTGCTCAGTCCAAATGATGCAGATACCCCTGACATACACCCCAGTGCTCGGCGGTGCCCATGCAGTGAGCCAGGCTAACTAATAGTTTTGCAGGTAACAAATTGATTAAAGATAAGAAAGCATCCATGTGCTTGGAAACTCTAGTTCTAGGAGAAGAAACATTAGTCAGAATCCTCCCAGAGATCACAAAGCTCTCATCAAACAGTCTCATGCTTAGCCACAACCTTCTGATTAGGATTTGGCTTCTTTGATTTTCTATAGGACAAAAGATGCATTGACAAGAACATTCTTCGCTCTCTATACTTCTCATGCTAAGTCAATATCAGTGCTGTTAATAAAAATGTAAATATTGATTTCTTATATGAGGCACTATGGGAGGCAGTGTGGTCTGACAGAAAATCTTTTGTTCTCTCTGACCCTCAACTGCAATGTAAAAGGGTTGGGTTAAGTGACACTGTGGGCTCACTCCACCCCTAATATTCTGAGCATCCTTGGTTACTCTTCATGTTGTGTCTTGTGTTGTGATCCAGTTGAATAGTGGCCTCTGAGTGAAGAGAGGCGATGCTACCCCATGAGTTTTGGAGTGGGGCTGGGTCCTTGGTGAAGAGAAGGAACGCTGTGACTCAGGTCACCCTTTTCCTCATGGTGTTCCTCCTCGGTAGGTAGACGGACACATTGTTTTACGTAATCACAAACTAGCAATGTTTCTGGAGAGTTTCGAAGTCTGGATATGTTCAACATGCCTCTCCTGTCACCAGTCAAGAGGGGTGGTAAGTACCTAAAGGCTCTGTAAACATCTTGGCAGAAACTGGTGAGTAACTGATGGGGCTAGAGGTGAAGATGAGCAAGGACAGAAAATCTGGTTAACAGGTCTTATGACATGAGTGGTTAGAGAGCAACTTTTAAAGCCGTGAAAAATAATTCAGCACTCCGGAAATGTGAAGGCAACTTTTAAACTATCTCACTTATGTCCCAAATGTAGTATCTATGCGACAATCTGCAACCTTAATTGTAATTACCTTTGGAAAGAAAAGGTTAACTTTACCTTAAAATATAGACCATCTTAACCATACAGAAAGCTGAGCACCGAAGAATCAATGCTTTTAAACTGGGGTGTTGAAGAAGACTCTTGAGAGTCCCTTGGACTGCAAGGAGATCCAACCAGTCCATCCCAAAGGAAATCAATCCTGAATATTCATTGGAAGGACTGATGTTGAAGCTGAAACTCCAATACTTTGGCCACCTGATGTGAAGAACTGACTCATTGGAATAAGACCCTGATGCTGGGAAAGACTGAAGGCAGAAGGGGAAGGGGATGACAGAGGACAGATGGTTGGATGGCATCACTGACTCGATGGACATGAGTTTGAGCAAGCTCCGGGAGATGGTGATGGATGGGGAAGCCTGGTATGCTGTGGTCCATGGAGTCACAAAAAATTGGACATGACTGAGTGACTGAACTAAATGTATATTGGACACATACCTACTGACTACACTGACTCATTTTCTTATTTAATCTGAAGTCAATTTGCCTTACATTTCACATTTCAACAGAGTATTTGCTTAAACTATTGGACTTATATAGGTCATCAGAAAATGAAAGTCACTCAGTTGTGTCTGACTCTTTGTGATGCCATAGACTGTAGCCTTCCAGACTCCTCTGTCATGGAATTCTCCAGGCAAGTATACTGGAGTGGGTAGCCATTCCCTTCTCCAGGGGATCTTCCCAACCCAGGGATAGAACCCAGGTCTCCAGCACTGCAGGCAGATTCTTTATCATCTGAGCCACCAGGGAAGCCCAGGTCATCAGAAACATTCTTTATCTCCCTACTATTTAAAATAGTTTAAGATTATTAGCAGACAAAAATCTAGTTACATCAAACTTTTTGTTGTGCTGTCATCTGCGTGTGTGTGTGTGTGTGTGTGTGTGTGTGTGTGTGCGCGTGTGCTCATTTGTATCTGACTCTTTGCTACCCCAGAGACTGGAGCCTGCCAGCTCCTCTGTCCATAGCATTTTTCTATGCAAGAATACTGGAACGTGTTGCCATAGCCTACTGCAGGGTCTTTTCCTGACCCAGGGATTGAACCCAAGTCTTGTGTCTCCTGCACTGGCAGATGGATTCTTTATTACTAGTACCATTTGGCAAGCTCACGGCAAACCACAGGAATATAGAAACAGTTTTATAATTTCTCAGTCTATTTTATAATTTTAAATTATTTTAAAAAATAACCATCTACTGAAGCTTTCACCACATAGTACTATCAGACATTCACGTTTTAAATTACATAACCCTTTAACACATTAATCCTGTTCTGCAAAGGTGAAGTTAAATTAAAAACCACAGGAGAGTCACTCACATCCATCTCTAAGAGATTGAACATGCTTGACTCAGCAATTTCCTTAGACTCATCAAATTTCTCCAGAGCTTGACGTAACTCTTCATCAGGAATCTTGCCTTGTCGTTTTTTCTTGTAATCAAAGTCCAGGCGTCGACCCTCCAACTTCTTTAGATGATGCTGAAAAAATCAAGGGCAGAAATGTGCTTTGCAGGGACCTATGGGAAAGGACTATTTACAGCTCACTTCCCCACCATGCCTATTTGCTTCCAAACTAAGACAGGCTAAGTTCTAAAACATCACATCACCAGAGAAATAAAGAAACACACATCAATGGGGACAAATGCTTCTAAAAGCTAAGACATTTATGTTTGGGAAACACCTTTAAAAATAATTAATAACAAGAAAGGAATTGTGGGAAATACTGATACCCTTTATTGTCTGCCCCTGCTGGGTCAAAGTTAAGGTGGAATATATTCCTCTCCACCCTGTGACTAGGAGTGGAAGCTAGGAAGGTGTGTGCCTACCCTACACGTTTAGAAAGCACAGACATACAGGGCTCACAAGTCTCCATCTTCAAGGAAATGGTATCTCGTGGGAAGGCAGAGAAAAAATGGTTTCCTTGAAATGAAGTGAGAAAGAAAAGTATTCTTCCTTTTCATATCATAGAACATTAGTGCTGGAAGGGATTTATTTTTGAGGTAATCCAGTCTATTAGAACCACCTTAAGATGCTTACTAAAACTACGGATTCTTGATCACCTGAATTAGAATTACCAGGGCTGGGGCCTAGGCAACTCAGTCTCAGCACTTACCCTAGCAGACTGATGCAGCTTTAGGAGAATCATGGATTCTGACAGATGATGACACTGAGTCCTAAGACCTAAAGGGACCTTCGTCAGGCCCTAACTCCCAACACCGTGCAGCAATTTCTCTTTGCATCACTCCTGAGGCACACATTCCAGGTGTAGGGACTGCCCAGCCTTGCCCCAATGCCTCCGGCAGCCAATCAGGAAAGTAGATTCGGAAAGCCACAAAGTATCTTTTTCCTAGGAGCTGCAGTGTCCCACTACTAATGGGTGGGAAAAAATGTGCTAGATTTCTCTTGACCATGGGTGTTCAGGGAGTGAGAGGGAAGGAAGTGAAAATGAAGTTGGGAGTGGGGAAGAGATGAGAAGGAGGGAGGAAGAATATCCTTGACCTTCCTGCCTCCGCACACCCTGCCTCCAGGCCATGCCCTGATCCAAACTAAGTGCTTGTTCCTTTGGAAGGAACATCCTTTTAAAATGTCTGCACCTGCAGTCAGCTGCAAGTCAGAGCACTGGAAGCAGAGAGACATATTAGGTTTGGAGTGAGTCTGCCACCTAGCAACAGCCTGGCAGGGTTGAAGATTTAAGCTAGAGACTGCAGAGACTTCATTTATCTGAAAATCAAATTTCATACAAGTTAAACAGATATCTGTTGAAAGAATGAATGAGCAAACATTACACACCTAGTGAGAGGTTAGAGCCAGTTGAACGTTATTTATTTGGAAAAACTAAACTGTCGACGTGTTTTAGAAAGGATAGTTGGGTATTCTTCCTCTAGTCCTACAACCATTATGAAAACACAAGTTTATAGAGTAAAAGAAGAACTACGTATACAAGCTAACAACTGGTACAGCTGGTATTTTAGAGGGTGAAATCATCCCAGAAAACACAGAATAATTAATAAACATGTATAGTCAGGGAAAGAATATCCTTCTGGAGAAAAATGCTTGAAAAACGTGAAAACTGAACATGGAGAAATTAAATGTAATACTCATGAGTGGCACAGTCATAACAGTGTGGCAAAAAGTACTACCCCATTTATCATTTATCTCGATTTTTTATGCTGGATTTCTTGCAGTTCACATGCTCAGTGTTGACAACATGCATGGTAAGTTTCAAAAAATATTTCCTAAAGGAAAAGGGGACCTGCATCTGTATAATTCCAACATCCAATTCCGAAATAACTAGTAGCAGGTACCTGAATTTCCCTCAGATCTTTGTCATGAAGATTCTGAAGGGGGTCAATGAAGTTCTGCTTCACTTCCATGTCCAAGGAGTCCTTTACCTCCGAGAGTTCCCTCATGGCCTCCCCCACCTCACCAAGCGCTGGGCCTGCAAGGTAAAAAGAAGCCCTTGAACATTAAAGAACAAAGATGAAATGCACTTGCAATAACAGGGCCATCACACACCAAACCCAGGAACAGCTGCCTGTCTTCTGAAGACAACCAAGACAAGAGACAGTATATAATGCACCCTGGAGATAAGCGTATTTTCCATCTGAGGTAGTTCATGAAAGTTCACTGAGTACAACAGACTCAATATCCCTGGGAGTGGGGGCTGGCATCCCTTACTATAGAGAATATAACATTTTGCTTTTCCTTTGAAAAGGAATTGGAAGCTCCCTACCCTCCTTTGGAGGAGCCTCTTGATGAAAGTGAAAGAGGAGAGTGAAAAAGTTGGCTTAAAGCTCAACATCCAGAAAACTAAGATCATGGCATCTGGTCCCATCACTTCATGGCAAATAGATGGGGAAATAGTGGAAACAGTGGCTGACTTTCTTTTTGGAGCTTCAAAATCATTGCTGATGGTGACTGCAGCCATGAAATTAAAAGACGCTTACTCCTTGGAAGGAAAGTTATAACCAACCTAGACAACATATTAAAAAGCAGCTACATTACTTTGCCAACAAAGGTCCATCTAGTCAAGGCTATGGTTTTTCCAGTAGTCACGTATGGATGTGAGAGTTGGATGCTGAAGAAAGCTGAGCGCCAAAGAATTGATGCTTTTGAACTGTGGTGTTGGAGAAGACTTTTGAGAGTCCCTTGGACTGCAAGGAGATCCAACTAGTCCATCCTAAAGGAGATCAGTCCTGGGTGTTCACTGGAAGGACTGATGTTGAAGCTGAAACTCCAAAACTTTGGCCACCTGATGCAAAGAGCTGACTCATTGGAAAAGACCCTGATGCTGGAAAGGATAGGGGGCAGGAGGAGAAGGGGACGACAGAGGATGAGATGGTTGGATGGCATCATGAACTCAATAGACATGGGTTTGGGTGGACTCCGGGGGTTGGTGATGGACAGGCGGCCCTGGCGTGCTGCCATTCATGGGGTCGCAAAGAATCGGACATGACTGACTGACTGAACTGAGCCCTTCTTTGTAAGTACTTGTGCATGTGTGCTAAGTCACTTCAGTTGGGTCTGACTTTTTGTGACCCCATGGACTGCAGTCTGCCAGAATTATCTGTCCATGGGATTCTCTAGGCAAGAATACCAGAGTGGGTTGCCATGCCCTCCTCCAGGGGATCCTCCTGACCCAGGGATCAAGCTCATGTCTTATGTCTCCTGCATTGGCAGGTGGTTTCTTTACCACTAGCGCCTTCTTTATTTTTGGCCACACTGTGTGGAGTGTGGGATCTTTTAGTTAGTTCCCTGATCAGGGATCAAACCCACAACCTCTGCAATGGAAGTGCTGGTTCTTAACCACCGGACAGCCAGGGAAGTCCCAAGTACTAGCTCTCCCCTAGAGGAGATGTGTTTAAGGTCAATGTATTCAGCAAAAACTTGGAAGGGAGAGCAGGGCTCAATCAGGAAGGACAGTCACTTGCTGTGACCTCACATTGTGAAGGAGTGAAAACAGAAGGTGGTTAGTATGGCAGCTGAGGGTCCAAGGAGAGTGAGGTAAAGGAATTCACCAGAGGTGCCACATTAGGCACCCTATATAGATGAGCAGAAGCTAAGAAAAAGCTTGTGCAGAGGCGTGTTGACCCACGCTGAGTGTGACAGTTCCCTCTGCCCCAATGCTCAGTCACCACCAGACACACACCGTGGTAAATATTCAGGCATCAGGCTGTGTCTGCCAGCTATGGTAATGATGGGGTCTTGTGAGGAAGAAAGAAAGTGAATAAAATTTCTAAGACAAATGACACTAAAAGAGACAAAGCAACTCTGAAAACAAATATGGGGCCCATGTGTACAAGGCCCAAAACTGAGAATCAAAACATAAAATGGTCTTAATTATTTCCTGCAGGTTTTTTTTTTCAGTGGCACTAAGATCCCCACGACGAATGAAAACTGAAAATGTGAGGAAGCACACGTTACCAAAGTTGCAGTCGTCTCCAAGCTCTCTTCCAAACTTGAGCATGGCCTCTGCCAGCAGTGCCTCTGCCTGGGGGTAACCCGGCCCTTTCTCCTGGCCGCGGATTTTTGACATGGTGTTAATCATGCTGAGTTTGGCTCTGGAAGCTGCAGGCAAAGAAATAACAGACTTTCAAAGCAACCAGTGTGATGTAGGAAAAACAGGGCTGGGTAGAGAATCAGGCCTTGAGCAGACTCTAAACTAGTTCAGCTCCTGAAAATTTTACCTTCACCAATGTCTTCATCTATAATATGTGCAGGGTGGTTCATAGATAAAACTCAAGCATGCCCTTTTCATCACTAAACTCTCCCTTTCTTTAAGAATCTCATGAGGAACTTAAGAGGAAAGGCAAAGCTCTCCAGGCGGAGGTCCCATCTTTGTGTCCTCCTGCTCATCTTCCCATGTCTTCTCCTCACTGCTGTGGCCATGCAGTTCTGCGGACCTGGGAAAGCACTTGAAAACCATGGGATTATGTAACCTCTAGGATTATGTAAACTCTAGGATTCTACTTTTATATTTCAATTCTAGGAGCCTATGGACTGAAGTAGGAAATTCATTGTTAATTCTTGCAATGTGGGCCTTCGGCCATGTTTCACTTAGACCATGAATAAAACAGAACTATTTGCAAAATCACTTCTTAACTAAGATTCTGACAGTAAACAGACCAATGAAGAACAGAAATATTATGTGCATTAAAAAGACTTAATTATTTCACTTGAACATAACTGCTTCGGAAAATGAATTTTGTGTCACAAAGACAGCATTTCAATTTCTTTTTTGCTTTTATTTTTATAGGAGAAGATGCCTAGAAGGTAAATCCAGTGTTCATGGAAGAAACAGCTTTATTAGACACTGTTAGACCAATGATTTACTTGATGCTATGGTTTCTCAGGTTCATTATCAGAGCTGGGATTGTATATTAATGACGGATTCTATCTGCATGGCAACCCCTGACAGAATCCCAGCTAATGCATACACTTCCAATATTTAGTGGCTGACATTTCACGTTGAACATTAGGTTCAAATAGGGTTTTATTTAAACTTTGGACTTCAAAGGTTGAATCTGGAGACAAGGAGAATTATTATGAGAGGATCCCCTTCGAAGCCTGTCCCAGGGATATTATAATGAACAAGACACCTATGGTCTCTACCTTAACAAAGCTTACAAGGTAGCATCTGTTTTAAAAGCAATTAGAGTGAAGTGTATATACTAAGTTTCATGCAGGGAGATTATAGCAAGTCACAAAAATATAGCAACACCCTAGTTTGTATGGGTGGGCCCTGCAAAGAAGGTTCTGGGAGAGAAGCATCTTTAAACTTTGAGTCACATAATGATTAGCAGTTAGTCTTGCTAATAGCAATATGCAAAGCCTGGTGGTACCTGGAAAAGTATAAGAATATAAAATTCACATTTTCTTTACTCCTCATAGAAAAGTATATCACACATAGTTTTAAAAGTTGAAAATGTCATATGAAGACACATTTGGGGTGGGGTGGGGGGGAATAAGCCATATCTGAAATCCAGGAAAGTCAGGAATCCCTGCCAATGTACTCATAGTATAGTGAGACATCAGATACGTAACAGTGGCAACAAATATGATAAATGCACTACACACAGGTATCAGGGGAACACAGAGAAGGAATAACAGCAGCACAAATAAAACTGAACTAAGCAGACATTAGACAGTAAGAGGGAGCAAATGAATAGAAGGAAAGAAGATAAGCGGAGATCAGACAAAGTAATGAAACCACACATGGTGGTTAATCCTTTCAAATCCAGTTTTGACCATTTTACACTCTAAAGATTTACTCCTTTTAGGAAAGCTGGTTACTGATTTGTGCTTATATCTTGGTTCTGCTGAGAGCTGTCTTCTGCTAAGTAATTACCTGAAGTAATTGCAATAGTTAAATATACTGTGGCTGATTTCCAGATTTATCATTTTGAATGTTCTTCAGTTGTGAAGAACTGTATTCTTCCACTAAGTACTTAAGAACATCTTAAATATGTTCTACATTTTCATGCGAAGGGGGAAGAAAATCATGTTCTATTAGTTTATCTATTTCTTCAAATTAAAATATTTACCTAGTAATTCATATATTTGGAGAAATGGGCTTTTAAATTTATTCACAACTATTAAGTGTTTTTAAGACTCTTGGATTAGTAGGCATCTGTGTTCTTGAAAAACATCAGATCTCAACTTTTTTTGGGGCTTCAGAAATTTGCATATCATCCTTGTATAGGGGCCATGCTAATCTTTTCTGTGTTGTTCCAATTTTAGTACATATGCTACCAAAGTGAGGACTAAATTTACCATTTTTAAGCGTTAACATAAGTGTTTTTAAATGATTTTTAAAAGCAGCACTTTAAGAAACAGAGAGGAAGCCTGAAAATTACAAATTGGAGACACTAGAATTCCTACAATCTCAGTCTAGATAAATCACCAAGTTGGATGTGCTCCTGAGCACTTTCCTCTTGTCTTCTAGAGGGACCTCACTCCTTTTCTTCATATTATCTTTATGTTTGCCATACCTTTAGTTTTTCTTCCAAATCGTTACCATCTCTGTAACTAGGCCCCCATCTTTACTCTCCCACCTTCACTATTCTAGTTCAAGTTGCCCCCCACTAAGTTTACTGCAGAAACAGCTTCCTAATAGCAACTTCTCCCCTGGCCCATGAGAGCAGGATACTGGTGTGTTGCTCTGCATATCTCCTAGACAGGATTAGCATTAAGCTGTACATACAGTAGATGTGTAACTCAGACTGCTGAAGGAAAGAATAAATGCATAAACAGACTATCTTGGAAATTCATAGATGATCATGGCAGCGGTTTTCATAAGCTGCTCACCACAAATAGAGAAAGCCTGTGCACAAAAATGAAGACCCAGCACAGCCAAAAAGAACTAAATAAAATTATTTTTAAAAGCTTTAAAAAACTATTTTACATTTGAATAATAGGAGCATATATTACTTCCATTATGAAGAACTAAATTTAACATATTTCCCACTTCCTTTTCCAGCAGGAGATCGAATTGAGTCATGGAACTGGATAAACAATACTCACAGTATCTTCCTAGTCCAGGCACTGCTCTAACCTGGGTCTTTCCACTAAAAAGTTCTACTGAAAACTATATTCAGTGGTGCAAAGAGAATTGGCTAGGAAGAGAGAAGTCCATGAGGATTAACAGGTGAAATGCCATCAAGAAAAAAACCATCAGAGGCAAGGTCAAAGTGAGTCCACATGTAGGTGATTTCTGGAAGGAAAGGCACTGGGTGAACTGAAACAGCAGGGAGTGATGTCAGGGCAATCAGAAAAGGCTGATGAATCCCCCAGAGGGCTTCCACTGCTTCGCCTTCTGCTAAGAAAGAGGGTGGGGAGGGCAGTTTCTCTTTTGTCCTCAAAAATCCAGATTATCTTTTCAGGAAGAGAAACAGGGGCAGCCAAAGCTTGATCAAATCAGCTCCTGACTCATCTGCAGCATCCCTTGACACTTTTTAATTCTGGGCACAGCCGAAGGGAAGTCAAAGCTCTGCTGAGAGTAAGACAGAAGCTCTCGTCATGCTGCCAGATGGACTTACTCTCCTCTGACCTAAAAGTGGTGTCCCTGTGAGTCACTGCTCAGTCTCTCCTAAGTAACTAGCATGGTAATTAACTGGAATGTGGAAAACCCAGAACTTCTGCTAAATCTAAATTTTAAAAAATTTATTTATTAATTCAAATGAACGGAAAAACAAACCATTAGATCTTGTCTCTCATGAAAAGCAGCATAGTACATTAAAATACACATTAGTTTTGGCTCATTCAAACAAAGGAAAAAAATCCAGGCTTCAAATCTTGCTAGATATGTATCCCTGAACATCAATTCTTTCTGAAAACAGTTATCAGGATTCAGTGATAAACAGCCAAAAGAGTAACTAGCACACACACACACACACACACGCACCCCTCTCTACCTTCCATGTTCTCTTTCTAGGTGTGTGTGTGTGGGTGTGTGTGTGTGGAGTGTCCCACCACCAACCTGGCTGTGGGGGAAACTATATTTCCCAGAGCCCCTTCCCTGCATGTTTCCAAGCTAGAGCTGCTCCAGAGTGAGGCTGTAGGAGATCTGGGAGGCAACAGTGAAGCGGCAGCCATGCACTCGAGCCTAGGATGAGCCCAGGTTCCAGTGTGTCCCTGAGGTCATACTCCGTGCCTAGCTCTTCTTCTCGAATGTTGATTCTGGTGACCAAGAGTGCCTCCAGGCCCACCACAAGATTGTGCTGCAAACTCACAGACGGGGTGACCTTAAAGAGCCAACCAGCTTCCACAGCTTTCCTGCCATGCCAGCTGCCCTTTGCAGCGCTGCTTCCAGCGCTGGGCCTGCCCACCCTCCAGATTCCCAGAAGTCTGCTTACCTGGGCCAGGGCTAGTCAGTGAACTTTCTCTGATTCTTAACCCCACTTTTTTTTTACCTTTACTTACCGAGCTCTTTCTATAACTATATAAGCTCTAGTTCCTTTAATAAATCTCTTAGTCCATAGTATCCACCATGGTTTTGCTTCCCTTACTGAATTCTGACCAATGCAGTGGCTGATGGTCTAATATTTAAACTAACAAAAATTTATGATCTATCCTTGATAGAGCCCTGAAAATAAGTCAATAAAAATGACCATAAATATTTCAATTCTGCAACTCTGTTTTCAGGACAGACATAAAGGAAAACAACTATAGGTGGGAGTTAGTGGCTAATAGTGGGAAGAACTTTTCCAGTGGTCATGTATGGATGGGAGAGCTAGACTATAAAGAAAGCTGAGCGCCGAAGAATTGATGCTTTTGAACTGTGGTGTTGGAGAAGACTCTTGAGAGTCCCTTGGACAGCAAGGAGACCCAACCAGTCCATCCTAAAGGATATTAGTTCTGAGTGTTCGTTGGAAGGACTGATGCTGAAACTCCAATACTTTGGCCACCTCATGCGAAGAGCTGACTCACTGGAAAAGACCCTGATGCTGGGAAGGATTGGGGGCAGGAGGAGAAGGGGACAGAGGGTGAGATGGTTAGATGACATCACCAACTCAATGGACATGAGTTTGAGTAGACTCCGGGAGTTGGTGATGGACAGGGAGGTCTGGCGTGTTGCCATTCATAGGGTCGCAAAAGAGTCGGACACAACTGAGTGGCTGAACTGAACTGAAGTGGGAAGAACACCAGAAAGGACAGCCAGTTTAACAAGGTGGGATTAAGACATAGACTTTGGAGTCAGATTGTCTGAGTCCAAATCCTGGCTATCTTTCTTGCTGGATGATTTGGGCCTCAGTTTCCTCATCGGTAAAACAGAACTTCCCCTTATTGGCTTAGGATGATGTAAGGATTAGATGATATAATATATGTCACAGTGTTGGTACATAACAAATATTCAGTAAATGTTGTCTATTTTTATGAATATCAGACATGCCAGGAAGTTCCCTGAGGGATTTTGTGTGAGTTACTTTACCTCTCTGAGTCTCAGGTTCTTCACTGATAAAAAGGTGAAAAAAAGGAGACAGTTGCATAATTACTAAAACTTTTCCAAGTTCTCTACATAAGATAATTCTTAGATAGAAGAATTCTCCAAGAAAGCCTTCAGCCACAGGAACTTTCAGCAGTTTTCTTAAGTTGCTAGGACTGTCCTTCTTCTGGGAATGACCTTCCCTCTCTATTTGCTCAACACAATACCAGGCACACCTTTTCTTTTTTTTTTTTCAAGATAAATTCAAAAGGTTTATTGCACCAGATGCCACAGAAAAATGGATTAAAGTAACATGTGAACAAGTTTTAAGAAAAAAGAATTCCATACATTGATACTGATATCTATTTAACTGATCAAAACCAAAGTCCTATCAATTTGTTGTAATGGAACTTCAATGATAACAAATCAATCCTGGAATTTTCTCCTTTTTAAACACAACTTAAATTTAAGCATATCGCAGTCTTGCTTCCAAGATTTATGGTTCACCAAATGTGGACATTTAAAATTTAACATTCAGAGGGGGCTGCTTGATTTAGGCAAATATTATATTAAAAGGTTCCTGCCCCCAAAGCACAATAGAAAACAAATGGTTCACATTTACCAAGAAGCTCAAGACTTTTTCAATTTATTGGTGAAAGTATGCATGAACAAAATACTTTCAAAAGCACACATCAGTGGAAAAATCCAGATATTTAAAAGAACTGTAGGGTCACTTTATATTCTTTATTTTTATGTACAACCAACTCCAGTGAGGAACCTAAAAAGCTACAGACTGAATTTTATAAAATCTTAGGACCTAATTAGAAGAGCCAAAACAAGAGTTTAGTATCGTTTAGCAGGCGGGGATTTTCCTCCCTTGAAAAAAGTTAACTTTGAAAAATATGATAAGTTTAAAAAGTCAAGATGTGTAAACGGCAGTTCCATGGGATGTGAAAAGTTTATCGTTACTTTCATTAAAAAACAGCACACTTCAGAAAAATGGATTGGAGCCTGTACAAAAAGCTATTTAACACTGATAAAAATAAAATACTTTGGAATTATGCACAAGTATGGAAGCTACATTTTAAGTTTTCATTGTCATGTTTAAACATACACAAGTATCTTTACATTCATATCACGCATCAATCTACGAAAAATTAAACCTCGACATGCTGGAGGAAGGCCCGCACGGTAACGCTGGCGCACACCCGCTCCGTCTGCCTCCCATTCACCTGGACAAGCAAGATGCTACAAAAGGTACACTCAACAGGTAAGACATCAAAGTTGAAGAAACCCTAAAGGTGGAATCCTGTCAACTGAGGCAGTTTTCTCTATTTGTACATTTTTTTTTAATTTTTGTTTTTTTTCTTGAGGTGGGCCTGGGCGAGGGCGGGTCCCTTCCTCACCTCTGAGGCTGAGACAGAACCCGGCCCCGGGGTGGTGTCCGGCATATCTCCACCCAGTTCCATGAGATTCTTTTTCCACTTTTGGGAAGAGGTTGTGTTTACCAGAGAACAGGTGGATGTTCTTGAGAGGAGGAGGGTTTACAGAAGAGCAGCAACATTCCTGGTCTGTGGCAGGCACACCTTTTCTACAGTCTTTCCCAATTACCCTTTACTTCTACTGCCTCCAAGTAGACATGACCCTTCCCTCATTTTATATCTCCACCATGCCCTATACACACACTGATAGCCCACATGATACTTTATTTCTCGCTCTTCTGCATGTCTGTTTGCTGCTACAAGCTAAGAAACTACTTCCTACTGAATTCTAGCAAAGGGCCAAACATATAGCAGGCACTTACTAACTGTGGGCTGAATGGTTTTATTTAAAAATTCTTACTTTTTATATCATTTTCTGTATACATCATTTTTTCTAACCCTTAGAAAAGACTTCCCTGTTCAAAAGCACAACAGTCTCCCACTGTGCTCTGAACAGAGTGAAAGGCTGCTGATAAGATCTAACTACACAGAAACTCAGAGATCCGAAAGAATGATTTGGGAGAGCAGGTCATGCTGATGGCAATCTGGCTGATGTTTCCCTTACATACAACCAGATTTTAAGATTTCCGAGGCTGCTGGGTCTTTTCATGTCTCCTGACTCCATTCTTTAAAGTGCAGAAGGGTGTGACCTCATTTCCTATTCCCTTTTATTATTAAAATCGGGTCTCAGGAAGCAAGTCATCTCTCAACTATACCATAAAATGCTGCTTTATGGGAAAATGGTAAGAAGCTGATCACACAATCTCCCGAAATCAAGACAGAGGCTCTCATTTTTTCCAACAAAAGAGGGCTCCTATGCTAAATTATAAGGCCTAAGGGGTTAAAAAAAGATCAATAAAAATCAATACATAGGGGAACTGGAAATAATTATGTATCCCTCATTACAGAAAAATGAATTTGTACTCCCTGAGTGAAGTGAAAATGAAACTCGCTCAGTCGTGTCCAACTCTTTGCGACCCCATGGAACTCTCCAGGCCAGAAAAGTACTGGAGTGGGTAGCCTTTTCTCTTCTCCAGGGGATCTTCCCAACCCAGGAACTGAACCAGGGTCTCCTGCAATGCAGACGAATTCTTTACCAACTGAGCTATCAGGGAAGCTCTGATTGGAGAGGTATTTCCTAAAAATCAGCTTTCTAACGATTTTTTTCACTAATTAAATGAACAAAACATTTACTGTCTGAATAGGACTATGACAGAGAGACTAAGAGAAATAAGGTTCCGTCTCTGTCCTCAATGAGCTTTCTGTCTAGTTGGAGAGTGGGAGCACGCTCTGCTCACTGTGATTCAGGGCATGCTGTGAGTAAAGCTATAATGTATTCACATCACAGAACAGAGCAATGAGTTCTGCTAGAAGACTAAGGCCAGGAAAACTTGGGAAACAGGTGACACTCCCGCTGGAGGAGTGAACTGCAAAGGCAGTGGGATGGGAACAGCTGCTCTAGGCATCTGGAGAGTGTGAGCAAAGGCATATGGAAATACCTGGCACATCTGGAAACTCCAAAGTGTCTGTGGCTGAGGTGCAAGGTCGAAGAGAACAAGGTGAGTAGAAACCAGGTAGTGAAGGGCCCTGAACTGCAAGCAAAGGAGCTGAGATTCGCCTATCGAAGGTTGCTGACAGACTTATTTAACATCTAGACATTCAAAAGGGCTTTAATTCAAATTAAATTAAATTTAGATTTGGGGGAAAAGATTCCCATCATCATTGTAGGAAAAGTAGGATGGGGGAAGGGGTCTTCCCCAAATGGGAAGTCATTGGAAGCAGGGAGACCCATGAGAACACTGTAATTTAACAGAAGAGTCCTAAGGAAACAGAGCGGGAAAAAGAAGTGAACTTTAGAGTCCTGTGGTGGGTAGCACTAACAGGTCCAGGTGATTGTTAGGTGTGAAGAGGACGAGGGGCATTTAGGCTGGTGTTAGGGCAAAGGACAGCTGCCTATTAGAACTGCTTGAGGAGGTTTTTAAACTATTGACTCCTTCAAAGGTGGTACTGGGTCAGCTAGATTCCATAAGAAAAAACCATGACTCTTAACTCCACCTCACACTATACATAAAATTAATTCTGCAGATCTAATTATGGACACCAACACAGTACAACCTTTAGAAAATGATATAGGGGAACACATTCCTGACCTGTAGAGTACGCAAAGATGTCCAAAAACAGGGCACAAAAACACTGTCATAAAGAAAAGTATTTCTAAATTGGACTATGTTAAAATTGAGTACTTCTATTCAAAAACAATCATCAGAAAGAATTCAAAGGCAACCAAAAGAGATGAGTTAAGATACTCACAATACACGTATTCAAAATAGGACTTGTATCCAAAACATTAAAAGGAAAAAAACTCCTATGAATCATTAAGAAAAAGATAATCCAGCTTTTTAAATGGGCAAGAAGTTTGAACAGACAGTTCACAAAGAAGATATTCAAATATCTAATAAGCATCTGAAAGGGGCTCAACTTTCATTATTCTGGCAATGCAAATAAAACCTCATTGAAACATACCCACAGTAATGGTTAAAGCAGAAAAAAATAAAAAACAAAAAAAATATCAAGTGTTCAGAGGATGTAGAACAACCAGAACTCTCAAGTTTTGCTGGTGGGAGTAAGAATTAGGAGAACATTTTGGAAAACAACTTAGCAATATCTATCTACAAAAGCTGAAAAGACACCCTATGCCCTGACAATTCTACTTGTAGGCATATACCCATCAGAAATGTGTATAAGGGACATGTACAAAAATGGGCTATTCAAAATAGCCAGAAAATAGGAACACCCAAATGTGCATCAGTGAGAAAACAGATAAATAAATTGTGCTCTATTCTCACAATGGAACAGCAATGAGAATGAAAGAACTACACCTATATACAGCAAAGACAAATACAAAGTTGAGCAAAAGGAGCCAGATCTGCAGAGTACATGCTCCATGACTGCATTTAAGCAGTGCTCTAAAACTGAAAGAACTGTATGGCATTAGAAGTCAGGGCAGCTAGTGTCTGGACAGGCACTAGTGGGAGGCCAGCAATGTGCAGTTTCCTAGACCAGGTACCTTTACATGACAGAATCAGTTTGCAATAATTCACTGAGCCAGACACTTAGGATCTGAGCACTATACTTTCTTATATTGTAGATCAATAAAAAGCTCGGGGGTGGGGGGAAACCTTGATGTCTGTGTCCTACTCCCAGATGTTTGAGTAATTGGTCTAACCATCTATAGTTTTTAAAACCCCTTAGGTGATTCTAACATACACCAAGTTTGAGAATACACTGCATTCCAATCTCTAGACTGAATACCTGGCTAGGGGATGATAAAAATTTGACATGATTTTGGGGAGACTTGGGGGAGGATGTATAGAGGTGTTCCAATTTCAGCAAATACAAAGTCTAACAGAATATCCACAAGATGGGACTAAACATACAACTAAATACATGGGTCTTAAGCCCAAAAGATGGTAGATTATCTGAAATACATGGAATCCTTTTTTTCTCTTTCCTAGTTTTACTGAGATATAATTGGCCTATAACACTGAATAGGTTCAAGGTATACAACATAATAATTTAATATATGCATATATCATGAAATGATCACTACAGGAATATGTATCCTCACACAGTTACAAATTTTTTTCTTCTTACAAGAACTTTACAGACACTCTACTCTCTTAGCAACTTTAAATATGGTATTGAAATACAGAATTCACATCATATAGTTCCGTTAACTATGGTTATCAAGCTATATATTACATCCTTAGAACTTACTTATAACCAAAAGTTTGTACCTTGGCCAGGTTAAATTCCTGGGTCAGGAAGCTCCCCTGGAGAAGGGAGTAGCAATCCACTCCTGTATTTTTGACTAGAGAATCACATGGATAGAGGAGCCTGGCAGGCTACAGTCCGTGGGGTTGCAAAAGTGTCGAACACAACTGAGTGACTAATACTTTTTTCCCATCCCCAGCCTCTGGCAACAATCTGATCTCTGTTTCTATGAGTCTGATTTCTTTAAATTTCACATATAAGTGAGATCATACAATTTTTTGGTATGTATACATACATTCATAACATGGAATATTATTCAGTCATAATAAAGAAGGAAACACCTGGAATCTTGAAGACTAGGCCATTATATAAAAGAGAGAAGGAGAAGAAAATTCCCCCAATATCAAGATTAAACAAAATTCTACAAGTTTTCTTTTTCATCTGGTTTTATATTTGGTAGGTGAGAATACCAAATATATTTGGTAGGTGAGAATACCAAATATATTTGGTAGGTAGCTTTAATTAGAGTCACCATCAACCAGGAGCTTTACCTAAACAATTTGAACTTAATCATCACAATCATCACTAATCTGTGGGTCTCATTGCATCATTCCCATTGTGGAGAGAGGACTAAGCTGCATCCACAAGGGGACGATGTAGAGACTCAGGGAGACAGGAAAATCTGCCCAAGTTCTCTTATGTTACTATCAGGCAAAGACAGAATTTAGACTCCTTTGGGGAGCCAGAAATAACCCCCAGCTGCTTTATAAACTGCTGAGAGAACCATCATTGAAGCAAATGCATGACATTGCCCTCCTGGCATGCCGTGCTTACTCCCTTAATATTCTCCTAATTGGGCTCCAAAATCACTGCAGATGGTGATTGCAGCCATGAAATTAAAAGACGCTTACTCCTTAGAAAGAAAGTTATGACCAACCTAGATAGCATATTGAAAAGCAGAGACATTACCTTACCAACAAAGGCCCATCTGGTCAAAGCTATGGTTTTTCCAGTGGTCATGTATGGATGTGAGAGTTGGATTATAAAGAAAGCCGAGTGCTGAAGAATTGATGCTTTTGAACTGTGGTGTTGGAGAAGACTCTTGAGAGTCCCTTGGGACTGCCAGGAGATTCAATCAGTCAATCCTAAAGGAAATCAGTCCTGAATATTCATTGGTAGGACTGACACTGAAGCTGAAGCTCCAATACTTTAGCCACCTGATGCAAAGAACCTCCTCATCTGAAAAGACTGATGCTGGGAAAGATTGAAGGCAGGAGAAGAAGGGAATGACAGAGGATGAGATGGTTGGATGTCATCACCGAGGCAATGACAGGAGTTTGAGTAGGTTCTGGGAGTTGGTGATGGACAGGGAAACCTAGCGTACTGCAGTCCATGGGGTCTCAAAGAATCAGACACGACTGAGTGACTGAACTGAACTGAATCAAGTCACATGGGACAAATAGTGTGGTTGAGCTCAGGAAGACCCCTGCCCAGTGAGTGCTGCAGAGTCTTTGGAGCAATCTGAAAGAAGCATCTTATCACTGTTGGTATTATTTTCTGAGGGCTTTTATAACAAAGCTATCATAAACTGGGTGACTTCAAACAGTCTAATTTTCTCACAATTACTGAAGCTTCTTCCCTACACTGACCCTATCCATCTCCTCCATTTGGCTGTTCCTCAGTTGCATTCTTTATGATACATGGGTAAACATTAAACAAGTATTTTTTGAGTTCCAGGAGTCATTCCAGCAAATTAGCAAGCCCATGAAGGTGGTCAGAAGCACCAGAGACTCAGGCTTGGGACTGGCATCTGAAATGGGGGCCTTGTGGGAGGACTGAGTCTTTAGCTTATCTGATACCAACTCCAGATGGACAGTGTTGGAACTGAGTTGAACTGTACGATCCCAGGTAGTCAGAGAATTGGCTGGTGTGGGGAAAAAACATACACATACACAGCTAGTGTCAGAAGCGTGTGCAGGCAGAGTATAGAGAAAATACAGTAGTTCCCCTTTTACACCTCTGAAACAGCATGCAGCACACTCGTATGAGTGAGCGCTGTGGTTTTGACAGATATTAAACCTTGCAGGGACTGCTTTTCTAGAAAGGTTTCATGAAATGTCAGGACGAGTGGACCCCAAGCTTGTGAGGACAAGAAAATGTGGTGTGTTCTAAAGGGGACTGGTCCCAAAGAAAGAGATGGCAGAAGATGGAATGCTCTTTTACCTAGGAGAAAAAAAAAAAAAAGAGTCCTGATGTCAGGTTGTGCTTTTTATTTTTAGTTTCATTATCTAGGACTGAGCAATGGAACTGAACTGAACAGAACTAGGGTTCAAAACCAAGGTTTACAGCAAGTAGGATTTCTGTAGCTCTGGAAATAAGCAGTCTCTTTGGAACAGGGAGGGGAATGAAGAGTCCCAGCACAAACGTGAGCACAGGTAAGGGTCTGAAGGCAAGCAGCATGGTGAACACGAGTGTTCACTGCAGGGGACAGGGATGAGGGAAGAGTCTGCACCTCATCGTTTTCCTCCCACCAAATGACCATGACAGGAGAGTTTACAAAGAAACCTTTCATAAATCACAAAAAGTACAACCTGCTTTAAACTGCTGTAGAATGCTCTCAAGAGTAGCTTCTTTCTCTCTTCAACTGGGATATTCCAAATAAGAAAACATATTGACAGGGTGTCTGTCACAACACGGAAGAGAAGCCACCCCGACCCTGGCTAGTGTTGATGAAGGGAGCTGACACACTGAGGCAGAAGATGTGGCCACAAAATTCCAAGCCACATCCTCGTCTTCTGATTGAGAGGGGAAACCTAATGGATTTAGCATCCATCAGGGAACAAATTTTCTGGGGGCTTTTCACTTCTTTAAAGGACTGACTTCCTTTCTGATCTCTACCTACATTACAGAAAACAAATCAAGCTGCCTCAAAGATTTGTACTAGTCTTCATAAATGCTACCATCTGTTCTGAAAATTTAGAAAAATCCCTGCAATATCTTTGAATAACTGAAGATCATGATGACATTTCATCCCATAGCTATCATTTCAGTAATATCTACTATGTGTAATTCATATACATAATCTCTTTAATCCTCCCCCATACACAAGAGACAGCTTTGCCTTCTCTCACTTTCCAGATAAGGAAAATGAAGCAGAAAGAAATGATGCAGTCGCCCAAGGACACGAAGCAACAAGAAGCTGAGGAAAAACTGAACCCTAGCTGTGTCTCAAAAGCCGAATGTCCTCCCATAACACCACTTCGACTCTGGCTGCTCTATTACTTCTTCATTAAAATAGGTCAAATTAAGACATGTCAGCAGCAAGATGCAGAGCTCCAGCTATATTTACACTTGTTAGGTGTTTGAAAATGCAGAGATGAGGGAGTGTGATACTTGCTGTGATTCAGGAAGTAAGATGAGCACTGCCTCAGAGGGAAGAGACTGGAGATCTCTCCACCTGTGTGACCTTGGATGAGCCACCTAAACTTCGGATCTCTGCTTCCTCACCTTGAACCTGAGAAGACTGATTTTCAGTCTTACTGGATTTTCATAATGCCTTTCAGATCTAACAATCTCTTTTACACGCCCTCGAATCTACTAGGAGAAGTGAACCAGGTCACTTGTAAATAAGTACATGATATCTATCCCAGTGTACACAAAACCTTAATGTAAAATTTCAAAATCAAAGAAACTTGTCCTTTGCAAAACCATCACTGAGATCAAAACCAGTAAGTCTTACTTTAAACCTCCAATATAAAGATTTTAATTTTGTTCTATTTTTAACCCCTTCTTTACTCCGTTTTTATTTCTATAAGAATGAAGACAACAGCCAGACTCTTTCCTAATGATCTGGTTTATGTGTATGGGTCTTAAGGTAATTTACTCTCCCTTATTGTAGAAAGTTAATAAATTTCATTATGGAAGTTAATTACTAAATACAACAGATATTGTGAACGAACACTGTTAAAATTAAGAGGACCAAAGTGATATATTTAAATGTGAAAATACAGCCTCTTTTTGAAGATAAAAACAAATTGAACTTGCATTTTCCTGTGATGAAATCTATTATCACTGCCTACTAATTAGTGCAAGGACTCATGTTGTCAAAGGAATACAGGGACAGGGTTCAGACTGCAGCTCTTCTGAGAAGAGCAGGCTGACCTCACCCTCACCGTGCCTGGGTAAAGCGAGAGATACTAATACTTAGAGACAGAAGTGTAGTGATGGTAAAATGAGGTGATACATGTAATCAAAGCAGGCACTCAACTCCATGTTAGTTCCTTTGTTCCCTTTCCCCACTTTGGCTGGGGAAAAAATACAGATGATGACCACTGCATGAAAAGGTTTGCCAAGAGCTAAAAATCTATTTACTTCCTTATTACTTATCAAAGCTCAATGATATCTTTAGTTGGAACAAAAAATTAAGTCTGAATTATATCAACTACAATTGAAAAGCCTTTTAGAGAGATTACAATTAGAATATGAACATCAATCCCCCAATCACACTAAGTTAGATTTGGGACTTAATACTTGAAATGAAATGTATGTATAACATTTTAGCATATATTTCACATTAGCAACCTGTGATGATTGTGTATAATGGCCTAATTTTTTCAGATGAAATCTCAGAATATTTGCATGTCTGAGATGAACCCTCTGATGCTCTGTACTGTAAGCAATGTGTTCCCCAGTCTTGCACACTAACAATTATTAAAGGGGCAAAAGATTTATATGGTAATTAGGACTTAGGCAAATATCTTCAAACATTTGCAGGGTTTTTTTGGAGATAAGTGTTAGAAATTATTGAGGAAAGGAAAGAGGATGTTTTTTCTACTGATTTATACAAATATGCAGCTGCACCAGGGAAGCATGCTACTCTCAACCCAAATAATGGTATTTATAACACTCTTCTTTCCATGGTAGCAAAGCTCTTTGTTTGCCCCTGCAGAGTGGGAAGCAGCAGGGAAGTGTTTTAAGACAGAGCTGTGATAAGCAGTCAGCATCCCTAAAAACCCATGAGATGGGACAGCAAACATCTCCCACCTCCAACCACTGGGTGTTAGAAGGTACCAGCAGAGGTCTCACAGTGTGCCCTGGGAAGGCAGGCAATTACATCCCAGGAGCAGAGAATGGTTCCTGCTGTTTGAAAAGTACACAGTCCTTTGTGGACTAGCATCATGAGTCTCTGCTTAATCAGGTTTTCAGAGCAGACAGAACTAAGAGATTGCTGTGGGGAGGGTCTGGTAGTGGGACTCTCCCCTGGAGGCCTTATCTATGGAGGAATTGCTGCCCGAGGCATGGCTGCAGACCACTGGGAAGAGAAGGAGAGTGACATTTCTCGAGCCCTTACAAAGTTCCAGGCACTGTGCCAAGTGCTCTTCACTGTGACATGTTTCAAAGAGATCTTAGTCTCAGCATCAAGTGGACTTGTCCTACCACTCCCTGAGGGGTTCAGGGGACTCCATCCTAAGCTGAAAAGATTTGACAGGTTTTCCCCATCTACTTCCTGCTTCCAGGCAAAAGAGCCAAAAATGATAAAGTCAAATGGCCTTTTGATTCCAGCAGACAGTGATATGCTTGAAATAGGAGCTCTGGCTGGGAAACAATTACTTTTCCACTGTAACAAGATTCCATAAAGTTAGTGGCTTCAAGCCACAGATTTATGACCTCACAGTTTCTACAGGTTAGATGTCCAGGCACAACTTAATTGAGGCCTCTGTTCAGGGCCTCACAAGGCGACATTCAGTTCAAGGTATTGGCCAGGCTGCCTTGTTTATCAGGAAACATCAGTGGGGATGAGTCTGCTCCTTGGGTCCCTCAGGTTGCTGATAAAATTTCACTTCTCTGTGGTAGTTTTGACTGATGGCCGTGGCTTCTTACTGGCTGTTGGCCAGTGGCTACCCTTAGACCCTAGAGGCCACCCCTGACACTCAGCCCCCTCCTAAGACAGTCACAGCAGGGCAGCTTGCTTCTCATAGACCAGCAGGAGTATTCCTCTCACTCTAGTCTGCTAAGAAAGTTTTATATAATGTGATCTTGGGAGTAACAGCCCACAGTTTTGCCATATAATGGAACCTAATCAAAGGAGGGGTGAGTGTGACCCATTACATTTGCCATATTCTATTAGTTAGAAGGAAATCATCAAGATCCCACCTATACTCAAAAAGAAGAGATTATCCAGGATGAAGTCATTAGGGGCTACGCTAGAGTGTGGGCTTCAGAAGGTGGCTCAGAAGGTAAGGAATCCACCTGCAATGTGGGAGACCTGGATTCGATCCCTTGTTTGGGAAAATCCCCTGGAGAAAGATAGAGGCTGCCTACTCCAGTATTCTGGCCCGGAGAAGTCCATGGACTATATAGTCCATGGGCTCACAAACAGTCGGACGTGACTAACTTTCACTTTTAGTTTTCTAGAGTGTATTCCACACACATGGCAAGACTGAATGTGGCTTCATATTTTGTAGCATATGACAATGAAGACAAAATGGACTAAGGAGATAGTCATATGTGAGTATGAATTCTGATTTCTTTGCTGTAAGACTCTGGACAAATTACTTAATCTCTCTTGAAGCTTCAATTTTCTAATCTGAAAATAGGAACAACTATTATCTATATAAATATGAATGTGCTGTCAATAGTTTCAGCTACTGTTTAATAGTTTAAGCAATGTTAAATCTCTTAAATGTGAGATTATATGCACTTTTATACTTTTTCTAAAGCAACTGTGAAATGTATTAACTGTGCATGACTCCAAGTAGGTATTATATATACAGAGTAACAGGCTCTGATTCCAGCCTGTTCAGGTCTACAGACCATGACTCCATCTGAAAGTTTAGCTACTCCTATAGATGAGGCTTAAATATAATTAACATTTTATTCTCTCATTCAGCAAATTAAGCACCTAATAAGCACTACTTAGGTATTATCTGTCTATACACACACATACACATGCAAAAACAGACATATTTCTTGTCTTTGATGAGTTTATGGTGTGCTGGAAGAAAAAAACAGCACTCACTCAATAAATAATGAGGGCACTATTTGTATATTAGGGATAATAAAGAGGACAAAGTCCTTACTCTTGGGGAGATTATATTCTACAGAAATGTGGGTGATCAGTGGATTTTTTTTTAAAAGGTAAAATTTAAAATCATAATAGAATATTAGGAGGGGATCTGAGAGTAATCAGGAAGGGCTATTTCAAATATAGTGGCCAGAGAAGGACTGCATAGGGAGGTAGAGTGACAAGAAAGAACAGTTATAATAGGGGCCAGGAGAAGAGTGTTTCAGGCAGAGTAACTTCCTGTGCAAAGGCCCTGAGGCAGGAATGAGCAGAGAACTGAGGATCAGCAATAAATCAGTAAGATTGGACATCAACCCAGGCTCAGGGGCAGAGCAAGAGCTAAGGCCCCACAGCCAAGAAGTCTCTTCTCAGCTTGATGGGAAGCCACTGCCAGATAACAAGTAGAGGAACCACAGACATGACTGACACCTGGAATGGAATGAACTGGCTGCTATGTGGGGAATGCAAGACAGGAGTAAGAATGAAGGTTGACGGGATACTGAACAAATGAAAACTTATAACGGTAAATATTTTGATAAAAACAATAAACGATAAGAACCAGCTTTTTGACTACAATATACAAACAACAATCCTACACTCAGGCCACTCGAATTTTAGTTGCAGAGATAAGTCACACCTTACCAAGTAAATATAGAATAAAAGTTTAAATAGTAACAAGGGCCTTGAAAGAAAATAAAACAGGGAAATGGCTGAGAATGAAAATGGTTTAGACAAGATGGTTGGAAAAGCACACAAATAAGGTGATATCTGAGCAGAAACCTGAGTGAAAACTTTGGGAAGACCTGGAGACAAGAGGTTCAGGCAGGAGGTCTGGCACAATCCCAGGAATGAGGGTGCTAAGTGTGTGTGAGGAGCAGTACAAAGCTGGGGACAGTGATGTGGATGGACTAAGACAGAAATTGGTAGGATTACAGGAAACGAAGTCAGATCATCGGGTCCTCTAACCTACCATGAGGTTAGAGGATCATGTTATTCTATGTTATCTATGTTGTCTTTCCATGTTATTCTAAACAGGGAACCACTAGAGAGATTTGTGGAGGAGACTCAAGTGAAGATGTCGTGACAACACTGGAGTGGACCTGATTCAGACAGGGGGCTCAGGGAATGCCTCTAGAGGAGGTATATTTAAGTTGAGGGAGGAAGGATGACTAAGAAGACAGGGGCCACATACGGGGCAGGTGGGGAATTCCAGGAAGAGGAAAAAGCCAGTGCCAAGTAATCTTTTGTAATCTGTCCTTATGCATTTTTACTATTTTTCAGTGTCAGGATTTAGAAAAGCTAAAACTCTGGCTATGAGACTCAGTACAAACTCTTTATTCCTTAATTGGAAGATGGATATATTCATTTGTGCACTTATTCAACAGACATGTTGAGGGCAAACAACACAGCAGGCACAATGCCAGGAGCCCTGAGAGACAAAATGATGAACATGACTTGGGCCTTGTCCTCCACAAAATGCAGCAAATTCAATGTGTACTGGAGCCAAGCATTTAAAGGCATGCATGCCAAACAATACATGTACTGATTTTCAGCTCTTCTGCATAATCACTGTATTTATGCATCTTTGGAAGGAGATAACTAAGAGGGTAGCCCATGGGGAAGAAATACAATAATTTGATGTAATAGCTTTCCAGGGATTAATCAGATATTTTTTAATTAATAGAGGTAAGTTTTATTTCTGTAGGCAACATTCCACATTCCACAAATAAGGTTTGAAATTATTATTAAGAAGTTTTGAATAGACATTTAATGACTCTGACTTAATAATGTCCCAACCTCAGGCATGTGGAGAATCCTAGACCATATAGGCACTCACAGGAAAGCACTTCTCTAGGCAACCAAATCTCAATGGGGTATGTTGTTTTTCATGTTTCAACTGGTTTTAATCTACACATCTTGGAAGTTTGTACAGCATGATGACATCAGGGTCAGAATAACCTTTCAGTGCAAACTAAAAAGGTCTTCTGTTACCACCACTCTGTTAAGGCTGTGAAGGAAACACAGGCAATTCTGCATGCCTACTGTTTTATGTCATGGGAAGTTCTCCATTACAGCACCAGAGAATGGATTTGCAGAAAGCTGGGGGGAAATGGACATCAAATAAAAGATATCCTGATCCAAAATCAAGAGTCTATTTGTCTTGAAAAAAGCAGCCATCAATATACATTAACCAAGAAACTAAATGTCAAACACATAGCAAGGTAGAGGGCAGGGTTTGAATGGTGAACTATCTAGTCTTGCGCTGACCATTATTGAACCACTGGACACAGTGGGCTACTGAGCTTTGACATTTTGTTGCTGTTCAGTCACTCAGTTGTCTCAGTTATGTCTGACTCTTTTGTTACCCCATGGACTGCAGCACATCAGGCTTCCCTATCCTTCACCATCTTCCGGAGCTTGCTCAATCTCATGTCCATTGAGTCGGTGATGCCATCCAGCCATCTGGTCCTCTGTTGTCTCCTTCTCCTTTTGCCTTCAATCTTTCCCAGTATCAGGGTCTTTTATAATGAGTTAGCTCTTCACATCAGGTGGCCAAAATATTGGAACTTCAGCTTCAGCATCAGTCCTTCCAACGAATATTCAGGATTGAGTTCCTTTAGGATTGACTGGTTTGATCTCTTTGTAGTCCAGGGGACTCTTAAGAGCCTTCTCCAACACGACAGTTCAAAAGTATCAGTTCTTTGGGGCTCAGCCTTCTTTATGGTCCAACTCTAACATCCATATATGACTCCTGGAAAAACCCCCATAGTTTTAACTCTATGGACCTTTGTCAGCAAAGTGATGTCTCTGCTTTTTAATATGTTGTCTAGGTTGGTCATAGCTTTTCTTCCAAGGAGCAAGTGTCTTTTCATTTCATGGCTGAAGTCACCATCTGCAGTGATTTTGGAGCCCAAGAAAATAAAGTCTCTCACCGTTTCCATTGTTTCCCCATCTATTTGCCATGAAGTGATGGGACTGGATGCCATGATCTTAGGTTTTTGAATGCTGAGTTTTAAGCGAACTTTTTTACTCTCCTCTTTCACCTTCCTCAAGAGGCTCTTTAGTTTCTTTTCACTTTCTTCCATAAGCATGGTATCATCTTCATATCTCAGGCTATTGATATTTCTCCTGTCAGTCTTCATTCCAGCTTATGCTTCATCCAGCCTGGCATTTCCCATGATGTACACTGCATATAAGTTAAATAAGCAGGGTGACAGTATATACCCTAGACATATGTCTTTCTCAATTTGGAACCAGTCCATTGTTCCATGTCTGGTTCTATCTGGTGCTTCTTAACCTGCATACAGGTTTCTCAGGAGACAGGTAATGTGGTCTGGTATCCCCATCTCTTTAAGAATTTTCCACAGTTTGTTGTGATCCACACATTCAAAGGCTTTAGTGTAGTCAATGAAGCAGAAGATGTTTTTCTGGAATTCTCTTGCTTTTTGTATGATCCAACAGATGGCAATTTGACAATGTGGCTAGTCCAAAAGGGGCTTCTCAGTTGGCTCAGTGGTAGAGAGTCTACCTGCCAACGCAGGAGATGCAAGAGACATGGGTTCGATCTCTGGGTTGGGAAGATCCCCTGGAGAAGGAAATGACAACCCATTCCAGTATTCTTGCCTGGAGAATACCCATGGACAGAAGAGCTTGGTGGGCTACAGTCCATGGGGTCACAAAGAGTTGGACACAACTGAGTGACTGAGCACAGAACTAAGCAGAGTCCAAAAGGATATGTTCAGTATATACCAAATTTTGAAACTTGGTATAAGAAGAAAAAGGTTAACTTTTCTAGTGATTTTTAATATTTTTAATATTAGGTTAAAATTTTAGATAAACCTGATTAAATAAAATATCATTAAAATCAATTTTACCTTTCATTTTTACTTTTTCAATATGACTATTTAAAAAATATGACTACTAGGAAATTCAAATTACACCTGTGGCTTGCATCTTATTTTTATTGGACATTGCTGATTTAGCATGCCTGCCACAGATATCAGAATACTCACATAAGAAAATGGATTTATATCTTCTCTGATGATCCATTTGCTTAAATATCATGAGAATAGGGCCTCACAGTCAGTAGACATACACAGGACTTTTTGAGTTCAAATTACTTATCTAAGCAGGCTGGGAAACTGTACTGGTTTACACTGTTCCTATCAGAGTAATTTCACAGTCCAAGCTGGAAGACTTCACAGCTCTCTGTTCTACGTCCTTTAAGCCCTGCAGACCTGTGACCCTATTTGTGACCCTACAAGTAGCGATGGCTAACCTCATCAGTTAGCCACATTTCCAGAAGCAGTTAGCGGTGAAGGCCTCTGGGAAGCTCTCCTCGGAGTATATGTACCTTGTGCTATTAAGACTGTGAGTCTCAGAGGGCAGGGGCCCAAATGCGGTTCTGTTATCTACCCCCACTACATCGAGAATTGCATAGGTCTCTGTAAAAGAGTAAATGCATTTGATAAACCTGTTGGTTATATGAGTAGAAGTGATGGTATGGGGAAAGGGGTTTTTCTTTCTCCCCTTCGTATTACAGCAGTTTTATCACATTAGCCATTGGCTATCAGCTGTGCTCCGTGATTCATTTGTTCAAATATCCCAGTGTCACAGGCTGCCTGGAACAGAGCTGGGTGCTGGGGGTATGGGTGGGAAGGCGGGGGGTGGCGAGAGGTGGGAATAAGGCAGGCAGAGTCTTGCCCTTACTGGGGAGGACAAACCAAAGCACATGGACACCACACAATTACAGCAAGTGTGGCATTTGCCGCCAGAGAAAAGCAGTGGGGATCATGAGAGGCTCATTGACCTGGGAGGCTAATGTAGTCAGATGTCCAGGAAGACCTCTAAATGACCTTCTTGCTAAACCTGAGGGGTCTGTTTGCCTGGCAAGGTGGAGGAGATAGGGGAGGCTGATTATTTAGGGAGGGCCCATTAAGCTTTGTTAAAAAAATGGTAAAGCACACAAAAAAGTCAGACCTGACAGAGTAGGAAAACAAAAACACACTCCTAAAGGCAGAGAAAAGCCACCAAAGGCTTTTGCGCAAGACAATGACATGAGCAGATCTGCCTTTTAAACTATCACTCTGGATGGAGGTGGTCAAGAGCAGATGGGGGACCTACACAGAGCACAGCTACAGATGCACAAGAAGTAACCCACTCTCTTTGGTCATCACGTCAACAGGAGCTAAGTTTTGAGTCTGAGTCTGTAACAGATGTGTATGCCCATAACCACAAGATCTGGAAGCCAGAATGCTTTCTAGAGTATGAATCTAATACAAGAGACTCTCAAAATACCCTTAAAGCATTAACTTCCACAGATGGGCCTGTGCAGGTAAACCTGTTACTTTGCATAAGCCTCTATCCTGACCCCAACCTAATCGCTCTTATTCAAGACCAGAAGCCAGTGATCCACATGGGATTCAGTGACCCAATTTCTGGGGTCACAGAGAGGCCAAAGTCAAAGAGTGATCAAAGAGGCCAAAGTCAAAGAGGCCAAAGAGTGATCAAAGTACTCATTCAACAGCACAAGTTTGGGAATGTCCTGCTCTTCTGTGCCCAAGGACTGGGGACCTCTGGTGGTGGCTGCATTCTTGTGTCCTCTTTGCAAGGACACTGGGTCTGGACAAGTGTACTAGATCAGCCACCTTGTCCAGGAGCTCCAGCTAAGGTCAGCTCTCAGGGCAAAAAATTCATGGAGGAACTAAGTCATATCTCTTATAAGCCAATTAAACACATTAAATTCTATAGAATGGGCATATGGAATTTTGCTTTGTTCTGGACCCTTTTAGATGACACTTATACCAACATGTGATTGCCTGGTGATGACCTTAACTGTCCTCCTTGGTGTCAGATGTTCATTCTATTTTTAAATAGCCATAAAACCAATATGTTGGTAGATAATAAGCACATTCAAGATTCTGTTAAAAATAAATCATTTCTAAAAATTCAAATCTCCTCCAATCACCTCTTCCTGTTATCTTTTTTATTAAAATAAAAATAAGCCTCAACCCCATAGTATGTTCCCTTTCTGGATTTTGGTCATATCCACTCTGAAACTAAAAGACCCTCTACATCTAAACAAAGAACTCATTCTTCTCAGAAGCAAGACTGTGCAATGGAAAGTTCCTGGGCTCAGGGAGTAGTCAGACCTGGGTTCTAGCCTTGGTTACATCCCTTCTCAGGTGTGTGACTTTGGTAAAGTTTCTTAAGTTCTCTGGCCCTTGCTTTTTCCTGAAGAAAGTTTGGCTAGCCTACTAAATCAGTTTTCTAGGTCTGCCATAACAAACTGCCACAAACTGTGTGGCTTAAAACAACAGAAATTTACTTTCTCACAGTTCAAAAAGCTTGAAATCAAGGTGTGAGCACGGCTGGTTCTTTCTGAGGCTCTCTGGGAGACTCCTTCCTCACCAGTGCTAACTCTGGTGGCTCCTGACATCACTCGATAATCTTGACCTCTGTCTTCATAGGGCCTTCAGTCACGTGTCTCTCTGTGTTTTCTCTTCTTCTTGTAAGGACACCAGTTGTAGGATTTAGGGCTCACTATAGCTCAAGAATGAGTTCATCTCAAGATCAGTAACTGATTTGATCTCAAAATATGCTATTTTCAAATAAAGTCACATTTGGAGATTCTGGGTTGCCTTGGATTTTGAGGAACATCCGATTCAACACAGCACACCTCCCTACACCGAATTCCATTATACCCAGGAAAACAGACTAAGGATCTGTGTTCATGGATTTTTAGCCTCATTCCTACAATATGAATTGTTCAACTGCGTTTGCTTTCTATATCAGAAAATTACAGAGAAGACTATGTATATAACTAGCAACATACTGAAAATGCACTAATGCTGAATAAACACTCTATTTTCCCTCCTCTTGCTTATATCTAATCTTAGTCCAACAACAGTAAGATCAAATAATCTTTGCACCATTTATGTGTAAATCCTGGGAAATGAGAGAACACTTTGAGGTCCTATTCAAAGATAAAGACAAAAAATGCCCTGCCCTAAACAATGCCTTCTATGGTAAGACAGGGCAAGCACTTCTCATTTCAGAACTGATCTATATCACAGCTATTTAAATACTAAGGAACATGTGACATCTAAGAGAGTCCCTGCAACTCTGTGGAATACAGAGGGCATGACAAAGGCTCCAGGTGAAATGAGAAACTTCATTTTTGTTATTTGTTACCTAATCTGCCAACCATCTGGTCCACTATCTGTTAAATGCTATAGCTTTCCATTTACTTCTATATTTTCATGGCTTTTCATTTACTTCTGTATTTTTCTTTCTCAAATAATCTCATCTCTGATGTAGTTTAAAAACCATTGAGAATGTTATTCCCATAATTTGCTCATCTTCAAAACACTGAAAGCTGAGAGAAAGCTGCAGGCAGAAGCAAGAGGTGGTAGAGAGCCCGCCAGCACTGACTGTACTGGGCCACCTCTGCTTAGCTCAGCTGTTTCCTTTTCTTTTCTCTCACTCACTAATACTCAGTATCCAGACACTGGGGCTGACAGTGCCTGGACCACCTCCCTTAGCATCAGAAATTTCAACCTGAAACTCCCAAAGAAACAAGGTTCAAGATAAGCAGTTTTCCCAATGTTCATACATTTCATTTAAATATATTCAACTGTGCTTCAAGTTTCTATGCTCTGCAGTTAGGAACTGCTTTACAGGAAGAGTGGTGAGGAAGTCCATCACGTAAAGCTGCTTTGCTCTGTTACACCGTGTGCTCTGGGAGATCACCCCATGTCTGCCTAGATCTTGTTTTCAAGGTACAGCTCCAATATCTCTATTATAATTCCCTTCTCTTAAAAGTTTAACAGGTTAGCAAGAACAAACTCTGATTGACAAAGTATTTGAAGAAAAATCAGGGTAAAGAATAGCCCCCTACAGACTTCAGTGGTGTGTATGAACAAAAACCCTCTGTATTTTAAAAAAGCTGTTCAATTTTCCTACTTTTTTACACCACTGGTACCTTCCTATGTTTTATCTGAAAATTTTCCCTAAAATTCTTCCTTACAATCCCTTTCACATGAAGGTTCAGTTATTACCAGCTTGCAGCTATGCTGACATCACATGCCACCCACACTGTCCACAACGGTTTGTTAATTACACTCTAATCAGATAAATTATCACAGAAGCTTCCAGTTACTTCAGTGTGAGCCTTAAAAAGTCCTCCCTCCCCAGTCAAAATGTTGCACCTGAAGACAATGGACCTCCAGAAGGGAGAACCGAGCATGCGTAAGTACACCAAACGTAGAATGTGTACCAAACAGTAACTAGAAGTTCCCTAGAGGGATGCCATGAATGTATAAAATGACCCCTTACCTGGATTGGGTTGAAGGTACTCAATTGTTTTCGTCATTATTTCCATCACAGCCCTGCTGGTGACATCCACTTTCTGAAATGACAAAACACATTTCTAAATCAAGGAAATCATTATCTTTAGAAGCAAAGTTTTTGCTTGAGCATATACACAACCACTGATGGTTCAACTGAGCAATGATGAGTCCTGCACTGGAAGGTGAGGGGCTCACAGAGCTGTCAGAAAAGGCCAGACCACTGGCTTTGCATTCAGCTGTGTTCCATCAAGATTTGGAAAGTCCTATTAGCCAAAGAGAAAGCTGGAAAACATGCTTCAAAATATACTTCATCATCTCCTGGTAAAATAAGGTGAATACAGCCACCTTTCACTGTACATTGTCTGAGGTGGTCACTGAAAATGGTTCACTATTCACTTGGTACAGGAAACCCCACAGAATCTTGCTCATCCGGAGGTTCAGATCTTTAAGGACACTGCTGAAGCTGGCCAGGCCATGGAGGGTATGCGTATCCAGATAGCCACCAAGTCTCTGAAGGCTGTCACTTTACGGAAGCAGCTCATGCCACTCCAGCATTACAATGTTGGAGTTGGCCGATGTGTCCAGGCCAAAGAGTGGGGCTGGACACGGGCCGTCACCCACATTACAGTGAGTTTTTGCCTCACCTTCCTAAAAATTTAGGGAGCAATGTTACTCCCTGTTAAGGGTTTTGAAGTAGAGTCTCTGGCACTGAGCACATCTCAGGTGAAGAGAATCGAAGATGGGGCCTGGATTTCCAGAGCTCATGGATAGACTAATCCCTACATGAGACCTCCCTGCCATACTGAGATGACCCCTACTGAAAAAGAGCAAACTGCTCCTCAACCTGAAGAGGAGGTTACACAGAAGGAAAAGATGGCCCAGAAGAAACTGAAGAAAGAAAAACATATGACCCAGGAATAAATTCAGCATAAAATAAACATAAATTAAAAAAAATATATAAGGTCGATAGTACTCTCTTATGATCCTTTGTATTTCTGTTGTCTGTAATGATTTCTCCATTTTCATTTCTAATTTTGTTGATTTGACTCTTCTCTCCCTTTTTTTTTTTCCTGATGAGTCTGGCTAATAGTTTGGCTATTTTACTTATCTTCTCAAAGAACCAGCTTTTAGTATTGTTGATTTTTGCTATAGTCTTTGTTTCTTTTTCAGTTGTTTCTGCTCTGGTTTTTATGATTTCTTTCCTTCTACTAACTTTGGGGTTCTTCATTTCTTCTTTTTCTAATTGCTTTAGGTGTAAAGTTAGGTAATTTATTTGATTTTTCTCTTGTTTCTTGAGGTAAGCTTGTATTGCTATAAACCTTCCTCTTAGCACTGTTTTTACTGAATCTCATAGGTTTGGGGCTGTCATGTTTTCATTTTTACTTGTTTCTATGCATATGTTTTATTTCCTTTTTGACTCTATGATAATAAAATGAACAACTTACCAAAACTGAACCAGGAAGAAATAGAAAATCTTAACAGACCCACCACAAGCATGGAAATAGAAACTGTAATCAAAAATCTTCCAACAAACAAAAGCCCAGGACCAGATGGCTTCACAGGTGAATTCTACCAAAAATTTAGAGAAGAACTATCACCTATCCTACTCAAACTCTTCTAGAAAATTGCAGAGGAAGGTAAACTGCCAAACTCATTCTATGAGGCCAATATCACTCTAATACAAAAACCAGACAAAGATGCCACACACAAAAAAAGAAAGAAAACTACAGGCCAATATCACTGATGAACATAAATGCAAAAATCCTCAACAAAATTCTAGCAAACAGAACCCAACAACATATTAAAAACATCATACATCATGACCAAGTGTGCTTTATTCCAGGGATGCAAGGTTTCTTCACTCTTCACAAATCAATCAATTTAATACACCACAGTAACAAACTGAAAGATAAAAACCATATGATTATCTCAATAGATGGAGAGAAAGCCTTTAACAAAATTCAACACCCATGTATGATAAAAACTCTCCAGAAAGCAGGCATAGAAGGAACATACCTCAACATAATAAAATAATACAACATATAATAAACCTACAACAAACATTATCCTCAATGGTGAAAAATTGAAAGCATTTCCCCTGAAGTCAGGAACAAGATAAGGGTACCCACTCTCACCACTACTATTCAACATAGTTTTGGAAGTTTTAGCCATAATAATCAGAGAAGAAAAAGAAATCAAAGGAAGCCAGATTGGAAAAGAAGAAGTAAAACTCTCACTGATTGCAGATGATATGATCCTCTACATAGAAAACCCTAAAGACACCACCAGAAAATTACTAGAGCTAATCAATGAATATAGTAAAGTTACAGGACATAAAATTAATACAGAGAAATCCCTTGCATTCCTACACACTAACAGTGAGAAAACAGAAAGAGACATTAAGGAAAGAATCCCATTCAACATTGCAATGAAAAGAATAAAATTCTTAGGAATAAATCTACCTAAAGAAATACAAGACCTATATATAGAACACTATAAAACACTGATGAAAGAAATCAAAGATGACACAAATAGATGGAGAAATATACCATGTTCATGGCTCAGAAGAATCAATATAGTGAAAAAAAGTATGCTGCCCAAAGCAATCTACTGATTTAATGCAATTCCTATCAAACTACCAATGGTATTTTTCACAGAACTAGAACAAATAATTTTGCAATTTGTATGGAAACACAAAAAACCTAGAATAGCCAAAGCAATCTTGAGAAAGAAGAATGGAATGGGAGGAATCAACCTGCCTGACTTCAGACTATGCTACAAAGCTAGTCATCAAGGCAGTATGGTACTGGCACAATTACAGAAATAACAGATAAATGGAACAAGATAGAAAGCCCAGAGATAAATCCATGCACCTATGGACACCTTATCTTTGACAAAGGAGGCAAAAATATATAATGGAAAAAAGACAATCTCTTTAACAAGTGGTGTTGGGAAAACTGGTCAACCACTTGTAAAAGAATGAAACTAGAACACTTTCTAACACCATAAACAAAATTAAAGAAGAACTAAAGAGGCTCTTGATGAAAGTGAAAGAGGAGAGTGGAAAAAGTTGGCTTAAAATTCAACATTCAGAAAACTAAGATCATGGCATCTGGTCCCATCACTTCATGGCAAATAGATGGGGAAACAATGGAAACAGTGACAGACTTTACTTTTTGGGGCTCCAAAATCACTGCAGATGGTGACTGCAGCCATGAAATTAAAAGACACTTGCTCCTTGGAAGAAAGGCTATGACCAACCTAGACAACATATTAAAAAGCAGAGATGTTACTTTGCCAACAAAGGTCCATCTAGTCAAAGCTATGGTTTTCCCAGTAGTCATGTATGGAAGTTAGAGTTGGACTATAAAGAAAGCTGAGCACTGAAGAATTGACGCTTTTGAACTGTGGTGTTGAAGAAGACTCTTGAGAGTCTCTTGGATGGCAAGGAGATCCAACCAGTCCATCCTAAAGGAAATCAGTCCTGAATATTCATTGGAAGGACTGACTGAAGCTGAAGCTCCAATACTTTGGCCACCTGATGCAAAGAACTGACTCATTTGAAAAGACCCTGATGCGGAGAAAGATCGAAGGTGGGAGGAGAAGGGGATGACAGAGGATAAGATGGTTGGATGGCATCACCAGCTTGATGGACATGAATTTGAGTAAGCTCCGGGAGTTGATGATGGATAGGGAAAGGTCACAAAGATTTGGACATGACAGAGAAACTAAATTGAACTGAACACAAAAATAAATTCAAAATGGATTAAAGATCTACATGTAAGACCAGAAACTATAAAACTCCTAGAGGAAAACATAGGCAGAACACTCTCTGACATAAATCACAGCAAAATCCTCTAGACCCACCTCCCAGAGTGATGAAAATAAAAGCAAAAATAAACAAATTGGACATAATTAAACTTAAAAGCTTTTACACAATGAAGGAAACCATAAGCAGGTGAAAAAGCCTTCAGAATGGGAGAAAATAATAGTAAATGAAGCAACTGATAAAGAATCTCAAAAATATACAAGCAGCTCATGCAGCTCAATGACAGAGAAATAAATGACCCAATCAAAAAATGGACCAAAGAACTAAACAGACATTTCTCCAAAGAAGACATACAGATGGCTAACAAACACATGAAAAGATGCTCAACATCGCTCATTATCAGAGAAATGCAAATCAAAACCACAGTGAGGTACTATCTCATGCTGGTCAAAATGGCTGCTATCAAAATGTTACCAAACAATAATGGTGGATAGAGTGTGGAGAAAAGGGAACCCTCTTACACTGTTGGTGGGAATGCAGACTAGTAGAGCCACTATGGAGAACAGTGTGGAGATTCCTTAAAAAATTGGAAATACAACTGGCATACAACCCAGCAATCCCACTGCTGGGCATACACACTAAGGAAACCAGAATTGAAAGAGATACATGTACTCCAGTGTTCATCGCAGCATTGTTTAAAATAGCTAGGAAATGGAAGCAACCTAGATGTCCATCAGCAGATGAATGGATAAGAAAGCCGTGGCACATATACACAATGGAACATTACTCAGCTATTAAAAAGAATACATTTGAGTCAGTTCTAATGCCGCTGCTGCTGCTAAGTTGCTTCAGTTGTGTCCAACTCTGTGCAACCCCATAGACAGCAGCCCACCAGGCTCCTCTCTCCATGGGATTCTCCAGGCAAGAACATTGGAGTGTGTTGCCATGTCCTTCTCCAACGCAGGAAAGTGAAAAGTAAAAGTGGAGCTGCTCAGTCGTGTCCAACTCTTCGTGACCCCATGGGCTACAGCCTACCAGGCTCCTCCGCCCATGAGATTTTCCAGGCAAGAGTACTGGAGTGGGTTGCCATTGACCTCTCCACAGTTCTAATGAGTAGCTAAAACTGGAGCCTATTATACAGAGTGATGTTAGTCAGAAAGAAAAACACCAATACAGTATATTAATGCATATATATGGAATTTAGAAATATGGTAATGATGACCCTATATGTGAGACAGCAAAAGAGACACAGATATAAAGAACAGACTTTTGGACTCTGTGGGAGAAGACGAAGTTGGGATGATTTGAGAGAATAACATTGAAACATGTATATTACCATATGTGAAATAGATCACCAATTCAAATTCAATGCATGAAACAGGGCACTCAAAGCCAGTGCACTGGGACAACCTAGAGGGATGGGATGGGGAGGGAGGTGGGAGGGGTTTTCAGGATGGGGGGACACATGGCTGATTCATGACAATGTATGGCAAAAACCACCACAATCTTGTAAAGTAATTAACCTCCAATTAAAGTAAATTAATTTTTAAAAAATTAAAAGTGAAAAAAAAGGTTGAATTATGAATTCTACTTTTTCCCAGAGGCATTCACTGGATGTCAACAGAGGGCCAGGTATGGTGGCAGGTTCACTGCTCTCAAGAAAGAAAAATGAAACATCGACTGTTCAAGTAAGAGAAGGAAAGTTTTTATTTAACTTCTCAGAACATTGCAAGTTCTTGAACTTTGGGTTAATAGTAAATAAAAATCTTGGTCCTACAGTCTATCCTTGGGAAATTCTGAACAGTCAGTATTTGTATTCAGCAGGTCACCATGTCCTCTCTTTGTTGCACCCTTTTCCCCACATGGAGAGCCAGTGCAGGGAGGCCCTCTCTACACTCTTCCATGAAATTCTTTTCTTATCAACTCACATGGTTCAGTCTACAGGGTAAATGACTACTGAAAATGAGTGCATCCTCCTATCCAAGGTAAGTACATAGAATGCAGTAAGTATGAATGAAAGGAATTGATTTTTTGATGGTAGAATATCAGGCATCAATTAAGTTCAAGAGAACTTCATTGTTTTGAGTTAAAGGGCTCCATCCTCATTTCAGAATTTACTGTATCTATAAAGTCAACCTTTCATAGGTAGGGTAAAGCCTCCTTCTCTTTTATAATCAGAAACCAAACCATAACCAGAAGATTTTATTTTTCAGCTTTGTTTTTCAATATTCAATCATTTCCACTTCAGTGGCAGTCAGATTACTGTGTTTTAGAGAGTTGTAACTACCATGATTAATAGAGGAAAACAACTTTTTCTTATGCCATCATCATGGTATCAAATTACCATAAAAAACACTCTGATTTTAGAGATGCCTGTCCACATGTATATTATATAACATGTCCTTTTGGCTAACTTGAGTTTTTAACACATCTTAAATTTGAGTATGTGGCTAAGTAGTATTTTATTCTGCAGTAAGTAGTGGTCCCCTGGAATTGTACAGTGCAATACTTGTGTGGCTGTACACAGAGGTCCTGGAAGTATTACCAGCCAACCACTGTGCACTCAATGTCATGAAAACGAAGTCAAAGGGTGTGTGCAGAAAAAAAAAGAGGGGTGGGGGGCTGAAATCTAGGCTACATGTGTGACAGAATGAAAACACGTATTTTCTGCTGGCTCTATGGCAGAGCTTAAGGCATCTGATAGCAAATGTATTCAAATGACTTGTGTGGTTATGATGGGAATGAAAAGAGTTCCAAAGGTCAAGGTTTCTAAGGGACAGTGCCAGAAGGACTGAATTAGCCAATGACCACTTGATAGTCTGAAGTCATCAGAAGTGAGGAAGCAAACGTCTAACTTTCCCCTGTCTCTACCCCAAATAATATTCATGACCACCATCATCATAAAGTGTTTATATCTATCAGAAATTGTTCCAAGGGCTTTAAATATCTTTATATATTAAATCCTCAGAAGCCCTATGAAATAGATGTACAGAGACTAAGAAAGTGCCCAATCTTGGCTCCAGCATATGCACTGTTAACCATCACCCTATCCTTTTTGAAAACACAAAAAGGCCACAGGGATATCTCCCACCCTAAAGAGACATGCCAAGTCAGAGCTGCCAGGCTCTTTGTTCCATTCCCTAGATGGGGCTGGAGACCTGGCAGATGCCAACCACACAGGACCAGGAGGAAAGCAGCTGCCAGCTCATCTTCTGCTTTCGTTTGGCAAGTCCTCACAGTCTAGAGAAACTTCACTCATAAGAACTATTCCACCCTGGGTCTCTGCAAAAGAGAGACTGTCCTACAGTATGTTGTTTGACCACATGCCCTCAGCTACACAGGCTTCTCTACAGAGACCGCGTGCCAGCAGTACACACCAGTGTCCCTACAGGTAAGTCAGCAAGGAAGGCATGAACAGTGGTTCCCATTTGTGAAATGAAACCCCCTGTCCCCTCTGGGCTCTGCGAGCAGACAGGCCAAGTACTCAGGCTCTGTAACAGACGCTATGAGCCTAGCTAAAGCCCGTGGTCTCAGGGGAGGCACAGGGACACTGGAGAACCAACACGAGAGCAGCACAGTCAGTCCCCAGAGTGCAACTCAATCCTAGGAGACTAGGAATAAAAAATACCTCAGTGTCCCCTACAGTCTGGCCAAAGCCTCCCAGGAAAGAGCCCGTACAATCCAAGATCTCCCGCCCACTGAGGCAGATTCCTCCAATGCTTACAGTTACCTGATCTAGATGTCAATCTAGAGGAATTTCTAGCTAAACCCTTTTCATCAGAGCATAAAATTAACCTTCACTTGAAATCCATCTCTGTAAACAACCTTATCCAATACAATTATTTGGGGAATCCATTTTTAGAATGCACACCAAACAGGCAAGAGCTACTCGCAAATTCATTCACTAGGATATTGTTCCTGATTTTACACTTGACAGAATTAATGAACACAAGAGAACAAGGACAGCAGAACATCCAGTCTGAGCCTTATTGTTTTAAACATACAAATCTGAACCTAGAGAAAGGAAAGAAATTCCCTGAGGTCACATAACCAGTGCAGCTATGATGGAAAGAAATGCAGTTCCAAAGGCCAAGGATCAGTGGGTTTCTAAGGTAGAAAGCCCAAGGAAATGGACCGCCCCCAATAGGAGGCTGACCAGCTTTCAACTTCTCTCCATCTCTGTCCTCACTTTTGGTCAAGAACTCTTTTTGCAAAACGAAACTATACTGCGTCAGCCACGGACACGGTGAGGCCATTACCTCGTGAGAACCCTGAATGCTCCTTGTTACACACTTGATCAGAAAGCTGTTGAGACACTGAAACCGTCAATATCCAAGCATATGGCCTCTTATTACCAGGCCAGACCTAATTATCATGAGCTAAGCATATTTCCACTTAAGTAATTTATTATAACTGACAAGAGCTTATTCCCATTTGAGACCAGCACAGTTAAACCCTGAACATATGACATGTAGCTAATGATTTCCTCAATGCCCAAATCTTCCTATTGCTTGAAAATAGTTTAGAGGAGGTGAAACTAACTATATACAAACACAGGCATGTTTTCAGGAAATAAAAACTTATCTGTATGAAATAAGTTTTTTGTTTGTTTGTTTGTTTTCCTTAAAGTGAAAGCATAGGCACATATTCCTCTGATCTTTCTATTTCAGTCTTCTCAATACGAAGATTTTAGCAACTCTCAATACATTAGGAGGTCCTTCCTCCACTATTCAGTCTTGTAATTTACAATTGTGGGTAGGGAGACAAAGAACTCCCTCAACCCTCTTACTGTCACGTTTTCCTTCTTCACGTTGCGACAAGGGTTGGAAAACTATGGCCAGCAGGCCAAATCTGGGCCATGATCTGTCAATTTTTTTAAAAACAGTTGGAACAATTCAAAAGAAGACTATTTTGCTGCATTCAATAACTGTGTGAAATTCAAATTTGAGTGTCCTTGAGTAAATTTGATTGGAATGCAGCCATGCTCCTTCATTTAAGCACTGTCAGTGGTTGCTTTTGCTCTTCAGCAGCAGAGGTGAAGAGCCACAAAAGAGACCACAAACGCCCTCTGGCTCACAAAGCCCAATGTATGTACAGAAAATGTTTGCTGCCCCTTTTCTGAGGTTCTATTGTACTTTCACAAAGGCATGCCATGCTGAATTTACAAACGCCCAACATTCCACCAGCTGCCTCAGTCTTCAGAGACAAGATACAAGAGAACCGAAAAGCGCCAGATCGACTAGAACGGGACCTTTGCTTTGAGGCACCTGACCATGACCTGCCCTCATTGGAAAAGGAACAGTTAAGAGTTTCCTGAACACAAATGGCTGCATAGGTGAAAAATGCAGCATTTTTTGCAGACTAACAAAAGGACTGAAAAATATGACTTCATACGATCAGACAACATTATACCAGATTATACAGCATTATACCAGATTATGTCACGGCACACACTAGCAGAATTTAAGGACAAAAAAATGAACACCTTAAAACGGAACAGTTTGTGGGTCTAGTGATCAAACTAAACAGATGAATTAGGCATCCACTTGGAAGAAATGTTAAAATATCATATGAAATGTGAAAGTACTTCAAATTCTTAATTCTTCTGTCACTGAAGTTAAGAAAATGTACCTATTAAGAATGTACACACACCCACTTAAAGTACTGAGGACCTGAAGGAGAACACCTAACTAAGCAAGCCATAGAGACCTGACGAGAACAGCATCCTGGGGAAGTTTGTCTGGCAGTGAGATGCAGGCTGGTCCAGTAAGGGACTGTTGTAATAGCTCCCTCCTGACTTGAAAGAATGAGTGTACCTTCCCCAGACTGCTGTGCTTTACAGCAGTTACCTTATGTACTTGGAAAACCTGATTAATAAACTGTGTGCTGACAACAAAAATAAACCACGCATTAGGCCAAGATTGCCCCAGTGTTTTTTGTTTTGTTTTTTTGGCTAATCTTCTTAGGCATTTACCTTTAATGAACAATTGGCTTGGGAATATGTGGAACACACTTAACTGAGAAGAAGCTAAGTTCCAGGATAAGCAGAAAAATATCTTTAAAGTTCATCGTGTTTGGGACTCCCACCCATCCTATAATTCTATACCAGGGAATGAGTGTCTCAGTACCATAATCCACACCTTCTCCTGTAACACCACCATGAAGACATTCACATATATGACAGGTACACTCAGTGATGTGTAAAACCCTGAGCATGTTTGCTGGGACTCTACTCCTTTCCCTTCCATTTGTGATCTATCACTAGAATCCAAGTAAGAAGGACATTTTAAAAATGACACTCTTGGGGGTGGTTTAGTCACTAAGTCATGTCCAACTCTTGTACCCCATGGACTGTAGCCCACCAAACTCCTCTGTCCGTAGGATTTCCCAGCAAGAATACTGGTGTGGGTTACCATTTCCTTCTCCAGAGGATCTTCCCGACCCAGGGATCAAACCTGGGTCTCCCGTATTACAGGCAGATCCTGTAACAACTGAGCCACCAAGGAGCCCCAAATGACACTATTAGTAACAAATTACGTGCCACAACACTCAAAGGAGATGACAACTAGTGTGCTTCATAGAGAATATGGGAACTGTGGGTTTAGCCTCTGTTTAAACATGGGCAGTGATGGAGAATTCAGTAATTCCAAGGCTCTTTTTTATTTAGAAAGTTCTGACCACAGTAAGTTCTTTCTTCGGTTAAGCCTAAATCTGTTTTCCTATAGCTTCTACTCATCAACTCTAGTCTACACGTGGGGTTTAATAGAAGGATCTAGCCCCTCTCCACCCAATAACTAGTTATATATGGAGATAATGGCCACGGACTTTCTCCTATAGAGCATCTCCACAGCCTGCTCTGCAAACAATACACTCTCTCCCTCTCGTAAGGAATGACAATCGCTCCATTCTTTCCCAAATCTGCTTGTCTTCAAATTCGAGGCTACCCCTGTATGTATGGCTGAGTCCCTAAAACTATCACAATATTGTTAATTGGCTATTCTCCAATATAAGGGCTTCAACAGTGACTCAGCGGTAAAGAATCTGCCTGGGATGCAGAAGATGCAGGAGATGCCATGGGTTCAATCCCTCAGTCAGGAAGATCCCCTTGAGGAGGGCATGGCAACCCTCTCCAGTATTCTTGCTTTGGATAATCCCATGGACAGAGGAGCCAGCAGGCTACAGTCCATAGGGCTGCACAGAGTCAGACATGACTGAAGTGACTGAGCATGCACTCCAGTATAAAATAAAAAGGTTAAAACAACTTGAGGCTGCCCCTTCAGACAAATTCCATTGTTGTTAAGATAGTCTATAGCAATGCTTTCGACTTGAGGACTCCTGGTTTTGGTAGCTTTATCTTAGCCCCCAAGATGGTAGCTACACTTTGCTTTGGGATCCCAGACAAATCCCTAAGATGATAGTGATAAGCTATCCTAATACCTTGTCTTGGGATCTCAGATGAGCCCCCAAGATGATAGCTTGACTGAAACTGCCCACCCTGGCCAGGCACCACAGTAACCATCTGCATGAGTTATTTTACGACAGGAGGTCCTCTGTAAGGAACACAGGCCTAACAAGCCACCACCAACCAGAAGAATTTGGGAAAGATCAAAAGGTGGTCTTACTACCTCCCAGAATCCTTCTTGCTGGCATCCGTCTTGGCTGAGCAATGCATGCACCACCAGGAAGGAGCCTGAGTCAGAATGATTGGCAAAAGGTAACCTGAAAGCTAAACTCATCACCACAAAACCTGAGACGGCGAGGCTCATGGCAGAGCAGTTCTGCTGGGTTCCCTGACACTGCTTCTCTCTGCCTGGGCACCCCTTCCCAATAACGTCTCTTGCTTTGTCAGCTTGTATGTCTCCTCAGACAATTCCTTTCTGAATGTTAGACAAGAGGGCCCTGGAAGGCATTCCCCTTCCTACAACACTCTTGCCAAAAAATCTGAAGTTTTTCTAAGAAAAAAAAAAAAATCCACGCAATGGATTTTTGAGGAATCCGCACAATGTTTGAGGACGCTTGTAAGCAACAGATACTATTGAAAACTAACAAACAATTCCATGTGAAGCAACTACGAAGAGGACAGAAATGGTGATAGCAGGGTTCCTGCAGAGACAATACAATGGAAGGAGTCCACCCAATCATTTCCTCAAGGGGAAGGCTACAAGGGCTAAGGGGTGCACAGGTAATTTTACAGCATCAGCAGGAGAGCGGTCAGGGTGGCTTTTTTAAAAATTTTAATTGGAGCCTAATTACTTTACAATATTGTAGTGGTTTTTACCATACATTCACATGAATCAGCCATGGGTGTACATGTGTTCCCCATCCTGAACACCCCTCCCACCTCCCTCCCCATCCCATCCCTCAGGGTCATCCCAGTGCACCAGCCCTGGGCACCCTGTCTCATGCATCAGACCTGGACTGGCGATCTATTTCATGTCTGATAATATACATGTTTCAATGCTATTCTCTCAAATCATCCCACCCTTGCCTTCTCCCACAGAGTCCAAAAGACTGTTCTATACATCTGTGTCTCTTTTGCTGTCTCGCATATAGGGTCTTCATTACCATCTTTCTAAGTTCCATATATATATATATATATATATATATATATATATGTATTATTATACCGCATTGGTTGGTATTTTTCTTTCTGACTTACTTCACTCTGTATAATAGGCTCCAATTTCATCTACCTCATTAGAACTGATCCAAATGCATTCTTTTTAATAGCTGAGTAATATTGCATTGTGTATATGTACCACAGCTTTCTTATCCATTCATCTGCTGATGGACATCTAGGTTGCTTCCATGTCCTGGGTATTATAAACAGTGCTGCCATGAACACTGGGGTACATGTGTCTCTCAATTCTGGTTTCCTTGGTGTGTATGCCCAGCAGTGGGATTGTTTGGAAAACAATTTCTAGGAATACCCACTTCTCTCTCCCAGTAGTCTTGCTTGATGCAAACCTCTAATCTGTCTTATTTTGTTATATAATTGCACCTCTGAGAACACAGCTGAACAAAGGTTCCCTATTATAAATGCTTGATGGTCAGAAAACCAACCCTGGAGAGGTGATTCTTCTGCAGGCTTGGGAATACTGAGTAAAAATCTTTCTGTGAGTAATAAACACATTAACAGAAGGCACAGTTTGGGAGTCTAAATCTAAAGCATGTGTTTGCCAATTACCACATAAGTCTCTACCTTTAACGTGAATTTTAACATGAGTGGAGAGCGCAAAACTTGGCACAGAACCACAGATAAGGCAAAAGATAGAAGGAATAAAGTGGATTTAAATAATTTCCACACCTCACCGAAATCTAAATCTCTCAATTTATCTAGCTATAAGTCCAAATACAAAACCACAGGTGTGTTCTTCAATCAACAAAACCTTATTACAGGAATATTTAGATTTTGAAATAAAAACTTCAGAAACTCATTATTTTCTAGGAAATAGGAGAAATAAGCATTCTCATACTGGTGGCTCAAACAGTAAAGAATCTGCCTGCAATGCAGGAGATCTGGGTTCAGTCCCTGGGTTGGGAAGATCCCCTGGAGAAGGAAATGGCAACCCACTCCAATATTCTTGCCTGGAAAATTCCATGGACAGAGAAACCTGGTGGGTCCATGGGGTTGCAAAGAGTTGGTCACAACTGAGCAACCAACTTTCTTTTTTCAGACTCAGAGGGTCATCTGTGGGTCTTTGTCTAAAGTAGAATATTTGTAAGATGTTCTTTTATTTAGATTACTTTGCAAGATTGGTATGGATTCAAAGCCTTAATTAGTTGTTCAGTTATAAAGTCTATTCTCCAAATTTCTTCTTCTTTTTAGTCTCATTTTTAAGAAACAGAAAGTTAGTTTGTCTCAGCTTTGGTAGTGGGCTACGGAGCTTATTGCCTTATGTCTTGGCAGAGGCTGAAAGCAGGACTCTTAATTCTCATTCCCTAGTCCTAAATTCCTAAATATAATACCTGCCTAACTTGTCATTAATGACAGGGCTCTGACCAAGTGGCATATTACATTCCCTCCAGGATGGGGGAGGGGGGAGGGAGACATCAAAGGATAAAGGGGGATGAAGGAAGACTGGATACAGACAAGAATGGTGCAAATTAACAGACCCACGGGCCTGCTCATGAAGACGGGTATGGAACTCCAATTCAAACGGGGAAGGAGGAGTCAAAGCCAAGTTATTCTGAGCAGTGTGTCAGACTCTAGAGCCCCAGATGCTATAAAAGAAGGATGGGTAGAATTCTGTTTCAAAAGCTATGAGCAGCAGTGGCTACTGGCTTTGGCTGAAGGTCAGATGGTTATTTCAAACCGTCCACAGATGAGAAATAGAGACCAATGCAGACTTCAGTCCAACAGAAGCAAGTGGCTGTCAGGCATTCAGTGTAAGGGGCTGGCTTCCCAAACTTCAGGTCAGGACTCAGGACTCTCATATTAAATCTCCTATCAGTGAGAGTCCTTATTCTAGCAGTGAGGTCCACCTCAAAAACTTGGCCAGAAATACCAGCTAGATAAACACTGAATAGTCTGTTTCACAAGACTCCGGTCTCTGGGAAACTCATCTTTTCTTCAGGAACTCCAATGTGTCTGGTCTTCTCTTGCTTGCTGTTTCCTTTACTAGAAACACATTAGACTCTGCTTATTCTTGCTTATTTTTTATATCCTCACTTAAATATCAGGAAAGTCTCCTGACCACCCTAGGTGGGTAAGTTTCCTCCGCTCCAAGATTCTCTAGTACCATGTTTCATTACCCTTGCCATACTGGACAGTAATTGTCTAGTGGGGAAAATTGTTTTCCCCACCTGATTATGAATTTAATTCAGTCAGGAACCTTATCTAACCCGTTTACTAATGTATTCCACAAGCCTGCCTCAAAGGGGGTACAAAACAAAAATTTGCTTTATTCATCAATGAACTCTTTAGAACAAAAACTGAAAAAGACAGGGCAGAAAGCATCTAGGAATTTTCTGCTTGATCCTTCATGCAGAAAACAAAAATATTAATAGTAAAACTGAAGTAGCCCACTGGAACTGATATAGACTAAGTAAAAAATGTGGTTTCTGAATATCATGGGCTTTTGACATTCTCTCTGTTCAAGTACACAGTTTGGATTCCCAGATCCTTTACTCATTCACAATTTAACATCTAAAATAATTAATTGCATGATGTAATACCCATTCTGCATCATAAGCCAATGTATCTCTTTCAATGAACTGTCTCAAAATGAAAGAAAAGCAAAAGGGAAAATATGGCATCTGTCACAAGAAAAATGAAAAGGCATATTCTGTTTACCACCTCCACTCTCACTTGTTGAGAATCTGCTCTTTTAAGGAAGAATGTTACATGATTTATATTATTTTTAATCCTTAATAAATCTCTGAAGAATGAACCTGCATTCTCCTTTTACATTTATGAGAATACAGAGGCCCAGAGCAATACCCTGACTTGCGTAACAAGCTGTGTAGGTGGAACTCAGGCCAAGAGCAGGTAGGCTCACAGTTATATTCACTGCACCCGCTGACTGTTGCTGGCACAATCCCCTCAGGGAAGTTCTCGAAAGCTAGAGAGTGACTCCAACTCTCCCCAAAACATCTGATACATCATTCCCCACCTTCTCTTCTTTTCATACCAGCCCAGTCCAATTCAAACACCAGCTCCATATTGTCCCTTTTTGGAAAAGTAATGATAAAATCCATTATGACATTTCACCTTCATGGAGGCTTTGTTCTCAGGATAGTAAAAAAAGAAAAAGAAAGGCACTTTATGTTTTCTGTTTTACAATATACATTAAAAAGAGAGTACTTTTAAGAGTAACTTTTGCATTCTCAGATACCAGTGGAGAACAGCTTCCACTTTCCTTTCTCTCTACTCCACTTAGTATGCTAGGGGATTTTATGTCAAGGGAACTCTAAGTGATGAAGACTCACCCTCTCCATCTCTTTGAAGTCATCGTCTAGTTTGGTTCCTTCAGCTCCTCCAACCTTCTCACTCACTTTCTGTAGAAAATAACCAAAAAAAAAAAAGGAATTATTATAAATAAATTTTATTTTTAAAAAAATGTGTCACAAGTTTTAAGTGCTTTGACAAATATCATCTAATATAACATCACAATTATTCTCTGACGTGGGTAGGCAGTCCCATTTTCACTGGAGGCAACTGTGTATCAGAGGATACAAATAATTTACCAAAATCCATACATCTGGTAGATACTGAAGCATGAATTCAAAGCTGTGGCTTCTGATTTCAACTCTAGTGCTCTTTCTATTATATAAATCATCATACTACTATCGAATCACTAACATTTTCCTTTTGAAAGTTCCAAGGGATACTAGCATCATACAATAATCATTCCCTCTGATAATGGATCTAAAATGCTACCTAGGTAGAAAATTACTGCAATTTTTCAATGGGCTATTCTTCAATGAGCTGTTGAAAAGATAATCACAAGCATCTATCAAAATGGTATGAAAAATACCAGCCTAACTGATCTTCAGATAAAAGGACTTAAACAGTTATCTTATAAATCTCCCTGTAGCTGTCCCTATCCTTATATACATAAGATAAATTGTGTGTAAAGATGTTGAGGGTATTTCTTTGCTACCCAGTCATTTCCCATTATCGTACATTCTATATTCATCAGTTCACATATGCAAATGTACATTTTCTACTTGCAGAATTCATGCTCATTAAAAAATCCTATGCTGTTTTGAAATAAAGATCAAATTAAGTCTAATAAAGATTACAAAGGAATCACAAGAAAAATACTTTACTTTCATTAAAAACAGGAAATATTAAATGTTAATGACACCAGAAGGTCATTCCTCTTAAAGTAACTGTAATGGTAGTTAGATGCTTTTTACTAAGATGTCACTGTGCTACACAAAGTTATCACATACACATATTGAAGTATAAGTTTTCATTTCCTTTAATAGCCACTGTGTTGAGGGTCTTTGCAGAAGATCCCCACTGTGGTCAGACCTGCAGCAACCTTAGTAACAACTGGATCATCCAAGTAAGCTTGGTTTACCTCCTTCTAAAAGGGCCCTGGATACATAGCTCCACTTTCTGGCCTTGGAGGCTATGATATCCCCTTATTGGGAGCTGAGATGTAGTGCTTACATTCCCCTTCTTTCACTCCTGTGTTCTGCCACCAGGAAGAGCTTTAGAAGAAATCACTCTTGGGAAAATCAAGAGTCTGAATTCTTTCACCACTCTGGCCCAGATTTCACCTCAGCAGCAGTAACAGAAGGAATATACTGTGATGAAAAGTCATGACATGGACTGCCGTGGCACACAGTGTTGTTATGAAAATTAAATGGTACAAAATATAAAAACTCCTGTCCGAACCTATAAGACATGCAATATATCCTAATTCCCTTCTCTCACCAATAAACTGCATCTGCTGGGCTTCCCTGGTCTGCTTAAAAATCCTGATCTTTTCTATAGTTTATTTAACTGCTATTTAATACCTTAAGAAGAATCTAACATTTTTCAGAAAACTGAGACTTGTATAAATAAACTTTTTTATGAGGCTTGCATAAATTAAAAAAATACCTGGAAGGCAATTTCCCCAAGTAAACTCTAGGTGGCTTTGCATTCACACCACAGTACTGAGGAGCTGTCCGTGGTGCTGGCCATTTCTGCCTAAAGTTCTTTAGATCCAAATGGCCAGATGGCCAGAGTTCAACTCACTGTTTCAACTCTCAGTCCTTGACATCAGTCCTCTCACTTAATTTGTTTCCTAAGTGATGGTGGCTATCAATTATATCAACAGTCTGGATGGATCTAGGCTTTGTGTTGCATCACTATCAACCAAATAAAAGCCTATATCAACTAATCTGGCACAGCAGTCAGTTTTTGCTTATTTTCTTAAAGATGTTACCAAGTCAGAGAGGGATGAAAAGTTCTTAGAATTCAGCTTAGAACCTCCTAGTGGAATTCCAAGCATCAATAACTTAACCTGCATGTTCAAGTTTAAGTCATAGAAAATTAGGAATAGAAGGGAACTTAAAGGTTATTATTATCAAATTTTCCCTATCAGCAAACACATTTTACTCTGATTTTTACACTGATTCCCTCCCTTTCACTTTGCTCAGTGATGGCAATTTCAGCTCATATTTAAGCCCCTCTTATGTCTTATTCTTGATGTATGTGGTTATCTGTTAAATTTGGGCTGGAAAACTCTATAATCTTGTTGAATTCCTATGCAATAAAGAAATAAAAGCCTCATACTCCCAACTCAACTGTCTCAGTTCTACCTGACTGTCTGCAATGTCAGGCCCAAGGCCCCACTCTGGTTAAAGAGGATCATTATAGACATATTCCTTCCATGATCAATGAATAAGACGCTTAATTTTCATTTGCAAAATTGTCACAAAAACCAAGTAGCTGAAAAACGTCTCCATTTATAGTAACATTAGAAAATCTTGGTAACCTTGGTTAATCACATTTTTACCACATCTAAGCAACAAAATAGGACCTTCATCAAAACCACAAAAGCTTATATTATACTTTCAACCCATATTGCCCAACTGAAAGTAATTTTAATTTTCTCCTTTTTTATATCCATCAATAGATTAGCACCAGAGTGGCTCACTATATTATAGAAATACCAAATAGGATCACACTGGCCATTAGTAATTCAGAACTAGTCCTAGTAACTCACACAAAGCACAACTCATCAGTCCATTGACTTTAACTATGTGGCTTAAGTACTCTGTATGTGTGTGTGAGACAGAGAGAGAGAGTGAGAGAAAGAGAGAGGAATGAGGAGAGAGAGAAAGGGAGGGGAGGGGAGACAGAGAGGAAGGAAGAAAGAGAAACTATGAATCTATTCTCCAAAAAAGTTGACATTTGAGATGCTCTAAGAGAAACTGTTCACCAATAATATCGAATGAGGCTAACAGATACTGGTCTTGGTCTGATTGTTTGGTTGATATAAATTCCTTATCTGATTTGATTCATGGCAAAATAAAGAATATTCAAAATGACATCTACATTGTCCTCTGGGCTATTTTTTTCCCCAAGTCATAAAGGATCTAAATATACCAAGGCACTGAATTAAACAATGTGCTAAATAACCATCTTCTCATTCCTTAGGAGTATGCCAAATATTTTCTCCTTCTGTTCTTTAATAACATTACTAAAACTTCTATCACTTTTGTGTATGTGAGTCAGGTGAGGAAGACAGGATCCCTGAGCTCATCTGGCCAACAATGAGTTTTTATTTCCTTGGTTGTGGTTTAGTCACTAAGTCATGTCCAACTCTTGCAACCACATGGACTATTTCACCAGCCTCCTCTGCCCATGGGATTTCCCAGACAAAAATACTGGAGTGGGTTGCCATTTCTTTCTCCGGGTGATATTCCCAGTCCAGGGATCAAACCTGGGTATCTTATATTGCAGGCAGCATCTTTATCACTGAGACACTAACATAGCTCTTGCTTTCCTTACCTAGTACCATTTATTTAAGGATAGTTTTGCTCTACTATATTCCAATGAGGTGGTTCCTAAAACCAAGATTTCATATTATTGAATATTTCCCAATGTTGTTTAGTATACTTTAGCTAGTACACTCACTTTTGAGAAACTGATGCCCTATTTAAATAAACATTAGCAAAAGTTATTTGAATCAAACACAACAGTATAAATGAGCCAATATGCCCACCTGTACCATCTAAAAACAACTCTCCTGTTCAAAATCTTCCAGTGTATTCACCTAGCACAACACTGAGAACTTATGCTTCCAATCTTATTTTCTGTTACACTCTCCATATAAATTCCAACAAAACCAAAAAGTCTCATCTTCCTCTATTTTATTCTTCATTGTATTCATCACAAGATATACTCAGCAAAAATTTGTGGACTGAACTACAGTGCAATTTTGTAAATGTTAATATTAAAAAGACTGAAAGGAGGCATAAAGTAAGGCAAACAGGACTGATCATTTCACCCAGGGATGGTTTTTCAAAAGGCACAACTCTTCAAAGAAAGAAAATAAATAATATCATCAACTCCCATTTTAAATTAAAAATCTTAATTGTGAGTCTGCAGTCGTGTTGCCTCACGCTATTTTTTTCTATATGCCAAATAAGAAAAATAAGGGAACCAGCAGCAGGAGGCAACTTAAATAAATGACCACTGTTCTCAGCCCAAAGGATGAGGATGCGGCAGGCGCGCCAACAATGACTCATCCTCCCCTGCATGAATTGTCACCTCTAGGTAAGACATTCCACCCACTAGCTGCAGCTCTGATACTTCCCTGTATTGCACTTTAATTAAACACTGAATATCCAACTACCTTATCTCCAACTGCCTTTTATAAAGCTCTCCTTGAAAATCACATCATCAGTGAAATTCAATAGACTTAAGACCAAATTCATTCATACTCCACACACCTGCAAAGTTACTTACTGTCTGATGTCCCTATTTTTGTTTAGCTTTGTCTCATTATTCATTATACAAAGCCAGATTTTCTTACCAGTCACCAAATACGCTGTGTTAATTCCTTTTGCCTTGTACCTGGACCAATTTTATTTCTCTTTTCTAATTTTCAAATCCTGCCAGCTACCTAAGACACGAATCCAACTTTCACCTTCTCCATCTTCATCTTGAATGCCCACCCTAGATGGAACTTACTAGATTTCCACTGCACTCTTAATGAAACACACCATCTGTTGGACTCCCCGGAACTAGCTACTTGATGAGTAAAACTGCTGAGAACTTTTGCTTACCTGATTATAAAATTCAAAGATGGGAATCATATCACATGCATCTTTGTCTGAAAACCTTTGCAGTACCTAACACACTGCACAGCAGAAAATCATCCGTTGAAACAAAAATGTGTCTCAATGAATTATTCTAAGAGTGAAATAAATCAAAGGAGGACCCTTAATTATGAGTGGGCACTGGTTCTTATTCTCATTTCTGAGAGTTTTATCTCCCCTGTAAAATATCATAACTTTTTTTCTGTCACCAATAAGTAAAAATATAGCAAACGCAAAATACTGCTTTCCCAATATTTATAGGAAGACGTCACCTATGAAAGAAAGAAAGTGAAAGTGAAGTCACTCAGTCGTGTCCAACTCTGCGACCCCTCGTACTGTAGCCTACCAGGTTTCTCTATCCATGGGATTCTCCAGGCAAAAATACTGGAGTGAGTTGCGATTTTCTTCTCCAGGGGATCTTCCTGAACCAGGGATCAAAGCCCGGTCTCCCTCATTGCAGGCAAACGCTGTACCCTCTGAGCCACCAGGGAAGCCAAATAAAAGAAGCCCATACTCTGACTCTATGAAAGTTCTTTAATTATTATTCATTAGTTATGTACTAAAAATAAAATGATAATACTTGAAAACATACCTAATATTCAGACAGAAACAGAAAAGTTAAAATCACAGCAATATTATCTTGGTATTTGGCTAAACATAAGTAGATCTAGCTTTTCCAGATGGTGGTGCTGCCATGTGTAAAAGGGAGGATGGATATACTTTATGGAATACAGGTTTCACACTAATTTTTCTCAGCTGTCATTAAATTGGAATGCTTTAATGCCATGATGTTTTGAAAGTGAATTTCAAAAACTATATATTATTTTTCTCAATCAGAAATTTCATATTTTCTTGAAAATGAGTAAAGGCATTTTCATTTATCTAAACTACTTGAACTAGCTGCACTAATTCTATTTCTCACTCTACTGAAGAAAAATAAAAAGGTTTGTCAACTACAAAGTGGTGCTTGCCAAGGGCACTTGCTCTCTGTCTTCATGGGGATTGAATCCCGTGCTGCTGCAGCCGCTGACCTTCGACACACCGGAAGGGGGTTCAGGGTAGAGAATGAATCGCTGTGCTTCAGCGAAACCAGGAGGACAAGTCTTAAGATAGACATTTTTAGGGACTGATTGCATGATCCCAACCCCTATATCTCCTCATATCTAGAAAAGCACTGAATCCCTTTGTGGTGACATCAGCTCCTCAGGAGTAACAGAAAACCTCTTGTGAAATAAGTGCTGAACTGCAGTGAACACCCCCTTGACGAAAACCACACATACTGACCTTCCCTCACGGTCTGGAGCAGTTTCCCAGAGCTACCTCGGGTGCTGTTTCCTGGGTTGCAGTCCTTACTTTGCCCCACATAAAACTTCACTGCAACTGTCACACTGTGCATCTTTTTCTGGTCGACGGATTCCTCTCATAGTTATACCCCCTGTCCCAAGAATTCAACAGAATGAGGAATGATTTTCTTTGAATATCTGGAGCCAAAAACTTTAGAATGAGTTAGGAAAACTAAGCACTTGGCCTTTATCCCAACTTTCAACCTATCTTGCTTTCTGTCAAATACTATATAGAAAACGCAGAAGCTGAATTGCATGATGTTCTAAGCTTCTAATGTGCTTCACTTGGGTTAAGAGTAATAAGTTTCTAAGCTCTGTTGCACCAAATTGAGAACTTGCCATGCACTATGTGGCTAATTACTTACATAAACACCTCAAACGGAAATGGTAGTATTTATAATAGACATACTATGCATATTTCAGTCCCTCCCTGGAAAGACAGTTTATACTATCACCTACAGCTGCATTCACAAGTGATCCTATTTCTGTCATCTAGGGAAAAAAAAAAGAAAATTAAGTACATAAAATGTACATAATAAAAGCCAATAACCACCTCTCTATTTTTAATTCATCCAAAGACTCTAGTTCTTCTTCAGATAAGGGGTAATTTAGTAAAGGGGATTCACAGAATTTGAAAATATATCCATAAAGTTTCCTATCCCTGGCAATAGGAAAAAAAATCATGCATTTCCATAGTCTACAGCAATAAGCCACCAAAACTGAGCAAAATGTAAAAAGACAGTGTCTGCTAAAAACAGACTCCAAGACTTAGGGCTAGAATTATGTCATATACTATTTTTTTTTAATTCTATTTAAAGCTCAGTTATAAAATCCCTTGAGAAAAATGCAGAACTTAGAAAGAAAAACAAAAAATACCAGTAATTCATTTGGGATTTTAGTACCCTCTAATGAATGGCCTAAAACCTAAAGCCCCATGACTCAGCTGATAAGGCAAGGGAAAGTAGCCCTAGGTCTTCCATTGTTAAGAGGAACTGTTGGGAAGCTCTTTACTTTTTTGTAAACTGAAACTACAAACTTCTCTGGGCCTCTGTTTCCTCATCCACAAATTAGGGTAGGGTGTGGTGAGATAACCAGGAGAGTTCTAGGGTGTCTTTCCATTTAAAATTTGATGTATACTTCTAGTATGGTTAATTTGATGAATCAATTAAGCTAGGCTACAGTACCCATGCTAGCAAAATAATGGTCAAAATCCTTCAAGCTAGTAACTCAGTCGGTAAAGAATCTGCAGGCAATGCAGGAGACCTGGGTTCAATTCCTGGGTGGGAAAGATACCCTGGAGAAGGAAATGGTGACCCACTCCAGTATTCTTGCCTGGAGAATCCCATGGAAAGACGAGCCTGGCAGGCTACAGTCCATGGGGTCGCAAAAGTCAGAGATGACTTAGCAACGAAACCAACACCAGGCTTCAAAAGTATATGAACCAAGATCTTCCACATGTACAAGCTGGATTTAGAAAAGGCGAGGAACCAAAGATCAAATTGCCAACATCCCTTGGATCAGAGAATTCCAGAAAAACACCTACTTCTGCTTCATTGATTATGCTAAAGCTTTTGACTGTGTGGATCACAACAAACTGTGGGAAATTCTTAAAGAGATGGGAATACCTGACCACCTGACCTGCCTCCTGAGAAACCTGTATGCAGGTCAAGAAGCAAAAGGGAGAACTGGACATGGAACAACAGATTGGTTCCAAATAGGAAAAGGATGTATATTGTATATTGTCACCCTGCTTATTTAACTTCTATGCAGAGTACATCATGCAAATGCCAGGCTGGATGAAGCAAAAGCTGGAATCAAGACTGTCAGGAGAAAGACACAGATGATACCACCCTAATGGCAGAAAGCAAAAAGGAACAAAAGAGCCTCTTGATGAAGGTGAAAGAGGAGAGTGAAAAAGTTGGCTTAAAACTCAACATTCAAAAAACTGAGATCACAGCATCCAGTCCCATGACTCCATGGCAAATAGATGGGAAAACAATGAAAACAGTGACTGGTATTATTTTCTTGGGCTCCAAAATTACTGCAGACGGTGACTGCGGCCATGAAATTAAAAGATACTTGCTCCTTAGAAGAAAAGCTGTGAAAAACCTATGCAGAGTATTAAAAAGCAGAGAGATCATTTTGCCAACAAAGGTCCACATAGTCAAAGCTCTGGCTTATCCAGTAGTCGTGTACAGATGTGAGAGTAGGACCATAAAGAAGGCTGGGCACTGAAGAATTGATGCTTTCAAAATGAGGTACTGGAGAAGACTTTTGAGAGTCCCTTGGACTTCAAGGAGATCAAACCAGTCGATCCTAAAGGAAATCAACCCTGAATATCCATTGGAAATACTGATGCTAAAGCTGATACTCCAATAGTTTGGCTACCTGATGCAAAGAGTTGACTTATTGGAAAAGACCCTGATGCTGGGAAAGATGGAGGGCAGGAGGAGAAGGGGGTGACAGAGGATGATGAGATGGTTAGATGCACCAACTCAATGGACATAAGTTTGAGTAAACTTCAGGAGATAGTGAAGGACAGGGAAACCTGGTGTATTGCAGTCCATGGGGCTGCAAAGAGTTGGACATGGCTGAGCAACTGAACACCAATAATAACTGTACTCAGTTATTCAATCAAACACTAATCTAGGTCTTGTTGCAAATATTGTGTCTGGCTCTTTATGACCAATCTGGACTGTAGCCCACCAGGCTCCTCTGTGGGTGCAGTTTCCCAAGCGAGAATATAGGAGTGGGTTGCCATTTCTTCCTCCAGGGGATCTTCATGAACCAGGGATAGAACCTGCATTTCCTGCATTGGTAGGCAGATTCTTTACCACTGAGCCACCTGGAAAGCCCCAAGATAGTCTATAGATTTGTGGTTAATTGCACAATCAGTTGAGCTTAAGCAAACACAACTGTCCTTGAAATGTGGGAGGGTTGCATCTGACCAACTGAAAGGCCTTAAAAACAATACTGAGGTTTCCTTGAGGAAGAAAAGATTCTGTCTCCATATCCTACTGGGTCTATTTCTCTGAAGAGCCCTAACTGATGCAATTTCTACCTGCTGGAGTGCTGTGTATAGTACATCAAAGGTAGATAACAATTAAAAAAGGAAGGGAAAGAGAAAAATACCATGAAAAGTGTCTGAAAACAAAATGCTATGGAACTCTTCCCCTCTTGACCGCATATTCTCAGACTAGGGTTATTTTGATGCAAATCTCCTTCTAAAATTAAAAAGAAATCATCTTTGGTAGGAGATGCCCATTAAAGTAGAGTAACTGACAGTCCCTGGGTCTCAGCTACAGGGCAGGCAGCTGAGAATATGCTCCATTTCTATCACTAATGCTTGCACAGCCTTCATCCATCCACTCAAAGTAAGTTCCTCAGCTTTGCAGAAAGCAAACATCAGGGACAAGCTGCAAGCCAATGGGTATTTGAAGACACTAGAGAGACTTCCTATAAGTATGTCACACAGCAATTCATTCAGTTCTCTCTCTCATAACAGCATTTTATGTTATATAATGTGGCACCTGAGCTTTATCCTGAGATAAATGCTCCTCCCTTTCTAAAGCCAAAGGAAGCTGGCACCATGCTGTTAGCTGCAATAATAAATCATAAGTTATAACTTAAGTAACAGTAAGGAGGAGATATGAACAGGCTGTAGAGATGGTCATGAATGTGGATGGACAACCTCTTGGCACTCAATGAAGAGATACCAGACCCACCATCTTATATAGAAAATCACTGACCTGCTAATGTGTGAGTGTGCTCAGTCATGTCAGACTCTTTGCAAACCCATGGGCAGTAGCCTACCAGGCTCCTTTGTCCATGGAATTTTCCAGGCAAAAATACTGGGGTGGGTTGCCATTTCCTCCTCCAGGGGATCCTCCTGATCCAGGGATCAAACTCTCGCCTCTTGTGTCTTCTGCAATGGCAGGCAGATTCTTTACCACTGTGCCAGCTAATAGAGGAATTCAATTGGGAACAAAGAATAACTACATAAAACTCAGAAAGATGGGTCCCTCTCTGAGATATCAGCTTTGGTAACTCACGCTATAGAAAGCCCATCATCTGAACCCAAAATGTTAAGAGCACCTTAATGTCAAGGCAAAATATAGACTTCATTTACAATCTGGGCAGAATTTCCTGAGTGCTAAAGCAGCCTGTCACTGCCTGAGAAGACTATGCCCTGATAGATGCACACCCTGCTTCCACCCTGAGCTTCAAGTTCTGCTGCCTGCACTGCAGACAAATCTCTGGAGACTCACACTTTGCCAGCTCTTGCTGAAGTCAGAGACGGAGAAGAGGACGAAGCTTTCCAGCCCCAATCATACAAATTTCTGCTTTGCTTTTTACTCATTATTTCTAGTATTAGAATTTTGAGTTCTAGTAAATTCTAGTATTAGAATTCTGCCCCTGCAAGGGACATTTCACAGACAAGGCTGATGCAATAGTTAGAGCATGTATTCAGAGTAAAATCACTGCATCCCACATCTGAAAGCCTACCAGACACCTTGTTTCCCAGTACGCTTTCAAGGTGGAAAAGAAGCTACTCATTTTATTGTCCCATTTCCTACTGTCTCAGTCAATTTTGCAGTTATACTCTACACTTTCATATACATATATAACATATGTACATATATATACATATACATATATAAATACATACACACATACTTACAGATATATACTTATCTAAACACACAGATACATATATGTGTGTGTATATATAAGTATATATTTATTATATGATAAATAACAGAGAAATATTTGGCGTTTCTACAGGCTTAGAGTTGCTCAAAGTTGTATATCAAATTGGGGACATGATCTAAAAACATTTCAGCACTCCAAACTGGCACTTATAGCTTTCTTTCCTTTCAAATTTCTGCCCAGTGCTTTTCAGTCATGTGGAAGACTCAGCTGACTGCTTGCAAAGCTCTAATAAAAATATGTCAAAAAATAAACTAAGGAAAGGATACTATTTTTTAAATTTTTTTCAGGCTCACGAAAGTGCTAAAGTCAGCTAGTGAGTAGCAGGTGGTGGAAACAGAGCCTCCGAGAGGCTGTCCTCTTATTTGTTTGGGCATGAGACAAGAGATGGTAGAATATTTGGAAGGGGCAGACTCTTGAGAAGAGGCTGGCACCTCTTTTCATGACAAAAAAAGGTAAAGTCAAATATGTATCAAGACAGGGGCCAAAGGGTAATTGCTTTGAAGTCACTTTCCTTAGGTTCTGGGGTATAGGGAAAAGAAAAATGAATTAAAACTTTTAACATCTTTAATGACACAAAGATCACTCATTTAAAGTACACAATTCAATGACTTTTAGCATATTTACTGAGTTGTGTGACCATCACCATAATCTAATCAAGAAATCAACAACAGTTTCATCATACCAGAAAGAAACCTGGTACCCACCCAGCAGTCACCCCCTAATCCTCTCCCCGCAACCCCATTTAATGCTCCCCCGCCCCGGCAGCCACTAATCTACTTTCTGTCTGTATGGATATGTCTATTTTGGATATTTCATATGAACGGAATGATACAATTATGTGGTCTTTTGTTCCTGGCTTCTTTCAGTTATCATGTTATCAAGGTTCATCCATGTTGGGGCATTTATTAGTACTTCCTTCCTTTTACAGTTGAATAATATGTCCTTGTATGAATATACCATATTGTCTTTGTCCATCCATAAGGTATTTTCTAGCATGGGCAAATCATTTTACCTCTCAAGTTTTCTGACATAGGGATAAACAAAAGCCACCTCACAGGGCAGTTATGAAGACTACAGAAGATAACTAAGTGCTCTGCAGACTATAAAGCACTTCATCAATGTAAAGGATTAGCGTCGTTACTCTGTAAACACCACCACTTGATCCTGATACTTAAGAGTGACGTGGGGACACCATGAACATGGTGACCACAAGGCGGAGCCTTCCAAAATGCCTCTACCCAAGACTAACTTGTCATAGAAGGAAGATATAAACACTTTCCAGTTTCCAGGCCAGGTAACGATTTGAGGGCTGTGAATATACACAGCATCATTCCAGAAGATCTTTGGAGAGCAAAATGGTGTGCCTGTGGGCACGCATTACTAATTAAAGGCAAACTGGAGATTTACATTTCAGAATACGATGCTATTCTGAGAAACCATTTCTCAGAAGTGACCTCAAGTTTTCTTACCAAATCAGTTCACATCACCATTCTGTGTTACAGCTTATCATGGAGCTAGCAAGAAGAGGATAAACAGGAGAATGTGAGAGGAAAGTTAATACCTTCATGAGGCCATGAAGTATATACCTTTTGTTTCAGGGGATTGGAACTTTTTGGGGCAAAATAACAAGTTCCAATTCTAATTTGGGGTGACATTGTAGGAAAGGGGGAGTCTGGTTGCCCTTCAGAGAGAAGCACAATGGAGTACACTTGTGTTTCTGACAGGATTACATCCTCCCACGGGTACCGGTGTGTGCTAGAGGGTAAGGGGAGGAGGAGGGAAGGGAAGCACTGAGAATGTGGGCATGAGAGGAACAGGTGTGTTATGGTCAGACAGCCAGGACACACCAGAAATAGGACTGAAATGCAGGTTCCCTGATTCCCATATCAATAAAAATCCTGTTTTCAGGAGAGGGTCTACTTGAGTTAGCTGTAATCAAATAGATACCAATCTGTAGCACTGGAGGACGGTTAAACATACAAAAATTCCTTAAAATATTTAACTTGCTTTCCATAACTGTTTATATTGTTAGAAGTCATTGTTAAGCACTTTATTAGTAACTAACAAGAATTGATTAATATCAATTAGGGTTTACTGTCCTTCAATAATAAATTCCTAACTCCTTTCTTTTGCCTATGGACCCGCTGTGATCAAATTGTCACTAGATCAACTCTGCCTTCCCCTATTGTAGTTGTAGTTCAGTCCCTCAGTTTTGTCCGATTCTTTGTGACCCCATGGACTGCAGCACACCAGGATTCCCTGTCCATCACCAATACCCGGAGCCTACAAAAATGCATGTGCACTGAGACGGTGATGCATCCAACCATCTCATCCTGTCGTCCCCTTCTCCTCTCACCTTCAGTCTTTCTGAGCCATCAGGGACTTTTCCAATGAGTCAGTTTTTCACATCAGGTGGCCAAAGTACTGGAGTTTCAGCTTCAACATCAGTCCTTCCAATGAATATTCAGGATTGATTTCTTTTAGGATGGACTGGTTGGGTCTCCTTGCTGTCCAAGGGACTCACAAAAGTCTTCTCCAACACCACAGTTCAAAAGCATCAATTCTTTGGGACTCAGCTTTCTTTATAGTCCAACTCTCACATCCATACATGACTACTGGAAAAAACATAGCTTCACTAGACGGACCTTTGTTGGCAAAGTAATGTCGCTACTTTTTAATATGCTGTCTAGGTTGGTCACATAACTTTTCTTCCAAGGAGAAAGTGTCTTTTAATTTCATGGCTGAAGTCACTATCTACAGTGATTTTGGAGCCCCAAAAAACAGTCAGTCACTGTTTTCATTGTTTTCCCATCTATTTGCCATGAAGTGATGGGACCAGATACCATGATTTTAGTTTACTGACTATTGAATTTTAAACCAACTTTGTCACTCTCTTGTTTCACTTTCACCAAGAAGCACTTTAGTTCTTCTTCGCTTTCTGCCATAGAGTGGTATTGTGTATCTGAGGTTATTGATATTTCTCCCAGCAATCTTGATTCCAGCTTGTGCTTCATCCAGCCTGGCATCTTGTATGATGTACTCTGCATATAAGTTAAATAAGCAGGGTGACAATATATAGCCTTGATGTACTTCTTTCTCGATTTGGAACCAGTCTGTTGTTCCATGTCCACTTCGAACGGTTGCTTCTTGACCTGCATATAGATTTCTCAGGAGGCAGGTCAGGTGGTCTGAGTATTCCCATCTCTTTCAGAATTTTCCACAGTTTTTTGTGATCCATATAGTCAAAGGTCTTGGCATAGTCAATAAAGCAGGAGTAGATGTTTTTCTAGAACTCTATTGCTTTTTTTATGATCCAACAGATGTTGGTAATTTGATCTCTGGTTCCTCTGCCTTTTCTAAATCCAGCTTGAACATCTGGAAGTTCATGGTTCACATACTGTTGAAGCCTGGCTTGGAGAATTTTGAGCATTTCTTTATTAGCATGTAAGATGAGTGCAATTGTGTGGTAGTTCATGCATTCTTTGGCAATGCCTTTCTTTGGGACTGGAATGAAAACTGACCTTTTCCAGCCCTGTGGCCACTGCTGAGTTTTCCAAATCTGCTGACATATTGAGTGCAGCACTTTCACAGCATCATCTTTCAGGATTTGAAATAGCTCAACTGGAATTCCATGACCTCCACTAGCTTTGTTCATAGTGATGATTCCTAAGGCCCACTTGACTTCACATTCCAGGGTGTCTGGCTCTAGGTGAGTGATCACACCTTTGTGGTTATCTGGGTCATGAAGATCTTTTTGTATAGTTCTTCCATGTATTCCTGCCACCTGTTCCTAATATCTTCTGCTTCTGTTAGGTCCATATCAATCTGTCCTTTATTGTGTCCATCTTTGCATGAAAATTTCCCTTGGTATCTCCAATTTTCTTGAAGAGCTCTCTAGTCTTTCCCATCCTATTGTTTTCCTCTATTTCTTTGCATTAATCACTGAGGAAGGCTTTCTTATCTCTCCTTGCTATTCTTTGGAACTCTGCATTCAGATGGGAGTATCTTCTCTTTTCTCCTTGTCTTTCACTTCTCTTCTTTTCAAAGCTATTTGTAAGGCCTCCTCAGACAACCATTTTGTCCTTTTGCATTTCTTGGGGATGGTCTTGATCACTGCCTCCTGTACAATGTCACGGACCTCTGTCCATAGTTCTTCAGGCACTCTGTCTATCAGATCTAATCCCTTGAATCTATTTGTCACTTCCACTGTATAATCCTAAGGGATTTGATTTATGCCATACATGAATGGTCTAGTGGTCTTCCCTACTTTCTTCAATTTAAGTCTGAATTTGGCAATAAGGAATTCTTGATCTGAGCCACAGTCAGCTCCCAGTCTTGAGTCTGCTGACTGTATAGAGCTTCCCCATCTTAGGCTGCAAAGAATGTAATCAATATGATTTTGGTATTGACCATCTGGTGTTGTCCATGCGTAGAGTCCTCTTGCATTTTTGGAAGAGGGTGTTTGCTATGACTAGTGCATTCTCTTGGAAAAAATCTGTTAGCCTTTGCCCTGCTTCATTCTTTGCTCCCACAGCTCCTAGTGAAACTAAGCGAGATCCTGTGGGGCCTTCTGAGGCCTACCGTTTGTATCCTACACATGCCTCTTGTTTGTAAAAAGCTTTTGTCTCCTAGGCTTTCCCAGAGTTCCAAAGGACAAATATAATCAGAAAAGTGAGAAAATGCAGAAACAAAGGAAAACAGTCAAGCCAGACTAAATAGTAGTAGGTTAGTCATGAAACAAAGTAAAGGACCTTTGGTTCCTCCTAAGAGCTATAGGTAATATCCTGAGCCATATGCTTGAATTGCTCTGTAGGCCTAAAATCTCCTCCAGGTGGAAGAAGCTAAGTGCTTGATGACCATGCACCTACAGCCCCCAGACCAGCTGAGGTCCGAGTATAGTGCTGCCCCTGTGTCCTCACGTGCTTAGCTCACCACCCAGCTATCAGAGAACTGTACACTAGCCAATCATGGACCCCCTGACCCACTCCCTTACTGTGTCTTTAAAACCCCTTCCCTAAAAGCCATGGGGGAATTTGGGTCCTTTGAGCATAAGCTGCCCATTCTCCTTGCCTGGCCCTGCAATAAACAGTATTTCCTTCACCACATCCTGTTGTCAGCATTGGCTGTGCTGCACACTGGGTGAGTGGATCCAAGTTTGGTTCAGCAATACTGGGTCAAACTCTATTCAGCACTTGTTAGGTTTTATCTTGTAATACCATCATCTACTTGAATGCATCTCTAACACATAGAGTTCCCAGAAGGTAGTGATCTTGGTTTTGCTCATCTCTGGTTCCTAGTGCCCGGAACTGGTCTGGCACATGGCTGGCCTACAAAGCATAAGCAGATGAAAAGGCAGTATACCAAGCTATGCACGAGTTTGAGCTCATTTTTTTTTTTCTATTTCATTTCTATTTGCTATCATTTCTCTGAACAATCACTGCACTTATCTTTCCTTCAAAATATCTCTCTACTGATGGTGATGGCAAAAGTGGATACTGTCACAGGATAATTAGCAGCAGCTCTGGACACAATTTCCAACAGTAGCACCATAAATAGTTTTTAAAAAATGATTATTAAGATACTATGCTAGCATGACTGTTGATAAGAATACAATGAAAAATTTTTAAAAATCTACAAATGATAAATGCTGGAGAGGGTGTGGAGAAAAGGGAACCCTCCTACATCATTGGTGGGAATGTAAACTTGTACAGCCACTATAGGAAACAGTATGGAAGTTCCTTAACAAATTAAAAATAGAGCTACCATATGATCCAGAAACCCCACTCCCAGGCATACATCTAAAGAAAATCATAGTTTGAAAAGATACATGCACCCTAGTGTTCACTGCAGCACTATTTACAACAGCCAGGACATGGAAGCAACTTAAATGTGCATCAATAAAAGAATGGATAAAGAAGATATGGTACAAATATACACAGGAATATTACTCAGCCATAAAAAGAATGAAATAATGTCATTTGCAGCAACAGGGATGGAGCTAGAGATTGTCATACTGAACGAAGTAAGTCAGAGAAAGACAAATATCACATGATAGCACTCATATGTGGAATCTTAAAAAAGGCTACAAATGAACTTATCTACAAAACAGAAATAGAGTTACAAATGTAGAAAATAAACTTACGGTTACTGGGGTGGGGGTGGGGATAAACTGGAAGAGTGGATTGACATACCACATTACTAACTAGTAAGGACCTACTGTATAGCACAGAGAACTCTATTCAATACTCTGTAATGGTCTATAGGGGAAAAGAATCTAAAAAAGAGTGGATACAGGTATACATATAGCTGATTCACTTTGGTGTATACCTGAAACTAACACAACATTGTAAATCAACTATATCCCAATAAAACATAAAAAAAAGAATATAATGAAAATAAGAGAGTAGCATGAAAGCAAGGATGAAATAGGATGAAAGCTGGACTACTCAACACCCATTTAAAACATTAGTGATTAGACAAAACAGTCAAAAGTGGTTCCTTTTTTATATGCTTGTTGCCTACCACAACATCTCCACCACCGCCATGTTAGAATCTGGCTACTTGCCAATCTCTATTGTTCATTCATTTGGGAAATATTTACTGAATTCTTTCTCTATGTCAGGCATTCAAGAGACCAGGAAGAGGATGTGCAAGGGCCCTAGGGTATATTAGGTAAGCATGGCTCCTCCAAGAGCCCAGCATGAAAGATTAGAAGGGAAAGAGAAAGCATCCAAGAGGAAATTGGAGATGCTGGAAGTGAGAGAGTCAATTCCTAGGTAGAGAGATAAGAAGTCCAGGATTCCCGAGGAGGAGAAAGGGGTCCAGAGCCCTCACGAAGGAGAAAGGGGTCTGGGGCTCTCAAGGAGAAAAGGAACAATGCTCTTTTCTACACTGCTTTGTCTTAGTCAATATAACAATGTATCTTGCTCGAGGACATGTTTCTCCTTAACAAGAACCTTCTGACCAATCCAGTCATCTTAAAATGTATATTATGGGAGTGGGTCCGGTAAAATCTTTCTATTGTTTGTTCTAATCTTGTTAATTTAAAATGTATTGTGGGAGTGGGTCTGAAAAAAGTATATAAGGCCTTGATAAGACTAGCTAGGGTGGCATTCTCTGTTCCCCTTCTGATGTCTCTGTCAGAGGCTTTCTCTGTCCCTTTTCTTACTTTCATAAAACTCTGCTACACAAAAGCTCTTGAGTGATCAAGCCTGGTCCCTGGTCCCAAAGCTAAATCATTTTTGGAGATCACAAATCCAACAGCATTCACCGTAAGCTATCAGAAGGAGGCAGACACTGCAAGGCCTTCTGAAAATCTGAGGGTCTTCACTGGAAGAGCAATGAGGGTAAAATGAGAGGATATATGATTTTAAAACCTCACGCTAGATAAATCTGGAGAAGGCAATGGCAACCCACTCCAGTACTCTTTGCTGGAAAATCCCATGGACACGACTGAAGTGACTTAGCAGCAGCAGCAGCTAGATAAATTTAGTGCAGTCACTCAGCCAAATAAGAGGTCACAAAAGGATGGTACTTCAGGAACATCCCATCCCTACTGGGAGGGCTATACATTTTGCTTTCATTTGCAAGACCACAAAATCATGATTGTCACAAGTTTGGCATGCATAGGAGAACATATGGCTTCTTTCTGAAAGAAGTCTTGCCTGCATCAAGTCCCAAATTTGCTAATTAAAACATCCTGCTCTGTAAGGAGGCTTAGAGAATACAAGTTGGGTTTGTTGTTATTGTCCTTTTGTTTTCATTTTGGTTTCCTTTTCTACACAGGGAATGAAAACTCACAGTGGGATTTAATTTTCTGGAACCTAAAAAAAAAAAAAATGTTCCCAATGAATTATTATATAGTTTTCTGTAAACTGTGTTTCTCTGCAGTGAATTATCGTCTACTCTTACATAATATTTTCTAACTTAGAGCAGGCTCAATCTGTCATTTAGAGCTCAGAAGAGTATCTTTAAAGCAGCAGAAGGTTTTTGATATCACTACTGGAGGAGAAAATTATAGTGTTGAGTAGTTTCTGTAAAAAGAAAAAAAAAACTGAAGGGGAAGTCTCAATTCAATTCCTCTGGTGCACATTCTCTTACTAAATATAGGTGCCTTTCTTTTATTCACATAAGGAATTAATTTCACTCAAAAAGGTATGATGAACATATCATGGTAGAAGCTGGATTTTAAGCACTACAAGAAACAGTTCTCAAAGAAAAAATAAATTAAAAGAGGAAGACTATTTTCACAAAGAAATCTGGCACATGATTTCAAACTCCAAAATGTAACTGCCCATCTACACATGACTAAGCTATTAAAAAGCTAACCTTTCCTTCTATTTGTTACGGATACTTGCAAATAAGTAAAATGTAAAAATAAAATCAAAGCTTCTTTTTTGCCCCCTCTGCCTTCCCCTCTGCTTCCCCATCCCTCCACTCCCTGCACAGTACAGTTTTCTCCTTTCCAGTGGCAGTTTTGTTCTTTTCTTGCCCACATGTCTGTCTTAGTTTGGGTCTTCCCAAAACAGAGCCTGGATCATGGATGAAGTGGCAGCAGTTTATGTGGATGGTGGTCCCAGGGAACAGAATGAGGGAGCAGAAGACTGGGGCAGAGAAAGGCAAGGCCATGCAGATTGTGTGCTGGAGCTGGTTACTACATGAGGTAATGCGGCTTGCTCTGGTAGGGGTCCCTGTGAGGAACCGTGGGGAACATACCTCAGTACAGCAAGTCCCCTGTACTTAACATATATTGCTATAGGTAGAAGCAGACAATTCATTTTAACTGCTGTACAGTGTCCCACTATAAGACTATATCAAAATTTATTTTTTCAGTGATACATACTTAGGTTGTTTTCTGTTTTACACTATTACAAACAGTACAGCAATAAGCATCCCTCTGTGAGCATCTCTTGGTGCATAAGAGTTTTCTCCAGGATATATGCCCTGAAGTGAAACCACCACTCTCATAGGTATGCATAAATACAAGAATCTTCAGCTTATGTCATTACTGCCACATTAACTCTTCCAAGTAACTGGACCAACTGAGAGCCCCAACACCGGCGTACTGTCTGCAGATCTTCCTCAATACTCAATTCTGTCACACTTCTGAATCTTTGCAAATCTGATGGATATGAATGTATATTACAATATTGCCTTAATTTCCATATTCCTGATTACTAGAAAACCTGAACATCCTTTCACACTAATTGATCTTCTGGGATACCTATTCTATGGGCTGCCTGTGCACATCAATGTGCCTATTTTTGTTGTTGTTGTGGCTGGTACTGATATTTGCCCTGCTGTTTTTCTTACTCATGCATCGTGTGGTGGTTCTTTATACCCCTTTCATTTTTAAAGTTCTGGCTGGATATGACCAGCCTAGGTCAGCAGAGTAAGTACTTCCACATCCAGCAGAAGTCCCAAGTACCCAAAAGCCCCACTGTATATATCATCCACTCTGAGTAAAAACAAACACATCATTTTAAAAAATCTGGTATTCACCCACTCATCATCCAGGGACATCTACTTACTATGCAATGACAGTCATGGTATTAGCTACAGGGACATAAAGACATAAGAAACCACAACCTAAGAGGCTCATCCAATGGCAATGGATTAATCACCAGACAAGCTAAATGTCACTTAGCCTGGAGCATAGCCTTGAAAAATCAGGAAAAGAGAGCATGATGGAATGGTGATGTATCTGAGTAGATACGGTGAAAGTGGGGGTTCCTTCTCTTCCCAGATCCTGGTCTAGGGATATGGTTTCATCCAAGAGGCACAGGCTATGTTGCCAGCACCTCTCATTCCTCCACCCCCAACCCTGCAATGCATAAGCACAAATCTGGGCAGGTGCTGCTGAAAGGACCACATCTCCTTCCCCCACTCCCTTTCCACCTGCAGGGCAGGGCTTGGTCCCAGGAGCATCAGGCAGAGAATGCTAGGACTCCAGTCATCAAGTGAGCAATCCTAGCTCACTCATCAGGCAAAGATTCCACACTGAGAGGAATCAACTAAGAGACTATTCAGTGCCTGCTTGTCAAGACAGGTTGCACTCAGGGAGAAATGAGCTACTCTCCCCATCCAGAGCTCTGATGTAATGGCACAGAGGTTCAGCCCAGGAGAAGAGGCATGCCCTAATAACAAAGGGCTCCACCATGCTGCCCAAATCAACTGGTTTTATTTAAAATATAGTAGGAAGATGTTTGGGGCTTCCCAGCCGGCTCAGTGGCAAAGAACTCACCTGCCAATACAGGAGATGCAGGTTTGATCCCTGGGTTGGAAAGAGGCCTTGGTGAACAAAATGGCAACCCACTCTAGTATTCTTGCCTCAGAAATCCCATGGACAGAGGAGCCTGGAGAGCTACAGTCCATGGGGTCTGAAAGAGTAGGACATGACTTAGTAACTAAACACCACCAACAAGGGAGAAGTTCGTGCCTAAGGACATTGTCAAAAACCATGAGAATTTTGGTGGCAAACAAATAATTACCCAGGGCTAGCAGCTTCATGATGTAAGTACTATGATGGACTATATGTATCATAAAATCATAGACCAGTCAAAATTTAACAAAGCTTAAGAGACAGACATTCAAGAAGAATGTTCCTAGGATCACACTCATTCCTGAGGGTTCTAAAGAGTAAAGACATATCCTAGGCTGTACCCACTCAGAAGTAACCAGAATTACTGGTGAGAGCAACAACCTTTCCCTGGGGAAGACATGAAAATGTCCCAAGTCATATGCAAATCCATCAGCAAAAAGTAGAAGCCTTCCTGACTCAAAAGACTTAAGTGCAATCTTTCACCAAAATACTGGCTAAACCATAAGTCACTCTAGCCTAAGAGGAAGAGGAATAAAATGATATTCATCCCTCATAGTCTGGAAGACTTCGTGCTGAGCCAGTGATGCACCTTCCCTGGAGAGATGTTGAAAAGACCTGTGAAACACTAGACTCTGGTTAAAAGTAGGGGAAAACTAGTAAATTCTCTGAAGTGTGAAAGCAGTCTACAAACAACACGCACATCTAAGTAGCTAAGGCACAGCATGGTATAGCATGTGCTCAGTCACTCAGTTGTACCCAACTCTTTGCAACCCCATGGACTGTAGCCCACCAGGCTCCGCTGTCCATGGACTCTTTCAGGCAAAAATGCTAGATGCCATTTTCTCCTTCAGGGAATCTTCCTGATCCAGGAATCAAACCCATGTCTCCTGTGTCTCTGGCATTGGCAGGTGGATTCTTTACCAATTGAGCCACTAGAGACCCTGAATACTGGAGTGGGTTGCTGTTTCCTCCTTCAAGAAATCTTCCCAACCTGGGGAATGAACAGATGTCTCCTGTGTCTCTGCATTGGAAGGAGAATTCTTTATCACTGAGCCACCTGAGAAGTCCCAGCTAAAGCAACTTAAGCACAAACTTTGATCAATAAATAATTTATAAAGACACACCAAACACTCCTAAGAAGTCAGGTCAAAAATAAAAACAAGAAAAAAAATCTAAGCAAGAAAATTATAGTGTGGGAAAAACAGATTTCACAGATTTAGTCCAGCCAAGTCATTAAACAGATAAATAAATGACTGACCAGACAGCAACCTCAACAAACTTTCTTCAAAAAAGAAGTGGAAAGAGATATCAGTATTCAGAGGTGCTACAATATCTTACCTAAAATATGCAATTTTCACCAAAAAATTGAGACACCCCCCCAAAAAAAAAAAAACAGAAAAAAGAAAACCATAAACCATACACAAGAAAAAAGGCAATAGAAACTTAAAGGTGCCCAGAGGAATATTTAGTAAGACTTGAAAATAGTATATTTTTAATATAGTATATAGTATAAATATGCTCAAAGAACAAAAGGAAACCATGCTTACAGAAGTGAAGGAAGATATGATGACAGTGTCTTATCAAATAAAGAATATCAACAAAAAGATAGAAAATTCAGAAAAGAACCAAATGGAAATCATAGAGTTAAAAAGTATAGCTATTGAAATGATGAATTTAGTAGAGTAGTTCAGCAGATTTGAACTGACAGAAGGAAACTTGTTACTAGATAAATAGAGACTATGTAATCCAAAGAGCAGAAAGAAAAAAGATTTAAAAAGAGCTTCAGAAAGGTGGGAGACCATTAACTATAGAACATGCACACATCAAAAGTATGAGAAGAAAAGCAGAGAGGATGAAACAGAAATATATTCAAGTAAATAATGGCTGAAAACGTTCCAAATTTGACTTTTTAAAAAATACACTAATCTATACTTCTAAGAAGCCCCATGAACTCCACACAGGATGAATTCGAAGATAACCACACCCAAACTCATTAAACTGCTGAAAGCCAAAGATAAACTGTTGAAATCAACAAGAGAAAAACAACCTGCTCTATTTTGGAACTACAATAAAATTGACAGTTGATTTCTCATCAAAAGCAATGGAGGCCAGAGTGATGAAAGAAAAATCAGGAAAAAGCATATAAGTTTTGATTGTGAGACACAGAATGTCCCAGAGAATACATTTGAGAAGGGTCTTCATAAGAAGCAGAAATGCTCAGGCAAAGAGAAGAAGAATTATCTCAGGAAGGTAATGCTGAGAGAAAATACTCAGAAAATATGGATCTCATCTGTTAAAAGATCTTACCTAAAAACATACCTTTTCATTAAAGTCAAATTTTTAAAAATCTCTCATCTACATGATTTCAAAGTCTGTGAGAAGTTAGCAGCTCTTTCGTCTCACAGATGATGGAGAAACCAGATCTGTCAGTGAGGCATTAAGAATTTAAACTGATGCATGAAACACATATAAACTCACTTGTTAATATTCAGGAAGAACTGACTAAATTATTAACTGCTTATAAATATGACATGCAGGTGATATTAAAAGCAAAAGTGGGTGAGAATAATGACATCAGACAACCAGACAATTTACTCATTCAATTTTTTAGTTAAAAATTTATGATTTCAATGCTTGTAAAAATAGTGGACATTCTGGAGAAACATTAGAAGGCTTCTTGAACACTGATTACTGGTGCTACAAATGAAGTAACAGATATATAAGGTGAGAATTTGAGGGTACACTATAAAAACTTCAGTACAGAAACAATGCAAATGAAATCCACAAAGACCTATTTACACCAAAGCAGTAAGTTTGCTTCACCTCCAGAAAACACTGCAGTCAGTTTCTCTTCTTTTCTTTTGCTGCTTTTGTATATTTTAAATGCACTTTTACTGCAGAGTACTGTTTACCTTTTACAACTGAAGCAAATTTACGAACCAGGTACTGGGTGATTCAGATAAAGACATCTCTGAGAGAAAGGGGCATGGGGCACCATGAAGCTGAGATAATGAGCTAGTTCAGAGAACTTGCTAATTATATTTAGAGTGCCCTGGATACACCTACACTTGCTACTTTCTACTGGAAGCCTGGTTGTTATAATCAGATATGAACATAAATTACAGAAATGGCTAATTTGCCAAGGAAATAAGTGGTGGTGGTAACAGGAAGAGAACTGACCCAAAAGTGTGTAAACCCTGATGAGCCACTTGGTAACCGAGCGAACTTTTGTAAACTGACATTTTATGGCACACTCAAAAGCCCAACAGTTAAAATTACAAATCTAAAACAAAACAAAAATATTTCCAAAGGAAATGAATGTTCATGATGGCATGGAGAGAATGTTTCCTCTTGACTAATAGATATTAACTATATTCAGTTTGTTCTTGTCCAGAACAGGGAGGATTTGTCGTTGTTATTCTGTCGCTAAGATGTGTCCGACTCTCCACGACTCCACGGACTACAATATGCCAGGCTTCCCTGTCCTTCATTATCTCCTGGAGTTTGCTCAGATTCATGTCCATGAGTCAGTGATGCTATCTAACCATCTCATCCTTTGTTGCCCTCTTCTCCTCTTGCCCTCAATCTTTCCCAGCATCAGGGTCTTTTCCAATGAGCTGGCTCGTCACATCAGGTAGCCAAAGTGTTAGAGCTTCAGCCTCAGTCCTTCCAATGACTATTCATGGTTGATTTCCTTTAGGATTGATTGGTTTGATCTCCTTGCTGACCAAGGGACTCTTGAGTCTTTTCCAGCACCACAATTCTGAAGCATCCATTCTTCAGCGCTCAGCCTTCTTTATGGTCCAACTCTCACATCATACCTGACTACTGGAATAAGCTATAGCTCTGACTACAGGGACATTTGTTGGCAAAGTGATGCCTCTGCTTTTTAACAAGCTGTGTAGGTTTGTCATAGCTTTTCTTCAGAGGAGCAAGTGTCTTCTAATTTCATGGCTGCAGTCACCATCCTCAGAGATTTTGGAGCCCAAAGAACTAAAATCTGTCACTGCTTCCATTTTTTTCCCCTTCTATTTGGCAAGTGATGGGACCAGATGCCATGATCTTAGTTTTTTGAAAGCTGAGTTTTAAGCCAGCCTTTTCACTCTCCTCTTTCACTCTTATCAAGAGGGTCTTTAGTTCCTCTTCACTTTCTGCCATTAGAGTGGTATCATCTGCATATCTGAGGTTGTTGATATTTCTCCCAAGAATCTTGATTTCAGCTTGTGATTCATTCATTCAGCATTTCACATGTGTACTTGGCATGGAAGTTAAATAAGTAGGGTGACAATATATAGCCTCATCATACCCCTTTCCCAATTTGGAACCAGTCTGTTGTTCCACATCCAGTTCTAACTGTTGCTTCTTGACCCACATATAAAATTCTCAGGAGACAGGTAAGGTGATTTGGTATACCCATATCTTTAAGAATTGTCCACAGTTTGTTGTGATCCACCATGGGTAGCAAACAGTCAGACACAACTGAGCAGAGAGGGGGGCTCCTACACTTTGGGCCAATACAAGGAGGATAACAGCCAAATACCTATGTGAACCTTTAAGAAGGTAGGAGAAACTGTAATAGATTTAAAAGTGGATACTCAACAAGCTCATTAAATAGAAGATTTTCATCATCACATTTGCTGTGTTTTGGCAAGTTCAGATGAGGCCTGAGGTTAACTTAAATAGAGAGAAGAAGCCTGAAAAGCCACACTTTCTCAGTTCTAATTCCCTCAATTTCTGGTTATGCCATCTTGGGCACAAGTTTCACTTTTTCAACATTCTCAGACTGCTCATCTTAAAAGAGTCTACAGATTGTACTTCCAAATAGATACGGACACTGGGACAAAGTGAATCCTTAACTATACTTACAAATATTCTACACACATCTTAGGCTACACTTCATTTGACCAGAGATAAATAAGAGCTTCACAAAGAACCCCAAGCAGACCATCACTTCATATGAACTTTTTTTTTTTCCTTTTGACAGGGCTAGGAACTCTGGCCCACCCTAATCAGAGCATTTTAAAATAACTATGAACAAAGCGTTTATACCTAAGAGTGCTTATTCTGGTCGCTGCCTTTACTGATTCCCTCTCTTGATGGGTTCACTGCATCAGTAAGTAGAGTATCAGTGATGCACCAATGTGGTAAGGTCTGCTAATTTCTGGAGTGCTGCTTACCATCCCTAGTCAACAGACCTTCAACCTTCATACTGCAGACTTTCAAAGTACATAGAAATTTGCTTTGTCTTTTTCCCATTTAAGTGGGAATTATGGTTTAGTAATTCGAAATATCCTCTATATGGCTGTGTTTAAGGATTCATGTCCTCCATAGGATGATTGTAAAGGGCCTCCCAGGTGACTCAGTGGTAAAGAATCCACCTGCCAAGCAGGAGACCCAGGTTCAATCCCTGAGTCAGAAATATCTTCTGGAGGAGGAAATGGCAACCCACTCCAGTATTCTGGCCTGGGAAATCCCAAGGACAGAGGAGCCTAGTGGGCTACAGTGCATGAGGTCACAGTGAGTTGGACATGACTTGGACTAAACCATCACAGTGTAAAGATGAAATAAGCTAATATGTGTGAAGGCAGTTTGAACAGTGCCTGGCACTCAGGAGTGCTTTAAGTGTTGGTTAAAACTATAATCATACTGCTATTTTACTACAAATGCAGACAGGTAGAATGAAGACTCTCTGGCCCTACCTGACTTAGCCTACAGAGTGCATTATCTCCCTAGTAAGAGATGTGGGATCACACAGGCAGGAGGCCTGAGCATTACTATTGATATCACTACTGGGTTATCTGTAGAGCAGTCCCTGTTTCACTGCCCTAATCTTCCTACTAGTAGGCAAAGCCACAGACACATACTGAGGAGTATGTGTGTAAGTGCGTACATGTGTGATCACACATGAAAACACATTTTTTTCTTTACTTGAGTTAGAATGGTACTTGGAAATGTAATAAAAACTTTCCCAAGAAGTTAAGAAACAAACAGACTGGTTAAGTAAAATACGGGACCTTCACTCCTAGTGGAATACACAGCAACCATTTATAATGATAGGAAAAAAAAATCATATTACATTGCAAAATAAAAACAAGACGAGACAGGCTTGGACTTCCCTGGTGGCTCAGTGGTAAAGAATCTGCTTGCCAATGCAGGGGACACATTCGATCCCTGACTTGGGAAGATCCCACGTGCCCTAGAGGAACTAAGTCCACGAGCCACAACTACTGAGTCTGTGCCCCAGAGTCAGAGAGTTGCAACTACCGAGCCTCCGTGCCACAGCTACTGAAGCCCTTGTGCCCTAGAGCCTGTGCTCCACAACCAGCGAAAACCCAGCATAGCCAAAAAAAAAAAAAAAAAAGACGGGCTTAAAAAAGTATAAATCCTAATTCTTAAAATATACATATAGATAAAGACTGGATGAAAATACTAAGTCCTCAATATATCAAATACTATTTTCTAGTGAGAGAATGATAGATTTTTCTTCTTTGTTAATACTTTTCATAAGGAATATATATTAATTTTGTAACCCTAAAAAAAAAAAGACCCTGAAATTGTCAAGTTCTGTGTAGCTATTAAATTCCCTAAGTCAAATAAGGAGTTAGAAGGGTCTGCATCAAGGGTCCCAAAGCATATAGTCAGTCTAACAAACCGACAGTCTCAGGCAGCTGAACAGAGGTGCAGAATCCAAGCAATTAAGTAAAGAAAAGAAGAGCTATAGGATTCACAAAGGAGTAGTAATGTGGCCTGAGATATAGACCTTGCAATGTTACCAGTTCGACCTTCCAACAAAGCTTCCTTCCTCTAACTTGCCAAAGCTATATCCTGCTCAATAACACAGTGCCACTCAATATTATCAAAATGCTTCTTCCAGAAGACAATGATAGCAAACATCCATTGAATAATTGACCACATTTTGGTGGCTCATTTATGAAGGGGTCATGCTACAAAAGGACACCATGACTCATAAATTAAGAACTACCAATTTAGATGGCTCTATATCTTTAATTCTTGATCCCCAAAACTATTAGGCTTTTTTTAAAAAAAAAGTTAAATTTATAAAATTGAGTATAAGTCCTTTGTTTTATTTTCTCACATTTCCTCATATCTAATTTTACCTCAAATATCAAAAAAATTTTAGAAAGTCAATTTCTTATTTCTTTTGTCCTCACCCCACTCCAGAGAGATGGAAGACCATGAAGCTAATTCATTTTCAGGTTATCCTCTATATCATCTTGGTACCAGGTTAATTTCTTTGTGAGAAGGGAATGATAATTTTAGAGCCAACCAGAGTAAATGAAACATCTTTCCTCTTCTCAATAAACTACAAATTCTTATCTACCATGTCAATGATTACTTGGTTTGTTTTAGACAACCACAGCTTTACAAATAGAATACTCAACATATTAAAAATATATGAAAGTTTTTATAAAAAGTAACAGAAATAAAAGTAATTCTACTTAATAAAAAAGATATATGGTTTATAGTTTATTGTATGCAGGTAGAATAAGAAACGAGGTGTATCAACTCTCACATACTCTCAACTAATACCATACTTTGAATATCAATAAGCATAAGGGCATTAAAATTCTCAAACATACTGGGAAAGACTTGCATCTGACTCTAAAAACTTAACTTTATATTTGTTCTTTCTTCATATTTGTAATTTGTCCCATGAACTGCAGTCTGCCAGGCTACAGTCGTCTACAGGATTCTCCAGGCAAGAATACTGGAGTGGTCTGCCATTCCTTCTCCAGGGGATCTTCCCAGGGATCAAATCCACTGTGTCTCCTGCATCAGCAGGCAGGTTCTTTTCTGTTAGTGCCACCTGGGAAGCCCAGTCTAGAAATAATTGACTCACATTCTACAGGTGAGTTTAAGTTTTAGCATTCAGAATCTTATTTAGTTAGAATCGCTACTTTGGAAAACATATTTAATACTAAAATAGGATAAAGTAGTATTTCCTATGATTGTGAGAAGGCACTTAATTTCCGATCAGTTTCCCAAAAAATCCTGAAGAGTAGGTAGGTTGTATTATCCAAATTATACTCACTAAGCTTAAAAGTAACCCATCCTAAGTCATGCAGCTACCAAACCAAGGTCTACTGGCATCTTAAGGCTACGCTGAAGATTCTTTGAGAATGGAAACTATCTCACTTTTTTGACTCCTCATGACATAAATTCTGATAAAGAGTAGACCCTCAGAAGTTGTGAAGGCAAGAACAAACACGGACACAGAGGCAGGATGAGATTTACTGCCCTCATATCACAGGCTCACTCCACCACCATGTTTCTCAGAGCAGGACACATCCGTTCAGATTCATCCAGGAACTAACTCTGGGCACACTGCAGCAGCTCTTACCTCTCCCAAAACCCATCAAATAGCTAAATCAGAGTGTCTGAGGTGGGGTCTGGGAATTTGCATTTTTAAGCCCCCCTAGTGTAAGAAATGCTGCCATATTGTGGCAAACTAAACTCAGCGTCATGTCACATCATCATGGAGTTCTTCCACTTACTTCCGTTTGTTATATTATTGGCAAAGGAAAGAGATGCTTGAGATGTCACGATGAGAAGCTCCAACACCCTGTGAGGGAGGCACAGAGTGACCTAGAACTGCAAAAGCATGATATTCAAATTTGCCACTGCTTTCTTCTGAAAGTTGCTCTCTGTTTCTCCATATGGCAAAAGCTGAAGTATTATCACCACCATCTGGAGTTTCAAACAATAAAGCGTTAGTAGAGGTTTACAGTGCCCCTAGCTTATGACATCTGAATTCACATAAAAATTCACTGAATATAACTGTCTTTTACAGGCCCTAAACCCAAACAACATGTAAGAGCAGGAGGAAAAATAAACTTACTGGCATGTTTCTACCCCCTGTGAGCAACATCACATATCCAAAATCATTAATTATGTAGAGCCCAGAGGTTTCAAACAGAATTTTCAAACTTAAATGGCCAGAGACATAGCAGGCTTCAGAAAAAATAATGGGGACAGATCAGCTGTTCGTACATCTTTGACTACCACTAATAATAACACAAAATACATGTACAGTATTTTATAGTGCATTGACTACACTTCCAATATCTTAATTAATTTGATCTTCTCTAAAGTCCTGTGAAGGGCCTAGCACACTTCTATTAAGAGGTTATTTTAGCTCTCTGCCACATCATTTGACTTTTCTTCCCGGGTGAGTTTCTGGGAGGCAGAGAGAGTATATCCTTTTCTGTATCTTTATCATCTAGCAGGGTGTCTCACTCACTAAAGAAGAGTGATACTCATAGATATAGGAATCCTCTTTGCAACTATATTCTAGAGATAAGGCAACTGAGGTTCAGAGAGATTAAGATATTTATCCTAGAGAGATGACGCAGGAAGAAAGCAGGCAATTGGCCCTGAAATGTGAGGGGAACTGTTGTGTGGAAACAGGATTAATTTCACATGACTTCACTGGACAAATCACAAGACTTCATTGGACAAATCTAGACAAATCTAAATCTTCCACCTAGAATTGTCCAATTAAAATTTCACATGACCTTATGGCCCAGCAATCCCACTGCTGGGCATATACACCAAGGAAACCAGAATTGAAAGAGCCACGTGTACCCCAGTGTTCATCGCTGCTTTGTTTACAATAGCCAGGACATGGAAGCAACCTAGATGCCCATCAACTGACGAATGGATAAGAAAGCTGTGGTACATATACACAATGGAATATTACTCAGTATTAAAAAAAAAATTCATTTGAATCAGTTCTACTCAGATGGACGAAACTGGAGCCCATTATCCAGAGTGAAGTAAGCCAGAAGCAAAAACAACAATACAGTATAATAATGCATATATATGGAATTTAGAAAGACAGTAACGAGAACCCAGCATGTGAGACAGCAAAAGGAACACAGATGTATAGAATAGACTTGTGGACTCTGTGGATGAGGGAAAGGGTGGGATGATATGGGAGAATGGCATTGAAACATGTTAATTATCATATGTCTAATCAATCGCCAGCCCAGGAGTGATGCTCGGGGCTGGTGCAACGAGATTTCCCGGGGGGAGGGAGGAGGGAGGGGGATTCTGGAGGGGGAGCATATGTAAACCCATGGTGATATCATGTTATTGTATGGCAAAACTAATAAAAAAAAAAAGTAAAGCAAGTCAAAAAAAAAAACACTATAATTCAAAAAGATACATGCAGCTCTATGTCTAAGGCAGCACTGCTCACAATAGCCAAGACATGGAAACAACGTTAAGTGTCCAATGACAAATGAGCAGATAAAGAAAATGCGGTATACATATATACAATGGAATATATTCAGCCACAAGAGATAAGGGAATCTTATCATTTATGACAATTAGATAAACCTTGAGGACATTACACTAAGTAAAATAAGTCAGACAGAAAAAGACAAACACTGTATGATCTCACTTACATGTGGAATCTAAAAAAACAGTTTCATAGATACAGAAAACTGATTAATGGTTGCCAGAGATGGGGATTGAGTATGGGTGAATTAGGTGAAGGTGGTCAAAAGATAACAAAGTTTCAGTTGCAAAATAAATAAAAGTCCTGAGAATGTAATGTTCAGCATGGCTCTTATAGTTATTAATACTGTATTGTATATGCAAGCTGCTAAGAGAATAAATCTTAAAATTTCTTATCAGAAGAAAAAAAAATTTCACATGACTTATGTGAAAATTTGAAGAGAGACAGGGAGAGAGATTTTACCTCATGTAGGTAAGAAGCTTCTAACCATGGGAAACATCTAAACAGGAAATGTGTTCTTGAAAAAGGAGAGTTGCCCAACATGGGAGTATAGGAGAGTCTATGGAAAGGGTTTTACGCATCAGTTGGAGGATCAGCCACATGACCTGTAGAGTCCTGTCTAACCAGAAGACTCCAGGAGTCTATCCCTTGGGAACACTTACACATCTGGTCACTGGTAGAAAGATCTCACAGCCTTATATCACTACATCCAATGGACCACAAGGGGTACCTTTGAAAAACATTCAACTAGCAGGTTCTGACAGTTCAAAAGTATCTTATCAGACTTAGCTCCAGAGCTAGATGGAGTAAGAACTGACTTATCCCTGTGTCTGAAAACAATTAACCAGCCATCTATGATATGTATGTTTGCCCATGTGCATGTGTGTGCATACGTGTGTACATGTGCGTAAGAAACAACAGTTTTCAAGACTAGTATCAGGAAATGAGACATTGATCCCTGATAAGCAGGATGAGCCCTGCAACTACCACAACTTACTGCTTTGAGAAGGAGACAAAATAAAGCACTTGTATCCATAATATATAACCGATTACCAGAACTTAATAAGAAAATAAACAACCCAACAAATGAGAAAAAAAAGATGTGATAAAGATGTGAAAAGATCATCAAAGAAAATGCAGGAATGGCAAACAAACACACTAAATGATACTTAGCATCATCAGTCATTAAGGAAATACAAATTAAAACCACAATTAAATACCACCCCACACCCATTAGAGTGGCTAAAATTAAAAAGCCTGTCATACCAAGTGTCAGTGAGTATGTGGAGCAACAGAATCTCTCATACACTGCTGCTTAGATGTAAAATGGAACAGATACTTTGTAAAAGGTTTGGGAGTTTTCTGAAAACCTAAGCATAAAATTTGTATATGATTCAGCCAAACCACTCCTGGACTTACCCAAGGGAAAAGTCATATGCCTGTTCATATAAGACTTACACATGAATATTCTTAGAAGCTTTATGTGTAATACCCCCAAACTGGCAGTTACCAAATATCCATCAACAGGTGCATATTTGTAAACAAACTGTGGTATATCCATAAAATGAAATACTATTTGGCAATATAAATGAACTATTCATGTTATAAATATGGATGAAACAGATAAAAAGTATATATACTGTATAATCATATTTATACAAAATTTTAGAAAATGCAAACTAATCTATAGCAAGTCAAAGAATATCCTTGGTTGCCTACAAATGTAGAACCAGAGGTGCAAGGGAAGAGAAAATTTGGAAGGTGATGGATATACTCATGTTCTATATGTCATGAATGGCTTCATGATGTACATACATAAGTCAAGCCTTTGCAAACTGTACATTTTAACAGGTACAGTCATTGTATGTCAACTGTACCTCAATAAAGCTGTTAAAAAGATATCTCATCAAAGAACTAAGATCAGTATGCTATATCCTATCCTATTACTGCTTCAAATAAAGTAGGAGTAGTAATAATAACAGCAAAAGCAGCAACAGCAGCTATTATGTGAGGAGTTATTGTGCATCAGGCATCCTTTGGAGCACTTAAGATGAGTTATCAAATGTATTTCTCAGGACTACCCTGTTGTTTTGTGAAGCAGATGCTATTATCACATGGCAGAGATGATAACTGGCTTATTTCACTTAACATAGTATCTTCAAGGTTCATCCATGTTGTGGCATGTGTGAAGATGTCTTTCCTGTTTAGGGCTGAGCAAAATTCTATCTGTTAATGTATACATTTTATCTATCCATCTGTCCATGGACCTTTGGGTGGTTTCTACTTTTTGGCTGTTGTGAATTATACTGCTGTGAATAAGGGTGTACCCGACTTTCAGTTCTTTGGGGAATTTACTCAGAAGAGATTTGCTGAATCATATGGCAATTATATCTTTAATTTTTTGAGGAATAGCCTTACCCTCTCATTCTTAAGTTGTAATTCACAGAATGAACTTCCTAAAAAGCAAATCTGACCATGCCACTCAGAGGCTTAACATTCATTAATGGTTCCCTTATTTAATTTATTGTGAAATTCAGATTCCTCAACATGGTGGGTCCTTCCCAGATAATTTCATTTTACTCTAAGACTCCATATTCCAAGGACTTCTCTCCTTCTTCTAAGGTTTCAAAGCATGCTGTATTGGGTTGGTTAAAAAGTGCATTCATGTTTTTCCATAAGATCATCTGGAAAATCTGAATGAACTTTTTGACCAAACCAATACACAGAGTATTTCTATTAGCACTTCCCTCAATTCTATTATTAGTGGTTCCACCTTTCTCAGGAAGCTGTAAGCTACTTGATAACAAGATTCACATTTTCACTCATCTTTGTATCTTCATTACCCTTCCACAGTGCCTACAATATAGTAGAAACTTGATACATATATTGAATTTCAATATATACTGCCATTTTGTGAAGTAAGCAATGTAACAGAAGAGACAGCATATAGGTTAAACGTGTGTGTGTGTGTGTGTGTGTGTATAATGCAACAGGTTAGACACACACACATGCATGTGTAATGAGAAAACCTCTTTTCTTAACATGAAACATGCAGTCATTCACATGTCACTTTCATTTTCATTCTTAAGTTCCTTTTGCTGCGGTCTGGAGGCCCTTTTAAGCACACTGCAGGGAAAAGAGGCCAACAATACACAGCCTCCCTTGAAGGACAGACACAGCCAGAACAGGCTAATATCTAGGGTGTCTCTCTGCTAAGGGGTGTCATCCATCAATGTGTGGACTGGGCCTTTGATTTTATGAACACGCCACACAAGAAATGTGTTCTCGCACCTGGGACTAAGAATCTAGTATGACTTCTTGATTAGAGGTTTAATAAGCTTCTGCTTTACACTCGTACACAGAGCAAAAATGATTTCACTGCCTAATGATAATATATTACAAGAGTACTTCAGCATGCAGCTAAACCTGATAAAGATTGTGGATAATGGTTTTCCTGAAACATCAGTTCAAAGTAAGATAAATGACAGTTTCAAACTGTGCACACTAGATGACCAAGGGATTTATTTTTTTTCTTTAATTCTGTCAGTCTCTCTGATAAAGAAAAATGTCCTATTTTCCAAAAAGATTCTGGTTTTCCACACTGCACTGCCCAGGGGGAAAACTGTCTCAGACCACATCACTGGGCTTTCAATTGATGAGCTGGATCTGAAAGGGGAGTAGTGCTCTCAGCCCACGTCAGGTCACTGTGCTTCTCTCACAAGATACATGTAAATAAAACAAGCTTCTTCCAGGCCAAAGGCATGCTCCATGGACCCTAACTAAATGAGCAAGCCTTGGGAAAAATTTCAGCATGCACCATTAGGAACACCACAGGTCGGCAGAATCTCTGGACTAAACACTTCACCTACACTAGAAATAAGTGTTTTGATAGCAGTAAGGACCATGGCAGCAGGGCATAAATAGATAAAAGTATATGGAGGCCACAGAATCTATTTCTGAATATGGAGGAAAATTATAGCCTGGTCAGTTAGGCCTCAGAATTAAAGAAAATATACTGGTGCCAGAAGTGGAATTCTTACATAAACTTTAAAAACCTAAAATTGTACCAATTCCAGTGAAGGCTAAGATGTATGGGAACCAAGAACCTCAAATGCACTTCAAATTTCCTTAGACCTGTATCTTGTAATCAGGTTGGATTTGCATAGCCTAATTTCTTAAATGGGGCCATGTAGACAGCCTTTAAATAGCACTATTAAAACTGAACTCAGAAGTGGATCTCCTTCAACTTAGCAAATTGAAAAAAAAAAAAAAAAAAAACTTAGCAAATTGGAAGCACAACAAAAGACATATATTATGTGAACTCCATGAGGTAAGAAAGTGTTCTGTTAGAGCCACCAGAGAGACCCAATCACTGTGTTTCTGGTTAAGGAAATGTAATTTATAAGCACATTGTAATACAACAATATATATTTGCTAACTATATACTGAATGAAGTTCTAAGAAACTCAAGATCTAACAGAGTCCATCCTTAAATTTTACATGTTTAAAATCCCAAGTGAGAATATTTTCCAAATGAAATTTTACTCCAGGGTTACTAAATTACTCAAGACAGAGTTTACCTATAAAGGAATATCTGATATGAATGAGGACTAAGAAGGGTCAAGCTCAAAAAATCAAACATATGAAATATGACAATTAAGCTAAGGCAAAACTTAGCATCACTGACTATGAAAAACAAACTGAAGTGTAAGGGAAAAACAGTATTGAAAAAATAAAAGAAAGAAGAAAGGGGTAGAGGTGGTGGTAAGAATGTTAAGAAGCAGGCACAGCAAACAGAAAGAACAAAGATGACCAGGAGGGGAAGAGAGCAGACATGACAACAAGAATAGTTCAGAACCTAGGAACAGATCATTCTTGACCATCTCAGAGGCCCTGAGGGCAGCCCTGAATCACAGAATGGAGATGTCCAGAGATAATGATCTGCTGAATGATCCTTGAATGCTCTATTTAAAGGAGGCAGCATGTGTAAAGTCCACATGCTTCCAAAAGGACAAACGTGAAAATATGCAGGTCTCCCCTTATATTTTGAATGTAAAGAGTGTGATGGGTATGTATGTGATCAAGCATGTCTACAGGGTTACCTTATTATCTGTTTGCGCAGGGACAGGATTTCAATTATCAATAGCAAGTGGAAAACACTTATGTATAGGCTGTACTTTGTCTTAGGAGTTAGGGTTAAGCTCGAACAGCTGTAAAGGTTTGATTCCAATAATAACTGTCACTCTGCTCTGGCTGAAACATAAGGATATATTTCCCAGAAGGTGAACAAGTTTTCCACATCGGTGGAAATGAAACATTTAAATTTAATTTGAGCTTCTGTTTCTAAACACACCAAGTCACAAATGAGACTGTGTAGCATAAACTCAATATAACACAATAAAAAACAGGTCTATCAGAGAGAATGTTATCAGGTGCCACCACACCAATGTTTTGTCTGCATTTGTTCTCCAATTATACAGCTTTCATATACACGAAGGACAATAAACAGCCCTAGAGAGATGAGATCTGACATTAAGTACCCCTAGAGGATAGGCACTGAGGTTACAAACACGTTCTGCATAGACCCAAGAGGCAGACTCAGAAGCAGCAGGAGATGAGAACCAGAAGATCCCTTCAGCTCAGCTCCCAAGTATATACTGAATAATGTGATGGACAGGCCAAGAACAATTGTTACTGTGATCTCACTGAATTCTCATAACAGCCTAATGAGGTTACAATAAGGAAACTGAGAATCAGAGAGGTGAGGGTTTTGCCTAAGGTAACAGAGCACATATACTGCAATCAGGACACGGAGATCTACCAAAAGCGAAGGTTCTTTCTGTCATTCTAGCTGCACTTCAAAGCTTCCTGGTCTTCAGGGTGAGTCAAACAGTTGGCTGACTACTGGTCAGCAGTGTAAGGACTTTGCATGTTAAATTGCTATCCGTAGATGTTACCTGAAAGTTCCTTGTCATCACCAGTTCAGTTCAATTCGGTTCTCAGTTGTGTCCAATTCTTTGAGATTCCACGGACTGCAGCACGCCAGGCTTCCCTGTCACCCATCATCTCCCAGAGCTTGCTCAAACTCATGTCAATCCAGTCGGTGATGCCATCCAACCATCTCAGCCTCTGTTGTCCCCTTCTCCTCCTGCCTTCAATATTTTCCAGCATCAGGGTCTTTTCTAGTGAGTCAGTTCTTCGCATCAGGTGGTCAAAGCATTGGAGTTTCAGTTCAGGACTGATTTCCTTTAAGATAGACCAGTTTGATCTCCTCACAGTCCAAGGGACTCTCAAGAGTCTTCTCTAACACCACGGTTCAAAAGCATCAATTCCTCACTGCTCAGCTCTCTATATGGTCCAACTCTCATAACATACAATGGAAAAACCACAGCTTTGACTATATGAACATTTCTTGGTAAAATAATGTCTCTGCTTTTTAATATGCTATCTAGGTTGATCATAGCTTTTCTTCCAAGGAGCAAGCGTCTTTTAATTTCATGGCTGCAGTTTCACCATCTGCAGTGATTTTGGAGCTCAAGAAAATAAAATCTGTCACTGTTTCCATTGTTTCCCTATATACTTGCCATGAAGTGAGACCAGATGCCATCATCTTAGTTTTCTGAATGTTGAGTTTTAAGCCAGCTTTTTCAGTCTCACTTTCATCAAGAGGCTCTTTAGTCCTTCTTGTTTTCTGCCATAAGGATGGTATGAAATGCTTCCTCCAGCCTGGCATTTCACATGATGTACTCTGCATATAATTTAAATAAGCAGGATGACAATATATAGGCTTGACGTACTCTTATCTCAATTTGGAACCAGTTGTTATTTCATGTCCAGTTGTTACTGTTGCTTCTTGACCTGCATACAGTTTTCTCAGGAAGTAGGTAAGGTGCTCCGGTATCCCCTTCTTTTTAAGAATTTTCCACAGTTTGCTGTGATCCACACAGTCAAAGGTTTTGGCCTAGTCAATGAAGCAGATTTTTTTTTTTGGAATTCTCTTGCTTTTTCTGTGATCCAACAGATGTAAGCAATTTGATCTCTGGTTACTCTGCCTTTTCTAAATCCAGCTTGGATGTCTGGAAGTTCTCAATTCACATACTGTTGAAATCTCGCTTGGAGAATTCTGGGCATTTCTTTGCTAGGGTGTGAGATGAGTGCAATTGTGTGGTAGTTTGAACATTCTTTAGCATTGCCTTTCTTTGGGATTGGGATAAAAGCTGATCTTTTCCAATCCTGTGGCTACTGCTGAGTTTTCCAAATTTGCTGACTTATTGAGTGCAGCACAGCATCATCTCTTAGGATTTGAAATAGCTCAGCTGGAATTCCATCACCTTCCCTAGCCTTGTTCTTAGTAACGCTTCCTAGGCCCACTTGACTTCACACTCCAGGATGTCTGGCTCTAGGTGAGTGATTACACCATCATGGTTATCTGGGTCATGATGAGATGTTACAATTCTCTTACCAAAGCACATGGCTTCAATTTTCTTTCAACACTTACTATTTTGTTGAAGCAAAACCCTACTGCAGCTTTCTCTAGCCTTCTCTGGCCTGTAATTAAATCTCTCCTAAGTGGGAAGAACGATCTTTTTTTTGTGACATTATTTGTTTTAATAGTTTAAGATTAGCCTTAGACATCAGGAAGAGAAGGACAAATGAGGAAGAGCCAAGTAATCTGAGCTGCCCACCTATGATCCAGCTGAAGCTGGGAGGGCGGAAAAATGCAAGTCTTCCTTCACATAAAATATGAGAAGGAAGACATAAACAGTATGGACCATATAACTGAACACACGAAAGATTAAACCCACATTCATTTTTATGACAGAGAGATAAATGACCATGAAAGTTTACCAGCGTAAGAAAAGATAAGAGGAAAATAAAGTGAGCTACAGGGTTTTTTTTTTAGGAACAGAGATTGCTCCTGCTACATCTGGCAGCAATTTAGAGCATAGGAAAGTTCATGAAAAAGTACTAGCATCACAGCCAATGTAGAGAAAAAAAATTTAAAGTAAGAGCCATAAAAATATATCCGTGTCTATCTGCCCTACTGAAAACTTCAGCACACATTCTAAGGAATGAAAGATAACTAATTTAAAGATGTGAAAAGAAGTGTGATTCAATAGAAATGGCATGGGTATAGGGGTGGGGAGACCTGGGATCCAGGCCCTACTAAGTGGCCCTGAATGGCCACTTAGCTACTCCAGGATAAAAAGGTGTTCATTCTCAAAAAATACAATTGTAAGTTTTACTTCAAAACTAAAATTTACAAACTGGGTGAAACTGGCACATGTTATTCCAGCCGCACTCATTTTAAAAGTCAAATTTGTTATTATGAGGATGGATGGTTGTTTGGCATCATCGAATCAATGGATATGAACTTGAGCAAACTCTCTGAGATGGTAAGATACAAGAGAGTCTGGTGTGCAGCAGTTCACGGGGTTGCGAAGAGTCAGACATGACTTAGCAACTAAATAACAACAACAATCAAGATTCGACCTTGATCAATTTCACAATTAGCTGGTCTTACAGCATCTTAAATATCTTTATGAAAAGAGGTTTACTTAGTCTAGTTGCTAAAAACAAATTTTTTATGAGCCAAAAAATCCTTACAGAGTTTTCTCTACCCATAGAATGTAGCTGAATTTCATGAGGCCAAGGGTCAGAAATTCTGGATCACAGCTTTGTGATGATCCAGCTAGTAATCCAGGCTACCTCCACAATTTTTCTGGGTTGAGTCTTCTTTCAAGAACTTGAGGTTCCTGCCCATGTCTAATCTATACACATCTTGAAGGATTTAGAAGAGACTAATGAGTTGTCTTCTGTCACAAGCCTAAATGATTTCTAAGGGGAGGATAAAGCAACTGGCTTCATCCAGGTCAGAGCAGGAGCCAGGATTAACAAAAGGATAATCAAGTGACATAACCAGCTGACTGCAAGGCATTAACAGATTCTAGAGCATTTGGAACACTGCAAGGGGGGAGTGTCTAAATTTAGTTTAATAGGATTTTCTGTAGCATATTCACCCTTTATTTTATTCACTTTTAATTTTTTCTAATATTTTCAATATTAGAAATATCCATAACCTCAGATATGCAGATGACACCATCCTTATGGCAGAAAGCGAAAAACAACTAAAGAGCCCTTGATGAAGGTGAAAGGGGAGAGTGAAAAAGTTGGCTTAAAACTCAACATTCAGAAAACTAAGATGATGGCATCTGGTCCAATTACTTCATGGCAAATAGATGGGGAAACAATGGAAACAGTGACAGACTTTATTTTCTTGGGCTCCAAAATCACTGCAGATGGTGACTGTAGCCATGAAATTAAAAGACACTTGCTTCTTGGAAGCAAAGCTATGACCAACCTAGACAGCGTATTAAAAAGCAGAGACATTATTTTACTGACAAATGTCCATATAGTCAAAGCTGTGGTATTTCCATTGTATGTTATGAAAGTTGGACCATATAGAAAGTTGAGCAGTGAAAAATTGATGCTTTTGAACCGTGGTGTTAGAGAAGACTCTTGAGAGTCCCTTGGACTGTGAGGAGATCAAACCAGTCACTCCTAAAGGAGATCAATCCTGAATATTCATTGGAAGGACTGATGCTGAAGCTGAAACTCCAATACCTTGGCCACCTGATGTGAAGAACTGACTCACTAGAAAAGACCCTGATGCTGGGAAAGATTGAAGGCAGGAGGAGAAGGGGACGACAGAGGATGAGCTGGTTGGATGGTATCACCAACTCAATGGACATGAGTTTGAGTAAGCTCTGGGAGTTGGTGATGGACAGGGAAGCCTGGCGTGCTACAGTCCATGGGGTCGCAGAGTTAGACATGACTGAGCGACTGAACTGAACTGAACTGAATATTTTCACAGTCACAGAATGTGTCATATGTGTGTGTGGACACATACACACACATACATATATACAAGGATTTTACTACATATATATGTAGTATGTGTAGTATGGGTATATGTAAATGTAGTATATGGGTATTACTACAAGAAGATTCATTTTCCTACTCCTTAAATATAATCATGAATATTAAGGAATCACTAGTTTTTTGTTGTGATAGTGGTATCTTAAGGTGTTTTTTCAAAGGTGTTTTATATACACATACATATATATACACATATATACATACATACATACATACACAGGTATTTTGTTGATGAGATGATATGACAGTAAAAATTAACTTCAAAATAAACAAGATTAGACATGAGTTGATAATGGCTGAAATTAAGGGATGGGAACATGAGAGTTTATGTTGTTTTTTTTCCCCTTATTTTTCCATTTGTTTAAATTTCTCCATGACTTTGCATGGGAGCTTTTGCTATGCACCATGATTTCTTTTTATGTAGATATACATGTTAGTTCTTTCTTTTATAGTTTCTAGGTCTGAAGTCATAATTAGAAAGGCTTTCACCAAACCAAAATTATTGTTTAAATTCCTCCATTGCTTCCTCTAGTACTTTTATGATTTCATTTATAAGCATTTAAATCTATTCCATTAAGTATTTGCCCTAGTGTAAGATATGAGCTATGAATCCAACTTTTTACCAAGAGGACTACCCATTTGTCCCAATAACATTTACTGGATTATCTATCCTGTCTTCACTGTTCTGAAATGCCACCTCTATATTATATTAAATTTCTATACATTCAGTGCCATTAGTCTATTGATCTGTTTTTTGAAGAATACACTATGAAGATAACACACAATTTTAAATAATAAAGATTTTAAAATGTATTTTAGTATCTGTCAGGGCTAGCTACCTTATGATCTTTCTTTATATTTTCTCAAGCTATATTTGATTATATCCCCATAAAATACATAATAATTTTATAACAGCAGTTTTTTACAAGTATCATATTACATTTATAGTTTAATTGCAGTAAAGCTGATACCTTTACGATGCTGAATCTTCTCATCCAAAAAAGAACAAGGTGTGCCTTTCTATTTCTATGCCTGCTTCTAAAAGGAAGAATTTTACCATTATAATTTATTTTTTAAGATTAAAAAATTTATTCCTAATCATTTTATCATTTGTTGTGCTACTGCAAACGAGGTCATTTCTTCCACTCTATCTTCTAACCTGGTGGTTGCTTTTATCTATGTAAGCTATTTCTGTATATTAATGTTTCTGTACATTAAAATGAATATGCTGATTGTTTGTCATGTTATTCTACTTGATCCCATAAAACTTTCTAGGTGTATAGTTATGTCATCTGATAATTGTGATGATTTAATGTCTCTTCCAATTTCTATATCCCTGCTCTTTTTCCCTCGTTGAACAGTGTTAATGACAAAGTACTTCCAGAATAAAGTTAAGCAGTAGTCTTATTCCTGACTCTAATATGAGTATTTAAAAATTTTGGCATGATGGTGGGTTGGTGAGACTTGAGGCAGATTAAGGAAGCATCAATCTATTCTGATAAGGAATTACTGGAATGAATGCTCAGTTCTATCAAATGCCTTTAACACTTCTGAAAATAATTATATACATCTCCTTACACCCAATACAGCAAAATGTGTTAGCAGCCTCCCTAACAGTAAGCCATCTTTGCGCTTAAATAAGACCCTGGAATCGGCTTCCCAGGTGGCACAGTGGTAAAGAATCTGCCTGGCAATGCAGGAGATGTAGAGACATGGGTTTGATCCCTGGGACAGGAAGCTCCCCTGAAGAAGGAAATGGCAAGCCACGGAAGTATTCTTGCATGAAAAATTACATGGACAGAGAAGCCTCATGAGCTACAGTCTGTGGGGTCTCAAAGAGTTGAACATGACTGAGAGGCTGAGCATAAATCCCTCAAGTAAGACCAACTGGGTTTCTCCCCCAACATTTTATTATTTAAAAAACTTAAAAATAACAGTGCAAAAACCACAATGAGGTACCACTTTACACCAGTCAGAATGGCTGCCATCCAAAAGTCTACAAGCAATAAATGCTGGAGAGGATGTGGAGAAAAGGGAACCCTCTTACACTGTTGGTGGGAATGCAAACTAGTACAGCCACTATGGAAAACAGTGTGGAGGTTCCTTAAAAAGCTGCAAATAGACCTGCCATATGACCCGGCAATCCCACTGCTGGGCATATACACCGAGGAAACCAGAATTGAAAGAGCCACGTGTACCCCAATGTTCATCGCTGCATTGTTTACAATAGCCAGGACATGGGAGCAACCTAGATGCCCATCAACTGATGAATGGATAAGAAAGCTGTGGTACATATACACAATGGAATATTACTCAGCATTAAAAAAAAAAAAATTCATTTGAAGCAATTCTACTCAGATGGACGAAACTGGTGCCCATTATCCAGAGTGAAGTAAGCCAGAAGCAAAAACAACAATACAGTATATTAACACATATATATGGAATTTAGAAAGACAGTAACGAGAACCCAACATGGGAGACAACAAAAGGAACGCAGATATATAGAACAGACTCGTGGACTTTGTGGATGAGGGTAAGGGTGGGATGATATGGGAGAAGGGCATTGAAGCATGTTAATTGTCATGTGTCTAATCAATCGCCAGCCCAGGATTGATGCTCGGGACTGGTGCAGTGAGATTTCCCGGGGGGGAGGGAGGAGGGAGGGGAGATCCGGAGGGGAAGCATATGTAAACCCATGGTGATATCATGACAATGTATGGCAAAAACAATAATAAAAAATAAATAAATAAATAAATAAAATAAAATAAAATTAAAAAAAAAAATCTTTTTCCAGCCTTTAACTTTCAGTCTATATGTGTCCCTAGGTTTGAGGTGGGTCTCTTGTAGACAACATATATAGGGGTCTTGTTTCTGTATCCAATCGGCCAATCTTTGTCTTTTGGTTGGGGCATTCAACCCGTTTACATTTAAGGTAATTATTGATAAGTATGATCCCGCTGCCATTTATTTTATTGTTTTGGGTTCCAGATTATCTATCCCATCGGTGTTTCCTATCTAGACTTGTGGACTTTGTGGATGAGGGTAAGGGTGGGATGATATGGGAGAAGGGCATTGAAGCATGTTAATTGTCATGTGTCTAATCAATCGCCAGCCCAGGATTGATGCTCGGGACTGGTGCAGCGAGATTTCCCGGTGGGGAGGGAGGAGGGAGGGGGGACCCGGAGGGGAAGCATATGTAAACCCATGGTGATATCATGACAATGTATGGCAAAAACAATAATAAAATAAATAAATAAATAAATAAATAAAATAAAAAAATAAAAAAAAAATAACAGTGCAGAGATAATTTATATATATATATATGTATGTATGTATATATATATGTATAAAATCTTAATTTTTTAAATGAACAATTTTGTATATTTGTTTTAAATATGTTCATACATATTTACACAGGGCTTCCCAGCTAGCTCAGTGGTAAAGAATCTGTCTGCAAATGCAAGAGACACAGGAGACATGGGTTCGATCCCTCGGTAGGGCAGATTCCCCTGGAGAAGGAAATGGCAACCCACTCCAGTATTCATGCTTGAAAAATTCCATGGACAGAAGAACTTGGTGGGCTACAGTTCATGGGGTTGCAAAGAGTTGGACATGAGTGAGCTACTGAGCACACACACACACACATACATGTAATATACACTTTTTTTTTTACTTGACCATGTGAAAGCAAATTCCAACTTCAGACACTTTATCCCCACACATTTAATTACACATTTCCTAAGAATAAGCACATTGTCTTGAATAACCATATGCCAATACCAAGGTTTAACAAAGTAATTTCCTGGTATCACCCATATTGTGTGTATTGTGATTCACTTAGGCATCTTCAGAACATCTTTTAAACTCACATTTCCAAAGCACCAATCATGGTTCATGAATGACATTTAGTTTTTATATCCTTCTAGTCTTTCAATTCTTAAATGTTTCCCCTACCTCTTCTTATTTTTTTCCTATATGACACCAACTTTTCTTTCTTTTTCTTTAACAGATCAGGCCAACTGTTTTGGAGAATGTTACAAACTTCAGATTCATCAAATTATTTTCTGATGGCATCACTTGTTTCTCTGTGTCTGTATTTTTTGAAATCTCAAAGTTAGGTACAAAGCCTTAATTAGATTCAGGTTAATTATTTTTCTTAAGACTGCTTTCTAGCTGAGGATACGTGCTTCATATTATGTCACATCAGAAGGCATACAAGTCAGATTGTTGGACTATTATCAGTGCACCCAGTTTGATCACTTGATTGCTCTATGATAAAAATAAATTTCCACCTTCTCAATTAGGAAGCATTTTGTCTCATGCTTAGTACCATATAAACATACTAATGACTAAGTACAACTTAGTACCATATAAACATACTAATGACTCTAAAATTATTTAGTGGTTCTTATCAAAATTATTTTTTAAATTGAAAGTTATAGAGTTGAGATTTTCTAACTCTACCATTCCTCATACATTTACTAGATGTCATTCTTCTATAAAAAGCAAGCCATTTTTTGTTTCATTTAGTTCTTTGCTTTTTACCCTTAATTTAATTTTGTCTGACAGTAGTTCAAAATCCTGCCTTTTTAAAATTTTGGTCTGCCTTTACTTGGTATATGATCACAAAAGTAATCAAATTAAAATGAGATCATACTGGATTAGGAAGGACCTTAATCCAATATTACTGATGGTCTTATAAAAAGAGAAGAGGCTAGGAAACAGACACACGGGGAAAATACACTGTAACAACAGAGGTGGAGATGGAATGATGTGTCTACAAGACAAGGAACACCAAGGATGCCGGCAGCACCAGAAGTGAGGAGAAATATGGAACCTATTCTCCCCTAGAGTCTTCAGACAGAGCATGGCATTGCCAATGCCTTGATTTTGGACTTCTGGTCTCCAGAACTGTGAGAGAAAATTTTTCTATTGTTTTAAGCTACCTAGTTTGTGACTGTTACTTACCTAAGATACACATAGGTTTGGTCCTAATTCTGTCATATTTTAGGTAATATTTTGTTTTTAAGCACTTACTTTTTTTTCCCTACACTTGGATATTTTTCTTTGTATTGTCAGGACACTTATATGTGAATTTTAAAGTTACTTGAGTGTCCCAAGTTTATGAGAGGGTGACTCACTTCCAACTTCTTTCCTCAAAGAGAAGAAAACACTCGAGCCCTCCCATCATGCCCCACCTCCTATGGTCCGACCCCCTCCCCCACCCCAATTCTTCCAGGACAAGTCCAGTCTTCAGTTCCTGCTTTGGTTTTGGTCCCTGATATTCCCTTTACTTTCTGGTTCTCCCTAATACTCATTAAAATGTATAACTGTCATATTTCACTTAGCATTTCTAGGTTTTATAGCAAGATACTCTTTTTTCCAGGTTTTTTATCTTATTCCTCTTGGAAGACTCTATGGACTGCTTTTTCCTGTGTACATACTGTATTCATTCAGACCTCAGAGGGAGACTTCCTTGCTGGGTTGGAGACTCCATTTTCACTGCCTCCCTCCCCTGCTTCTGCCAGCCCACTTGAAGGGGAGGGGTTATGAAATGATGGAAGGTTACAGCTCATTTTGCCAGGAGCAGCGAAGGTCCAGCAGGAAAGGGCACGCACAAGACCACAATGAGACACAGCAGAAAGCCCCACCCATCTCTCTAAGGCAAGCCTTCCAGATGAGTTCATCTGCCATCCTGCTGGATATGGTTCTAATATTAAAAACCATTTGCCTAGCATCTTTATACCATATGTTTAAGTCCTCAGAGTCAGATTCAAAATATCAGAATAAGTGTTTTCTTTAGTCTATGGAACATCTAGGAAACCATATGGCCTTATTCCGGACGAAATTTTAACATGGGCCTTTAACATTTAGGACAACCTTCAAAACAAAGCACAGAATACAAGAAATTTTCCAAAGAAGGGTAAAATAAAGGGAAAGGATGAAAAAAATTTAATGGCAAGTGAGTCTGGCTAAAGACAAAAGGTGGACAATAATTGGCAATCTTCAAAAAAATAACAAAGACAGAAATGAATAATAGCTAACCCAACCTAACCTAACCATCAGGAAACCACAGAAAAAGAGGGCCAAGGGAGAGAGCCCTAACAACTTCACAGTTCTGTTGAGTTTTCAGCTCACAGCTGGGTTTCAGGATATTGCTTCAGGAAATTTTAATTGGAGTTCCTGAACTTAAAATTTATTCTACTGGGAAAATCATATGTATGTGGAAAAACACAATAAAAAATCATAAATGTCCAGCAGGTTGAGAGAAATCTTGCCACATCTTCAAATATGATGAAAGGGTATGAGATAAACAGCCCATCCCCTCATTACAAGTGGGTTGAAACAGTCAATTCAAAACAAACTAATTTTTAAGAAAATGAAAGAAAAAACAGTTAACTCCCTAACAGATGGATCCTGAACACACAGAGGAGCTCAAGTTCTCTAAATATAATTTTGCCTATGTGTGGGGCCATATGTTCTCCTTTGGAGACTGCAGTAGCCAGAACTATTTTGTTCTTTCACAGAAATCACCAGCAAGTGTGACAGAGCAGGACACTCTCATGCACTCTCACTGGGAGTGTAAATTGTTCCATCTATTCTGGGATGCAAATTTACAAGATGGGTCAAAATTTAACAGGTGTATTTTTTAATCCAACAACATGATCCCTGGGTGCTAGGTCTAAAGAAACAACTGAATAGGTATTTATTGTTACATAATGGTGACAAATACTGACAATCACCTAAACACTCACTATTAGATGACTGGCTAAACAAATGATGGTGCATGTCATCAATGAAATTCCATGTAATACATACAATGGGTGGGACACCGAACCAGTGAGTGAGCTGCCCTTGTTTGAATAATCACATGGCCTTTCCTGGGGGTTTAGGACAACAAGGTGACACAGGCAAGCAGTGCTGGTCAGACAGGTGGAGCCAGTGTTCAGCATAGCAGGAGGGTCAATAGGCTGGGAGAGCCCCACGAGACAGACTAAAGCTCTTCCTGCTTGAAAGCCAATCTCAGTGAATTTCCTCTTTGAACCGTGTAAACATGGAGTGGAGAGGACAGGAGAGGATATCCCTAAAGGGTAATACTGACATTCTTGTCAATCTCGCAAGTATATGTTTCCATGGGTTTTCATATAGTTTGGATAAATGTAAGATGTGACCATTTGTTTCCTTCACCTTGAAAGGAATGAAACAGTTTAGGCTGTTGTACAGAAGTCTAATCATATCTTCACCAGATGATTGACAGTGAATCCATCGGGGTTATACAGATGGAAATATGCCAGGGAATTTTGGCTTTTTATCCCACACACCATCTGTAATTTTATTTTTTACAGTTTGCCTATACTATATCTTCAGGAAAAGGATAAAAACTGAAAGAAAAAAAATTGATGAAACATCTAACTTCTCTTCAAGGTCAGAAACATCCTCCACTGTACTTGTGACCTACACAAAACAGGAGCTTAAAGTTCAATTTGGTCTAACTCCTCTACGCATGCAAAAACAATGCCAGAGAGCTTGTTAAATGACCTGCCCAGCATCATTTTATTCATCTACTTTCATCTTTCAGTTCCTTTACATCTTTGTCAGTTATTTAATATTGAGTTGGCCAAAAAGCTCATTGAAAACCTGAATGAAAGTTTTGGCCAACCCAATACTTATCAACTCTGGCCGATGAAATTTTACCTCTTGATACTGTCTCATTCTACTTTAGTTTACCTGAAGCCTGGGATTCAGAACTGTTCCAATACAAACATACTCACATGAATGAAAAAATAAAAACAAAAACTTCCCAAGGAGTTTCTGTTGGTTCTCATCCATTCATGAAGACTTCTCACATATTGATCTATGTATTCTGTTCTCCTTCTGTCTCCTTCTCTCTCTTACACACACACACACACACACACACACACACCATTGAGCACAAGAGTCCTCGCTTTCATTAACTCCCTAGAACTGTACACCATAAAGGTTCTTCAACAACCATGCTGTATTCCCCCAGAGATTTCCCCACATCCTCCCATAACCATTGTTAAATATTCTAACTTAAGGCTTAATGACCACAAGGGCTCTGCTTCTCTGTACAACATAAAAGGTAAAGGGGTAAAAAGCACAGAATGAGGCTGCTTTTCAGTCCAATTCCATTTCGACATGAACTAAAAATAGACACTGGTTTAAACAAAATTCAAAAATGCCACCAGCTACATTTTGCTTTCCTGAGGCCACTGGTACAGAAAAGCTCATGTATTTGTATAGTCCAGGACTTATTGGAGCAGGTCTGGAAAGCTATCGGAAAGGTGATGTGAAGAGCAGTAATTATTGACCACATGTCTTGGATTATTCCATGAGGCAGAAATTGAGAGTCAGATGGTACCATGCTTTATTAGACAAGACAATGGAACCTTGCGAGGTTAAGATTTTAACCAAAGCCATATGTGAATAGCTGTATCTGGAGTTGGGTCCAGGTCTCCAAGTCTTCCTAACCAAGAGTCTATTAAAGTACATAATATTCATCTTTAAGTTCTTCCAGAATCCTCTAGAGAAGTACCTGGTCAAATATATCTAAGGCTGATGACAGAATCCTACTCACCACCTATGCAACAAGATTAGGGGTGAATAAGAGTAAGTACAGAAAAACCAAATGCAGAGGATGAATATGCTTTTCAAATTTTAATAGCCCATTTTCAGATGTCAATCTGGCATTTCTTTTTCCTTTCAAGCAACATCACAACAATAGAGCAAATGAGAAGATAAGAAGAATGCAGGGGAAGCCACCTAGGCCATGTAGTAAGGAGTCAAGGCTTACAACACCTAGCAGTTTCTGCCTCTGCAAACCTGTGGGATGTTTAGACCCTTCTTGATTCACTTCAAGCTCAGCAGTCAAAAAGGCTGTTTGAGAAGCAATGATGGGGATTCCTTGATGAAATTATTAATAGAACGTACACACTAGAGGATTTCTAATGAAGTTGCTAATACAAGAATTGTTCATGCCAGATGACTAAAAATGTTGCTTTGATTTCCTCAGGTTATAATATGAACACAAATGCTGGGATTGGCTACTACACTGATGAAGTTTATACAGAAATTCATTTGAGGATGAGCCCAAGCTGGAAATGGAAAGCCAGCTATGAATATAGAAGAGAGTAGATGGGTCTGTGCAGCTGTTGACAGTGTATCACCTCTTAGTACTCACATCCCAGCTTCCACATCCCAGGTGAACTCTAGTAGCCATGTGGGGTTCAAGCTCCAACTAGACTTAGTCCACTCCCCAACAGTACATCCCTTCATATATATATATATATATACATATAAAATTATTTATGGGGGCTTCCCTGGTGGTTCAGATGGTAAAGAATCTGCCTTCAGTGCAAGAGACCTGGGTTCAATCCCCAGATTGGGAAGATCCCCTGGAGAAGAGAATGGTAACCTACTCCAGTATTCTTGCCCGGAGAATTCGATGGACAGAGGAGCCTGGCAGGGCTCCATGGGGTCACAGAGTTGGACACAACTGAGCAACAACAATGACATGATTATTCATATACTTACATAATATATATATATATATATATATGTTTAAAATCAGTTATTTTATCTGTAAGAGACACTAAAGCTTCTATAATGTTCAGTCTCTCAAAACCACCCTACAATGAGCACAAGTTCAAGAAAGGAAAAGGAAGGTAAGAGAATCACAGAGATACCATGCAAAGATATGTATGGAGCTCAATTTAAGCTTGCATACCCACACAAAAAATGTGGAGGCTAAGAACCAAAAAAGGCAAGCAAGGGCCTACATGTCTGAGAGTCAAGGGTAATACATGTAAGCATTCTTTCTTTTTCCTTTTGCTTACAAAACTATTTTCTTTACAGTCAACTTCAGGACACAAACATACATCTGAAATCTTCATTATAAAATACAAATGCAACAGCAATTTGTGGTTAAAATATCCTTCTTTGAGTTACCAAAGCAAGTTATCCTTTTAAAAGAAAAAAAAAAAAAGGTATCTTCATGTCAGAAATATGGGCCTCCTGAGTCCTCCAACTGCCCCTAATTAGGATGGCAGATGCTTTAGAGCTGAGAGGGTTTGGGGATTACACAGGGCCTCCTTGAATCAAACAGCTAAACATGGGAGACCGCAACACAGCCTGGAATGGGCTTGCCTCCTCCTCATCTAGTGCTCCTCCCACCCCAACCCCCTGTCAATGTCAAGCTGCCTTTTAAAAATGCAACATCAATACAAAAGGCTTCTATTACTTATGAAGGTCATTTTAAGAAATGACCCTGATATTTTCCACCAATTCCTTCAGATAATTTATTTGCAGGGCAGCAACATAGAAAAAAGACTTATGGACATGGGGAGAGGGGAGGAGAGGGTGAGACGTATGGAAAGAGTAACATGGAAACTTACATTTACCATATGTAAAATAGATAGCCAATGGGAATTTGCTGAATGGCTCAGGAAACTCAAACAGGGGCTCTGTATCAACCTAGAGGGGTGGAATGGGGAGGGAGATAGGAGGGAGGTTCAAAAGGGAGGGAATGTATGTATATCTATGGCTGATTCATGTTGAGGTCTGACAGAAAACAACAAAATTCTATAAAGCAATTATCCTTCAATAAGAATAAATAAACAAATAAAAAGCACCATCTCCAATTTGAGAGACTTCGAGATAGTTTGCTTTTCACAATGCTTCCATTAAAAAAAAAAAAACAAACACTTGAATAGCTTTTCTTTGCTTATTCCTGCCAAGAAGAAATTCTCCCCTTGCTCTCTGAATAAAGGCCAACCTGGTGGAAAAGGGACTGTGATTATGTAACTGTCATTTGACCCACCACCACCACCACCAAGAGCATCAGTACACAAAGAGAGAGCTTTTTACAGAGAAGGTCAGAGACTTCTGGTGAGCACCCAGGGAGTTCGGATACCTCCTGATTATAGCAAGTCTCCATCTGTTGGAGTATACTGAGACCCACACAATCACATTTTTTTCATGACACTTTCTTACTGACTTAGTGAAAATAATCCAGTTACTCTGTTTGTGTGCAGAGAAGATAGGTAAAGCTTCTAACCTGTTGGAAATTTCCAATATTTACTGACACCTCAGGCATCTGATCTGCTGTGTATCAAGCAGAAACAAGCTTTCAGGGCCCCTGAATTCCTTCCCCATCCTTCATCATGTGTGTGTCACCATTTGGAGGCAGAGGGATTACATTTCATTAAGAGAAAATGAAAAGAGCTTGATAAAGTGGTGAGCTGAGAGATACCACTGACCATTCCAGACTTTTCACTCACTGAATAAAGCCATAAAAAACAGCCAGGGGAGAGAATAAGATGATATTCTGTATGACCTCTTTTCTAATTATTTTCTTTCTCTGTGTTCCCTCTAGTAGTTTTTGCCTCTTTTCCCTGTAGCAATCTCTAGCTATTTTCCTATTTTTTTCTTGTTTGTTTATTGTATAGTACTCTACAATTGTTATTGGATTTCCTCAAAATTTGGCATTATGATTTTTGTGAAAGATATCACTGAAGTACTGCCTCCCTTATTCCATCTCCTACCAAAAAAAAAAAAGCTCTATTTGCAAAACCTTTAGTGGGATCTATGAACATGAAGTTTGGTATTTAACTCAATTATTTTAATACCTCAGAGCACCTCTTTAGGAAATTCCTCATTTCCATTTTATTGGCACACAGAAATCTAAAGAGACTATGCTCACTTTACCTAGATATGTATATTTTCATTTCATCTCAAGCAGTTAAAATATTCATACTCTCAAAATATTTGCTTTTTCCTTTGTTGGTTTCAGCTCTACTGTCTCAGCTTACAGAAAGAAAAAAAAAGTGACATTTTATAAATTGAACTCTGAAGGTTAATTGATAGTTAATACCATTAAGCTGGTAGAGATGGGCCCATCATATAGCAAATCCAGGATTATGGTACAAAAAAGCAATAGTTGTTTTTAGAATAGAGCACTTGAGAAATTCCCACCCGCGGGGGGGGGGGGGGGGGAGAAAAAAAGAACTAATGTTTTCTTATTAGCATAAAAATGGGCAGTCAGCAAGACTCTTGGTACATTCCAAGATCAGCTCCTGTCTCCAAATTCCTCACCTTGATTTTTCTTTTCTGAATAATATGAAAGCTTCCAACTAGCTACAAGAGAAAAATACTGCCAAAGAAAATCCTGAAAAGTAGTAGGTATGGAAAAAAGTAGTAACATGAAAGCTAACATATATATCACAGAACTTCATACCATTAATATACATCCTAAATTTCCATTATACATTCAATAATAAATTCTTCTATCAAAAGGAATTATCATAAAAATTTCCATCAAGGTATCAGTAGTTAATGTTACTCCAAATATACTGATGTTCAGTGTCTATCCTGAGAGCCAAATGAGACCCCTTTCCCATCAATGACTTCTCCATGCACTCTACTCACTTCCTGCTAGTCCATCCAGCAGGGAATGCATCAATTTCTTGGCAGCTTCAGTTCTTACAAAACAATATTAGACAAGAAACTATAGATTTTCACATGGCAATTCTGCTGCCCTCTTACATGTCTATGGAAAAGCTTTTGTACAAAACAACAGAATAAAAAACAATCTCTTTTTGTTTCTTTGAAGAGCCTGTATACCACTCACATGCTACCAAGCAAAATAAAAACAAAAATACCACCTCTATTGCCATTTTACAAAGAAGCAATAACACCTTCTAAAAGGTAAAAATTCTGTAGTTAGTTAATTTCTTTGTTTTTGTGTGTGTGTGCATCTAATGCAACCAAAAGTATATCCATTAGGTTTCTTACTGTTTGGATTTCTGTTCCAGGAACCAGAGTTCAGGTCCTTGCCAAAGGACAACAGATTGCCAGCAATCAAAAAACTCAAAAGAGGACCCCAATTCATTATACAAACATCACTTTTTCTTTGCTAATGGAGACATCCAGCAAAATTACACAACTCGTTATCAACACTAGTATATATGTAGGGTCCCAAGTGGCCAAGACTTTAAAAACAAAACAAAACTTTTTAATGTTAATGGCCAATATGGTGACATGGTTCAAAACCAAAAGTATTTTAAAAAGTATACAGTCCTCATTAACATTAATACAAAAGTCCTCAAATGTATCAGCAAATAGAATCTAGCAATATATAAAAACAATATATACATATACACATAGCAAAAGGTGATTTATCTTAGGTACGCATGGATAGTTCAACATTCAAAAATCAATTAATGTAATATATCATGTCAATAAGCTAAAAAAATCACATGAACATATCAACAGATGCATAAAAATTATTTAACAAAATGCAACACCCACTGAAAACTCAGCAGGCTAGAAATGGAAAGGTACTTCCTCAACTGGCTAAAGCATATTTACAGAAAAACCTACAGTTAACATCATACTTAAGAAACTAGAAGCTTTTCCACTAAAATTTACTTCAAAGCAAGGATGTGTCCATTTACCACTACTTTTTAACAATGTACAGGTAGTCCTAGCTAATACAAAAAGACCCCCACTTCCCACCCAAAAAAGGAAATAAAAAGTACACAGATCAGGAAGGAAAAAAGAAATAAAACTGTCTTTGGTTGCAGATGACATGATTGTCTCTGTAGAAAATCTGAAAGAATTAACAAAGAAAACTCCTGGAACTTAAAAGCAGTTATACCAAGGTTGCAGGATACCAGGTTATTACACAAAAATCAATTGCTTTCTTATTTACCAGAAATAAACAACTGGATTTTAAAATTAAAAACACAATCCCTCTTAGATCAGCCCACCTAAAAAAGAATACTTAAGTATTAATTATAACAAAAATATGTAGAAAATATTTATGAGGAAAACTACAAAACTGTGATGAAAAAACTCAAGAACTAAAACAATGAATAGACATTCCTAAATAATGAAGACTCAATATTGTCAAAACATCTTTTGTTTCCTTTGCATTTATTTCTGCCCTGATCTTTAAGATGTCTTTCCTTCTACTACCCCTGGGCTTCTGCATTTCTTCCTTTTCTAGTTGCTTTAGGTGTAAAGTTAGGTTATTTATTTGACTTTTTTCTTGTTTCCTGAGGTGAGCTTGTATTGCTAAGAACTTTCTCCTTTGCACTGCTTTTACAGTGTCCCATAGGTTTTGGGTTGTTGTGTTTTCATTTTCATTCATTTCTATGCATATTTTGATTTCTTTTTTGATTTCTTCTGTGATTCGTTGGTTATTCAACAGTGTGTTGTTGAGCCTCCATATGCTGGAATTTTTAAATGGTTTTCTCCTGTAATTGATATCTAATTTCACTGCACTGTGGTCAGAAAAGACGCTTGGAATGATTTCAATTGTTTTGAATTTACCAAGGCTAGATTTATGGCCCAGGATGTGATCTATTCTGGAGAAGGTCCTGTGTGTGCTTGAGAAAAAGGTGAAATTCATTGTTTTGGGGTGGAATGTCCTATAGATATCAATTAGGTCTAACTGGTCTAGTGTATCATTTAAAGTTTGAGTTTCCTTGTTAATTTTCTGTTTAGTTGATTTATCCATTGGTGTGAGTGGAGTATTAAAGTCTCCCACTATTATTGTGTTATTGTTGATTTCCCCTTTCATACTTGTTAGCATTTGCCTTACATATTGTGGTGCTCCTATGTTGGGTGCATATATATTTATAATTGTTATTTCTTCTTCTTGGATTGATCCTTTGATCATTATGTAATGTCCATCTTTATCTCTTTTCACAGCCTTTATTTTAAAATCTACTTTATCTGATATGAGTATTGCCACTCCTGCTTTCTTTTGGTCTTTATTCGCATGGAATATCTTTTTCCAGCCTTTAACTTTCAGTCTATATGTGTCCCTAGGTTTGAGGTGGGTCTTTTGTAGACAACATATATAGGGGTCTTGTTTTTGTATCCAATGGGCCAATCTTTGTCTTTTGGTTGGGGCATTCAACCCGTTTACATTTAAAGTAATTATTGATAAGTATGATCCCGTTGCCATTTACTTTATTGTTTTGGGTTCGAGATTATATACCCTATCCATGTTTCCTGTCTAGGGAAGATCCTTTAGCATTCGTTGGAGGGCTGGTTTGATGTTGCTGAATTCTCTCAGCTTTTGCTTGTCTGGAAAGCTTTTGATTTCTCCTTCAAATTTGAATGAGATCCTTGCTGGGTACAGTAATCGGGGTTGTAGATTATTTTCTTTCATGACTTTAAGTATGTTCTGCCATTCCCTTCTGGCCTGAAGTGTTTCTATTGAGAGATCAGCTGTTATACTTATGGGATTCCCCTTGTGAGTTATTTGTTGTTTTTCCCTTGCTGCTTTTAATATTTGCTCTTCGAGTTTGATATTTGTTAGTTTGATTAACATGTGTCTTGGGGTGTTCCGCTTTGGGTTCATACTGTTTGGGACTCTCTGGGTTTCTTGGACTTGAGTGATTATTTCCTTTCCCAATTTAGGGAAGTTTTCAACTATTATCTCCTCAAGAATTTTCTGATGGTCTTTCTTCTTGTCTTCTTCTTCTGGGATTCCTATGATTTGAATGTTGGTGCGTTTAACATTGTTCCAGAGGTCTCTGAGATTGTCCTCATTTCTTTTAATTATTTTTTCATTTTTCCTCTCTGTTTCATTTATTTCCACCATTCTGTCTTCTACCTTCTACCAGGGTGTTTTTGATCTCATTTACTGCATTATTCATTGTATTTTGACTCTTTTTCATTTCTTCTAAGTCCTTGTTAAACCTTTCTTGCATCTTCTCGATCCTTGTCTGCAGGTTATTGAACTGTAACTCCAATTTATTTTCCAGATTTTGGATCATTTTCACTGTCATTATTCGGAATTCTTTATCAGATAGATTTCCTATCTCCTCCTCTTTTGTTTGGTCTGGAGGACATTTATCCTGTTCCTTTACCTGCTGGGTATTTCTCTGCCTTTTCATCTTGTTTATCTTGCTATGTTATCCCTTTATTGTGGAGGTTCCTCACTATGGGTGGGGTTGGATGTGTGGTTTGTCAAAGTTTCCTGGTTGGGAAAGCTTGTGTGGTGTTCTGGTGGGTGGATCTGGGTTTCCTCACTCTCAGGAGCAATGAAGTGTCCAGTAAAGAGTTTTGAGATGTCGGTGGGCTTGGTGTGACCTTGGGCAACCTGTGTATTGAAGCTCCAGGCTATGTTCCTGTGTTGCTGGAGAACTTGCTTGGTATATCTTACTCTGGAGCTTGTTGGCCCTTGGGGGGTGCTTGCTTTCAGTTTAGGTATGGAGGCATTTGATGAGCTCCTATGGATTAATTAACTCCTGGATCCAGGAGCTCTCTGGAATTCTCAGGATCTGGGCGTAGCCTCCTGTCTTCCAGTAGCCTCAGGCCTCCTCCATCTGGGCAGAGACTCACAAGCAGAAACCGCCAAGAGAACCAGTGCTGCAGTAAAGACCTGCTCCAGAACTGGTGAATTGCTAGAGGCTCTGCGTGGACAACTCGGACAGTTAAAAAACTCAGGGAATCCAGTCATAGGGGATTCCTACACTTCCGTGCGTTTTACTTCCAGTTCAACCAGATCCTCAAAGTAAATATCAGAGAAAAATCCTCTTGTGCTACCAGTCTGTCAAAACATCTTTTCCCCAACCTGATTGACAGATTCAGTTCAATCAAAATTCCAGGATGATATTTTGTGGAAATCAACAAATTTGCTCTAAAATTTAAATGAAGAAGCAAAAACCCAGAATAGTTAAGCCAATATTGAAGGAGAAAAACAAAAAGAATGGACACCACTCACTGGCAAGACTTACTATGAAGTTCAACAACACAGTGCAGTACTGGAAAAAGAATAAACGAGGATCAATGGAACAAAATTGATGGCCCAGAAATGGACCCATGTAATAATAACCTAATGTTTGACAAAAGAATCAAGACAACAAAATGGAGTAAAGAAAGTCTTTTCTGCAAATGGGGAGCAAACGATGAGATAAACACAAGCAAATAATAATAACCTAAACACAGATCTTACACCTGGCACAAAAATCACCTCCAACAAGTCACAGACCTGAATACAAAATGCAAAATCTATAATACTCCTAGATGAAAACAAAGGAGAAATTCTAGATAAACTTGAATATGGCAATGCCTTTTTCATATTGGTTGTTTTGAGACATTGGATACAGGATTGTGAGTGTCTCAGAGTGATGAACTGTTAACCTTAGATAAGGAACTTGGTAATGTCTACAGGCAGACTTCACTAAGACAGAAGGAGCAAACATAGAGGTAAGACCCCCCTGGAGGGTAACTGTTAACATCCTACTGATGGACTCCTTACAATGAGACCACTGAGCCCAGAGGGGTGCTCTTTGCTGGAAGGCAAAAACTCCATGCTGCAGAGAGATGTGCAGGGACTCTGCCAGCAGCTCAGTCAGAGGCAACTTCCCACTCACAGGTGTCGAGAGACACACTGCTGGACCAGGGATCTGTGTTCGTGCTGAGATGCCTGCTTCCCAGACTTCTTGGAGAGGTTCATCACTCTCTTTTCTATTTTCACCACTTGACTAACTTGTGTGGTAACTGTGTGGAATGAACTATTTGGTTCGTGAACTGAATATTGGCTCCATTCCCTGGGTCTCCAATCCCGTGATTCTTACCCAGTCTCACTGCTGCAACAGAACCACTTAGCCCTCTTCTGACAGAAAACTAATCACGATAGGAAAGCTCTGCACCTTGCTTTCTTCCACATCAGCACACAATCAGCCCCCTCTGCCTTTTTCCAACACTGGCACAGTGATCCATGATCAACGTGCCACCATTACCTACCACGTATTAATATACATGTGCATACCTGGTCTCTCTCCAACACTCTGCCATTTCAAGAATGTAACTCTGCACAAATCACTTCACATGTAAGTAACTATGCCTCAGAATAAATTCTCAGAAATTGACTGCATGTGTAATTTTGACAGATATATCCTAACTGGGCCATTTCTTCTAATGACTAAAATACCTCCCCTCCTCAGTACATGTTAGTTGCTCAGTCATGTTGACTCTTTGCGACCCCACAGACTGTAGCCCACCAGGCTCCTCTGTCTGTGGACTTCTCCAGGCAAGAATACTGGCGTGGGTTGTCGTGCCCTCCTTCGGGGATCTTCCCAACCCAGGGACTGAACCTGCATCTCTTACGTCTCCCGCACTGGCAAGCAGGTTCATTACCATTAGTGCCACATGGGAATCCACCCTCTTTAGTACATATCCTCAAAGATTATCAGGCAATTTATATGGATTATGTAATATTTTATAATAACTGTCAAAAGAATTTAAAATCATTAATTTTAAAGTCAAAATTGAATATTGACAAAATGACAAACGATGATCAAGGAAAAATGTCTAACATTTGAGAATGGAAAAAAGTACAATCCATTCGGTTGCTAGAATAGCATATTTTTTTTAATAAAATACCAACTATGTCAGTGTAAAATCTTCTGTAACTACAATTCCCATCAATTTTTGTCTGGACACAAAAACAGCAGATTTGACTCCATGGACTATACAGTCCACAGAATTCTCCAGGACAGAACACTGGAGTGGGTAGCCTTTCCCTTCTCCAGGGGATCTTCCCAACCCAGGGATCGAACTGGGGTTTCCTGTATTACAGGCAGATTCTTTACCAACTGAGCTATGAGGGAAGCCCCAAGAGGAAAGCAGGTCAGTTTATTTGTAGGTTTAAACAAATCCAGTTATGTTTCACATGTTCAATAAATTAAGTAATTTTGCTTTTTACGTGTCGAAATCATAAGCAAACAAACGGAAAAACAAGCTTAAACTGACAAAAACTAACTATAGAAAGGACTCATTTGTAGACTACTCTGAAAAATCAAACTTACTAAGAAATGCACTAAGTTCTCACATTTTTCTAAGCAATGTATTGTGCTGGCCAAAATGTTTGGGTTTTTCTGTAACATTTTATGGAAGCTTTCTTCTCAAAATCGTCACCTCCAGTGCCTAAGTCCCGAGTTTTGTTTTCTTCACGGCTTTTGCTCAGCATTCAGAAGTACCTGGAACACAGCAGGTGCTCTCAGCGTAACTGCTGGACAAACAATGGAATCTTCTTAGGACAGTCAGGCTACCCACTGCAGCACCCTTGCAGATCTTTCCCCATAAGCCTTATTCCACAGCCCCAAATTATCCTTCTGTGTGCTCCCTCATCAGAACCATACTCTTTCACTGTCCGGTCAATGCAAACAATAAATCTGAACAACTCATGCAAAAATGCAAATGACTACCAGCAGTTTAAAGTCTTATCCTTATAAACTCAAATAAGGATACCTGTCAATTTTAGAAAATTCAAAAGATGATAATTCAAGTACCTAGGAGGAAACCATAGCGGCCTAAAGGCCCCCCCCAAAAATGTGCATTTTGACTTACCTACCCAAGAGCCTTCAATCTTGTCTTAAAGAAGATAGACTATAAGTAGATTCTTTAAGCTCCAGATCTTTTTTGCCATAAGTTAGCAGATGAAGATAGTTTCACCATTAACTAAATGAGAATGGAAGAAATGAGAAATGTGACAGAAGGAAAAGGGGTTTTGTTCCGTTGCTTAAAATGGGAGGAGAGGAGAAACTGCTTTCTTTTCAAGGTTACATTTGCAATCTCTGTATTCTATACAAAGAATCCAGTCCATTAAAATATAAGAACTGAGACCATAAATTGGGAATAAATATTTCAACAAAGACATAATCCAGAAAAGAATTAGCTGAACAGAATCAATGGCTTCACCAGAAGCATAATTCCCTGTTTTTAAAAGTACGATTATGTTCAACTGAACCAGCTTTTTATAATTGAAAAAATTATTCTGAACCAACCTTGACACATAACAGTCATAAAAACAATCTTAAAATAGTCATGACTTTAATTACAAAGACTTTCTTAGTTTAAAGGATCACTTAAGAAACCGTTCTCTAAAACTCCTTAGCCCAACGGTTATAAAACACACAGCCTGGAATGAAGACTCCTAAGGAAATTCTTTCCAAAGCAGAGAAGATAAATGCACAAAAATCTTAATCATTTGGTCACCACTCTCTTAAAAAAAGAACTTATTTCTTGGCAGAGTAAGGTGAAAACAAAAATACAAATATCACAAATCTAGCATGTGACACCTGCAAAGGACAGATCTATCACTGACTTAACCAGCATGCTAAGACTCTGGTTATGAACTACTGCAAAAGTCTCCACTCCTCAAAACAAGTTCCTTACTCCATAGGAGGAGCTTATTTGAAAGTATAGGATTTACCACTGCTCTGGGAGCGAGTTTTGGGAGGCTACAACACAGGAGTCTATCTGCTTCCAGCTAATCACTATGCCTACAACTCATTCATGGACACTCTGCCAAGTAGACAGGGGACCCTGGCTTAAGCTTCATGAACAAATGACCGGGCTTTCCATAGGTGGGATAATTCAGCTATATGAAGACCACCTATTTGTATTTTAAGTTTTTCAGTCTTTGTATTTTATTCAGTTAAGTGTACCCAGTACTTGGCACTTGGCCTGTCATTCTTAATAAACGTCAGGGGCTAAGAAAGAAGTGGGCAGGGAGTCCATCTCTGACCAAGCAGATTGCCTCCTGCAAGTCACGAGATACATTCACAGTGTTGACTTTCCTCCCCAGACAGATGCCCTGACACGTGTCTTGAGCTTCAGCTGGCCACAGGAGCCAGGTGCCTCATAACCACAGTAACTGGAGAGATGAGCTGGCATCCTACAGGGTTTCTATAAACCAGGGCCTTGATAAAAAATTAAAATGATGTTTCCGAATTTTAAAGAGCACATATGATGCAGCAGAAACCAAGACCAAAGAGAAAGAGGTCAAAATCCAGGGAGCTGAAGCATGCAGAAGTTCATATTAATGGCAAGGAAATAAGCTGCCACGTCCCTAAGCAAAGCAGATGTGTCTAACTTCTTCTGCAGTGCCTGTGGCATCCCACTGGGCTATGCTGAAAGCAGTTATAAGACAGACGCAAAGCAGACACAAATATTTATCCCATAAATAGCTCCTGAGCAGTAATTTCCTGCCAGGCACCAAGCTAGATACCATGGGAATAGGAGATGTATCAGGGACAGACGACTGTGGCAGTGTAGCAATTTAGGAGAGAAATGATGTCTTGAACATACGAAACCATAATGCACAGCAGAGCACAATTGTTATGAGAGGCATGGGAAATACAGTACGTGCATTAACAGAAAAGGAAAGAGCAGAATTAGAGAATTCTTTCATTTACTCGATATTGACTAGGTGCCTACCTACCATGTACCAAGCGCTGGTCTAGTATTAACTATAGATGCAGGACTAAATATGACCAACCAAGTTCCTGACCTCATGTGACCTAAGTTTTAGTGGGGTGGGTAGAAAAGCTTACAAATAAATAAATTCGGAAAACACTGAGTATCATGAAGAAAAAAGAACACAGCTTTTGAGAGTATAGACTGCACCTTTAAGGAGGATGGTCAGGTGAGGGCATGATATTTGCCAAAAGACCAGAATCCAGTGAATAGTATACGTGAAAATCCAGCAGGGGGAAAGATTCCAGGTAGAGGAAATGCCCAGTGAAAGGCTCTATAGCAGGAAGAACCTTGAGGTGTTCAGGAAAGACCAACAAGGCCAGTTCATCTGGAGCAGCGCTCAAGAGGGCAGGGCTAACACCGGGAACTGAGAAGAGAAGGCCAGGTCAAGTAGGGCCTCTAAGGCTGTGGTCAGGAAAGTCTGAGGGAGGGTCCATGGTGCCTCCTGTTTGTCTCCTGCTATTCACACTTTACATTAGCATGCTGCCTTTGTTACAATTTTTGAGACAATACCGATATATTATTATTAATTAAGTGCATAATTTATTCAGATTTCCTTCCTTTTGAAACCTAGTAACTGCTTTCCCTTCTAGGATCCCATCCAGGACACCACATAATCACTGGTTTTCAAGTCCCCGTAGGCTCCCCTTGGCTGTGACAGTTTCTCAAGCTTTTCTTTGGTTTTGATGACCTTGAGAGCTTAAGGATTACTGGTCAGAACATGACAGAATGCTCCTCTACTGGAAATTGCCTGATGTTTTTCTCATAATCAGACTGCAATGCAGATTTCCCACAGAGGTTAAGTGCCATTTTCATCATAACACGTCAAAGGCATATATTATTAACATAACTTGATACTGTGAATAGGAACCAATCACCCAGCTCAGATTGTGTTTGTCGGGTTGCCCCACAGCCCTCTGTCATACTGCACCCTTTGGAGAGAAGGCTGAGTAGCCCATACTCAAGGAGTGAGGAGTTACATGCCCTCTCCTTTAGAGGAGAGTACATAGATTATTTGGAAGTCTTCAGCATGAGATATGTGTCTCTTTTCCTCCATGTATTAATTTATTCCATTATTAACTTACATTAGTATGAACTCATGAATTATTTATTAATTTTGGGTTATGATCCAATACAGGGTTTCCCAAGTGGCCAGTGGTAAAGAACTCGCCTGCCAATGCAGGAGACATAAGAGATGCAGGTTTGATCCTCTGGAAGAGGGCATGACAACCCACTCCAGTATTCTTGCATGGAGAATCCTATGGTCAGAGAAGCTTGGTGGGCTATAGTCTACAGGTTCACAAAGAGTCAGACATGACTAAGCGACTTAGTACACCACAGTATGGCATAATCCAATACTATTTTTTTTTTTTTGCTCAAATTATTCTATCCTTGGCTATCTCTTAGAACTGATCCAACCCAGATGGCTTTTGCAGGAACATATCATTTTCCATTTAATACCAAGTTTCCTTTATTCTAGAGTTATGAGACCTTCTGGTAACACAAATGTATCACAGGAAAGGATATAGCAGGTGTAGAAATAATGTGTGATTTTGTTTTTGTTTTAGGTAAGTTGAAAGAGGACAATACAAAGAGAGTAAAAAAAAAAGAGAACAAAAGCATTAATTGATAATATTACCAGGGTGACACTCAGTGTTGCTGTTCCTAAGTGCTTACATGCGTGCTCAGTCATGTCTGACCCTTGGCAACCCCATGGACCGCAGCCTGCAGGCTCCTCTGTCCATGGGATTTCCTAGGCAAGAATACTGGAGCATGTTGAGATTTCCTTCTCCAGGGGATTTTCACAACCCAGGGATTGAACCTGTGTCTCCTGCATAGGCAGATAGATTCTTTACCACTGAGCCAGCAGGCTTCCAGTCCTATGATTACACAGAGACACTTTTTGCCACTTACCTCTCCCTCCTTATGTTTAAGAGATGTAAAATCATTTATAAAAAATCATTTATGTAAAATCATTTACAAAAAATGATTTGTGGTACTTTCCATATTAAGTTTCTTTTTCTTTTTTTTGTTCATTTTAATGTAGCTACTTCTAGATTCCTGAGCTTGTAGAAGCAGAGGTGGCTAACAGATTGGTATGAGTTGTATAAAATTAATACATTAAGGGAACCATTGTAGACCCCAAAATAAGTGCTTGGTGGAAGGTTAGAAACTGCTGAAGGCTAATTGATACTATTTCAAAACATTCACTAGACATATCAGCATTGAAATATCACCTGCACAATGTCAGAGCACTGCATCTCTGGAAAATTATCCAATCCATGTTGAATGTATAAAGGCCAACCATAAAGTAAAGCCAAGATTATTTAGTGAATGTGAACATGGAGATGAGCAAAACAGAAAACAATGAACAGATTCCAAAGTTTGCACAAGTGGGCACAGATGTAGCTTTTCAGGAATCAAGAAAAAAAAGATGCTTTTGAAATCTTCAGAGAACAAGTCAGACTATAACTATGGGTACTTTGAAGCCAAAAGCTCATGCTCACCCCTGCAGAAATTCCTAAGTTTACAGGGTGACTGAAGGCAAATGAGGAAGGGGGTGGCCTCTCAGAATGCTTTTCATGGGGTACTGTCCTGTGACCTCTCTGAGCAGCGCCGGCGCTGCAGCAGCTTCCGTCAGTCACTCGGGAAGGAACCCAGGCAGAGAAGTTAGGATATTTGGCACACAAAATGGAAAAGCCAGGAAGAGAACTCAGGGAAGAAACGGGAAGGCAGAAATAGAGAAAGAAGACATAAAGGCAACAAGGGACAGGTGGAAGATCAAGCTGGGGAAGCACCTGTTATGTCTTAGACCTACTTAGCCACAACCCCACTGACTGGATGAAGGCGGAATCATCATTCTCATTTTAAGAGGACAAACCTGAGTTGTGAAAAATGATATTGAGACTATGCAGGAAAATGTCATTTTTAGAGATGCATAATTATTTATTAAGGAAGAAAATGTAATGAGGTCTGTGATATACTTCTCAAATTTTTGGCAATAATAATTCTAAATAATTAATTATTTTTAGAGTAAAGTTGGGACAAGGTAGAAAAAGGATGGGGAAGAGATACCAGAGATTAAGATGAGGAATTAACTTCAAAGATTTATGGATTTACGTCTTTCAAATAGAACATAGGGCCCAGTAAACTGAATAGTGTCCACAGTCCCTACACTACAATGTATTTCTCTGCCTTCTTCTAACCTAACCTTTTCTCTTTCCTCATTATCCAGCTCCCTATGGTATATATACACATAGCTTCTAAGTACTCTGGGAAAAGCCTTCCATGAAATAAATCCAATATGCAAGTAAAAGCCTTAGTATTTCTGTACTGGATTTTACTGGTCATCTGTGAAGCAAATCCAATTCCCAACTAAAGCTTTAGATTTTTAGCAGGGTATTACAGTATAAACAAATAACAGTGCTAGACATAGCATGTCTATACCCTTAAAGCACCTGTCTCTTGTAGCAAAGAATTTTGAAATTCCAGGGAAGAAAATAACCTCTGTACAACAAATCTGTAATTAGCTCATTCTTTACAGAAAGATACTGACATTATCCAAATGCTTATAATATTTACATGCAGGGCTACTTCCTCAGCTTTGAAAGAAGACTCAACTAAATTTGCAAGGTGGAACGCTTGAATTCTTCACCCTTTAGAACAAGGTCATAATGGTTGTTAAAAGGCCAAGTCAAGGACTTCCCTAGCAGTTCAGTGGTTAGGACTCTGTTTCCACTGCAGCGGGTACAGGTTTGGTCCCCGACTGGTAAACAAAGATGCCCAGCATGGTGCAGCCAAAAAAAAAAAAGAAAAAAACCCTCAAGTCAGCCAGCAATATCTTATTATAAATCACATGTAACTGCACAGGCAATGCTATTTCAGCTATCAGTTCACACCACTATTTCTAGCTCAGGAAAGATATTCAGAGTGGTAGGTAGACAGCCATATATTATGCTGTTCTCTTATTTCTTTGTATACTTGAAGAATTTCTTAATCGAAAAAAAGATAATTCACACCCTAAGTAGTTACTGAAAGGCTGCGAAGTTAAAAAATCTGGTATTCACTATGAAACAGTGTTTATTATGCTCTTCCTAAAGGCAAGGGGGGGAAAATGACTTAACTAAAAAAGTAAAATGTACAAGATGTAAATCATGTAAGATAACTACCATGGAAGTAACAGAATGTGAAAAAAGAATTCAAAAAGTGGAGAAGTCAATTCTAACAAAGAATATTCTGTGGATGGTTAAAAAAAAACGTCACAAATTCCCCCCTGAACACACATTACTCTGCACCGTGACATGACTGCTCTTCCCCAGTTTTCCCCATGCCTTAGAAGATGTGGGCTGGCCTGATGACTTCAGTCAGTCAGCTCAGTCGCTTAGTCATGTCTGACTCCTGACGACTTGCTCTAACCTAAAAATGGACAGAAGGACCACCACGTGACTTCTACACCTTCAGCTTCCACCCTCACTTTGCTGCAGTCCAGAGACCACCATGAAAAGAAGTCTGGGCCAGCTCTTTTGAGGACAAGAGACAGGCAGAGTTGACAGCTAACACCAAACTGTCAGATAAATGTTTGAGATCATTCTAAACCATCCAGCCCTAGTTAAACCATCAGATAAACGAAGATACCTGGGTGATCCCAGACGAGACCGAAAAAAGAAACATCTAATCAAGCCCAGCCCATTTAGGTGTCCAAAGTTTTCTAAGAAAATAATGAATAAATACAATAGTTGTTGTTTCTTTATATATATAATTTATTTATTTTTTCCTTTACATTATTGTGTTGATTTTTCCATACATTGACATGAATCCGCCATGGGTATACATGGGTTCCCCTTCCAGAACCCCCCTCCCACCTCCCTCCCAATTCCATCCCTCTGGGTCATCCCGGTGCACCAGCCCTGAGCACCCTGTATCATGCATCAAACCTGGGCTGTCAATTCATTTCACATATGATAATTTACATGTTTCAATGCCATTCTCCCATATCATCCCACCCTTGCCCTCTCCCATAGAGTCCAAAAGACTGTTCTATACATCTGCGTCTCTTTTGCTATCTCACATACAGGGTTATCATTACCATCTTTCTAAATTCCATATAAATGCATTAGTATACTGTATTGTTGTTTTTCCTTCTGGCTTACTTCACTCTGTATAATAGGCTCCAGTTCTGTCCACCTCAGTAGAACTGATTCAAATGTATTCTTTTTAATGGCTGAGTAATATTCCATTGTGTATATGTACAACAGCTTTCTTATCCATTCGTCTGTTGATGGGCATCTAGGTTGCTTCCATGTCCTGGCTATTGTAAACAATGCGGCGATGAACATTGGGGTACACGTGTCTCTTTCAGTTCTGGTTTCCTCGGTGTGTATGCCCAGCAGTGGGATTGCTGGGTCATATGGCAGCTCTATTTCCAGTTTTTTAAGGAATCTCCACACTGTTTTCCATAGTGGCTGTATTAGTTTGCATTTCCACCAACAGTGTAAGAGGGTTCCCTTTTCTCCACATCCTCTCCAGCATTTATTACTTGTAAACTTTTGGATGGCAGCCATTCTGACTGGTGTAAAGTGGTACCTCATTGTGGTTTGCTTTCTCTGATAATGAGTAATGTTGAGCATCTTTTCATGTGTTTGTTAGCCATTTGTGTGTCTTCTTTGGAGAAATGTCTGTTTAGTTCTTTGGCCCACTTTTTGATTGGGTCGTTTATTTTTCTGGAATGGAGCTGCAGGAGTTGCTTGTATATTTTTGAGATTAATTGTTTGTCCGTTGCTTCATTTGCTATTATCTTCTCCCATTCTGAAGGCTGCCTTTTCACCTTGCTTTTAGTTTCCTTTGTTGTGCAGAAGCTTTTAATTTTAATTAGGTCCCATTTGTTTATTTGTGCTTTTATTTCCAATATTCTGGGAGGTGGGTCATAGAGGATCCTGCTTGGTTTATGTCAGAGAATGTTTTGCCTATGTTTTCCTCTAGGAGTTTTATAGTTTCTGGTCTTACATTTAGATCTTTGGGTGCCTACTCTTACCACTTCTATTCAACATAGTTTTGGAAGTCTTGGCCACAGCAACCAGAGCAGAAAAAGAAATAAAAGGAATCCAGAATGGAGAAGAAGAAGTAGTTGTTGTTTTAAGCATTAAAGTTTTGGAGTGTTTTGGAATGCAGCAATTGACACCCTAAATAAATGCCCAAAAATGTCACTGAAAAGACAAAGATCCTCTTTGCTACCACTGTGAAGTTAATTCAGCAGATCTTCATAAGAGGATGTAAATCAGTTTATAATTTCAGAAGCCTTATTAGGTAAGGGGTATATAAGGAGAAATAAAACAATGAACTTCCATTCAAGGAACTTAAAGATGAATTCAACAAAGTGAACAACCTTCCACTATAGAGATATGCATAGCCTACCCTATGGAGACCTTAGAGAAAAACCAACAGACAATCTGAGATGATAGTAGGTGAGTTGGCAAGAGAAATCAAGGGAGGCATCCTGGAGGAGCCACAGCAAAGTCTTAAAAGCAAAAGTATTGCAAAGGGTATAATGGTCAGTAAGAAGAGTCTGCATGATCACCAGTGAGGATGTGTGACACATCATGGTATCTAGGGAATTGAGAGCAGTTCTGAACTGCTGCGTTCTGAAGGATGTGTGGAGAATGGCAAGACATTTAGCTGGAGAAGCAGGTAAGAATGAGATCACAGTGGGCTATAAGTTTTCGCTTTATCCCGCTGGTGACCAAGCATCATCCAGGTGTTGAAAGGGGAGTACTGGTCAGAATTCTGTTTCTAAAAGATTACGGTTGCAGTATATAAGATACAGGAGATTGAGAGGGCCACACCCAGGGACAGGTGGAACAGTCAAGGTCAAGGTGAGAGACTACAGGAGAAGAGAGGGTAGACTTATTGGGGAGAAGTCTTGATAAAGAATTGGCAGGCCATGGCAAATGACTGGATGTAAAGGGTAATAGGGGAGAAATCAAAGAGCCCAGTAATATTCCCAGGTATCACCTTCAAACAGAAGAGAGCAGAGCAGGCACAGTAGTATTCTCTGGAGAGGAAGGTAGGTAAGAGATAAACTCCATCTTGGGCATTTTGAGTTTGAGTCACAGTTAAGATGTCCAGCATGTACTGGAATATACAAGTTTAAATTCTCTATAAAGAAAGTAAAACTGGAGGTACATACTTGGAAGTCATGTGTTTAAGTACAAGAATTAAAACCATAAGCAAAGATGAAATCAACCAGGAAAAGCTTCTAGAGTGAAAAGAGAGATATCAGAGGGAGAATTAGAAGCGAAAGTTATTACAGGGTTTGGTGAATGTAAGGCTTATCACTCTTTGTATTGTTTATTAAATGATCACTCCTCAGGCCCTCTGTACTGAGGGATGTGAAGGGAAAGAGTCCAGGGCTCTGTTGCAGTTCATTCACCTTCTGATGAGTTAAGAGCTCAGGATTCCCACAGTCATGAAATCAAAGCTTGAAAAGTAAATGCTTACTTAAGTTCACCACATCTTCAAGACCCATGTATATGCCAGAGATTGTATGTGGGCTCCTCTCCTTGGAGAATTAGCCATCCTTTTCACTAACCTGACCGTAACAAGCCCAAGTTAAGGAGTTCAGGATTCAGCAGACTACAATGGCTGTTTTCATCTCTGTTCAATCACTTATTTACACTTCAGGAAACTTAACATTAAGCAAGTGGTACATGGATCTGATATTATGTGTTCAGTTGCTTAGAAACCAATATTTCTCAGATTTTCCTTCTCTGCTTCCAGTTTCAACTACTGCCAAACCAATTTCCATGTATTACCTTCACAGTAAAATTAAAAAGTCAATAGCTACATTTTCACATATTTTCAAATAACTGTTCCACATGGCAGAGTAGACTGAGGGCAAAATAAAACATCAGGTTACAGAGGTCCGCTCCCTCTTAGGTCTCTTGTGACATACCGCCGCTGCTGCTGTCGCTTCAGTCGCGTCCGACTCTGCGCGGCCCCGTAGACGGCAGCCCACCAGGCTCATCTGTCCCTGGGGTTCTCTGAAACTAGTCCACGGATACCTTCACCTCAATTTTATACTGATTTAAATTAATTGGTGTCATTTCATTTGAGTCAAGATACAGGTACAATCTTTGACGAGGTAAACAGTTATTAGGACGAAAGATGAATACCTAAAGAAACAGTGTTTCAACAAACAGCCACATTATCTCAAGGTAAGGAAGATGTCACTGTCAGCTATAAAGGCTATTGTTAAGCTTATGAAAGTAAACATCAGCTTTAACTTTCAGCTTCACAACAGTAAAAGTCAATTATGTGCAGAAAGAGGCACAGAACTGCTAAGGTTATCAAAAAGTCCTAATTTTTTTTAAATGTAGAATCTTAGAAAATATAATTAACTTGTCTTAAATAAAATTCTTCAATATGTAAGACAGATGCCCTTGCACTTTCTAGCAAGTATAGCTCAAAACCAATACATCTGATTAATAAACATATGATTCAATAAATGGATGACTTAAAGCTAGACACTTTCATTCCTTTCAGTACTAAGATTTAAAGACCTGTTAGATATCTTGTCTTTTCAGCAGTACAGACATGATGCCATCTCTCCCATACAATTACTCAAATAATGTGAATCACAAGATCTAACAACTTCCTTGAGATACTCCACAAACCACTCTATTAGTACAAACTACTACTCTTAAAATGTCCCCAGATCAGCAGCATTAGCATCATCTGAGATAACAGAAGTGCAGATAACCTGGCCCCACCTGAGAGCTACTGAATCAGAAACTCTGGGGCTGGGGCCCCCAGTCTGTTCCAGGGATTCTGATGCCCTCTCAAGTCTGAGAACCACTCAAAGTACATAGAAGTCCTACTGCTTTGAGTAGATAAAAGAGGAATAAAACCTGATTCTGTCACTTTATTTTCCAAGCTAAATTGGACCACAAATAGCACTAAATTTGGGAAAACAGGGCATGCTACTTGATGGCCCATTTACAATTCAAACAGCAGGTTAAATTAGACAAAATCATGTCACAGATATAAAATAACTGTTTCTCCATATTCAAGCTAGAAAATCACTGGAAAAGAAAAGTTACCAAGAGGTATTAGCCAAGACTGTGCAGAAAGGCCATCTCATACCTTTCTGTTAGGAATGAAAACTGAGATAGCCAAGGGGAATTTGGCAATACTTAATAAAATTACTTACGTGTTTACCTTTAACCTAGCAACCTCACTTCCACATATACACCTCTAACATTATGAAAATATATATACATAAAGTTATCCACTGCAGCACTGTTTCTCATTGCAAAATACTAGAAACAACCAAAATTCAAACATTTAGAAAAATGGCTGAATAAACTATGTGATACCCAGACAAACGATACTGAAAGTGAAAAGGTGAAAATGTTAGTTGCTCAGTCATGTCCCAACTCTTTGCGATCTCATAGACTGTAGCCCACCAGGCTCCTCTGTCCATGGGACTTTCCAGGCAAGAATACTAGAGTGGGTTGCCCTTTCCTCCTCTAGGGACCAAACCCAGATCTCCTGCATTGGCAGGCAGACTCTTTGTCATCTGAGCCACCAGGGAAGCATTTATGCTGCTGCAAAAGAAGAATAAGGATGGTGGCTATGAACCAGTATGTAATGACACCCAGAATATATTTTTAAGTGAAAAAAGCAAAGTTCACAAATATATACCATATATCACCTTGTGTGCATGAAAGAATGGGAAAATATATATGCATATTCTTGCAAAAGGAAATAGAAAGATAAACAAGAATCTAATGGCACTTGTAGTTACTCACAGGTACTAGGAACTAGGATGTGAACAGGGTGAAAAGAATTGGAGCTGTGACACTTCTGAGTACATCTTTCACTTCTGAATCCATCTTAATATTTTATATATTCAAATAAATAAAATCAGCAAGCATGACTAGAGGGATCCTAAAACGGAATACAACAGAAACATATGACCCAACTGTATTTCAAATAAAGAACATAACTACACTGAATAAAGGAAAAAGGAATAAGCCCAAGTAACTTTTGAATGTGGTACTTTCACTATATACCTTCAGTCTAAGGATAAAATGAACCATTAACAAATACTGAATTCTAGTGAGTATGGTTTTTTTTTCCCCCATGGTAGTACAGGTTAGAAATTCTAAAAAAATAAAAATATTTAGGCTTCCCTGGTGGCTCAAACATTAAAAAATCTGCCTGCAATGCAGAAAACCTGGGTTCGATCCCTGGGTCAAGAAGGTCCCCAGGGAATGCAACCCAATCCAGTCCTCTTGCCCGGAGAATTCCATGGACAAAGGAACCTGGCATCCACTGGGTCATAAAGAGTCGGACACAACTGACTGACTAACTCTTTCACTTTTCACAGATTAGAAATTCTAAAAAGCATTTTTTAAAGGATTGAGTAAGTAGGTATGTTGAGAATACTGGAAGCCAGGGTTTTCAGATGGTGATTGAGTTATAAATATAGAAAGGACAAATGCCAGAAAGAGTTCTGTGGTACTGGACTGAAAGTGATGGTACCAGTAAGAACTCATGGTCTTGGATGGATGGATGGATGGATGGACAGACAGCTGCATACGTATACTCCATGTATATATGTACACACACATTATGTATAATATGTCTGTCCATAGATTCTTTTTCTTTCTTTCCAGCTTTAACCTCCAAGAGGGCCTAAAAGTTGTGACACCCTGGCTTCAGTGAACGCACTGAGCACCAACATCTAAATACCATTCTCCCATAAAATGAACTACAGTTCCTTGGTGAGTTGGCTGATACCAGGACTGAAGCAGAAAAGGGAAAAAATGATATTGGAACTTTAGGCTATGCATGAAAGTTAGAAAATAACTCAAATTATGATGAGAGCATGTCAAAATGCTAAGAGCCAGGTCGAATGAGCTCCCTTTGGCCGAATTTGGAAGTATTTGAGCATCAAAAGTCCATATTGGTATTAGCAGTTTACAAACAATTGACTAGGAATCCATGAGCTCATAAAATATAAATGAATAAATAAACTAGCAAAAAATCTATTATAAATAAAATATGAAGAAATATCAGACAAATCTAAATATAGGTATATTCTAAAGAATAATTTGCCTGTACTCTTCAAAAATACCAAGGTCATGAGAGAACAAGTAAGGATAAAGAATGGTTCCAAATTAAAAGAAACTAAAGAGACACAACAATTAAATATTATTCATACAAATGGATCTTGAATCCAATATTAGTGGAAATGCTACCAAAGTCATTCTTGGGACAATAGATAAAATTTTATATGTATCCATTCTTATCAGTGTACTAAGGTTATGTTAAAAAATATGTTGGTTCTTAGGATATATGTACTGAAATACACAAGAGTTAGTCTACAGCTAACTCAAACAGTTCAGAAAAAAACAGTATATATACAAGAGGAAAGAACTAATGATAAAACCAATGAAGAACATGGTTAAACCTTTGTGAGTTGGTGAAGTGTATGTATAGTAGGATTTTAAGCTAATCACTGAATGTTTCTGTAAGTTTGACGTCATTTTAAAATAAGAAGTTACTCAAAAGCTATCAGTTTCTTTAAAATATAATTATAGCAAAGAAATAGAAACATTTGTCTTTCAAGCAAAGAAAATCTTCTTAAACCTCCCTCTGTGTTTTGAATGAATCTCCCCCTGAAATGTCACTTTTCTCTAAAGAGTTGAGAGAATTAAAGGGAAAAGAAGATGGGTTAGGAGAGAAATGTTATGCATGGAAATAGTTGAAAATATTTCTTGACTCTTCCCAAAAAGCATTTTTGAATTTTCTATACAATCACAGAGTCAGTCATTTTCCCTTTCTCTGTCAAATAAGTTTGTTTCTCATATATTTGATACTAATATATTTCCATATAACATGTATATATGGAATATATTTCCATATAACTAAGATCATGGCATCCAGTCTCATCACTTCATGGCAAATAGATGGGGAAACAATGGAAACAGTGATAGACTTTATTTTCTTGGGCTCCAAAATTACTGCAGATGGTGACTGCAGCCATGAAATTAAAAGACGCTTGCTCCTTAGAAGAAAAGCTATTACCAACATAGACAGCATATTAAAAAGCAGACACATTACTTTGCCAACAAAGGTCTGTCTAGTCAAAGCTATGGTTTTTCCAGTAGTTGTGTATGGATGTGAGAGTTGAACTATAAAGAAAGCTGATCGCCAAAGAACTGATGCTTTTGAACTGTGGTGTTGGAGAAGACTCTTGAGAGCCTCTTGGCTGCAAGGAGATCCAACCCATCCATCCTAAAGGAAATCAGTCATGGGTGTTCATTGGAATGACTGATGCTGAAGCTGAAACTAATACTTTGGCCACCTGATGCAAAGAACTGACTCACTGGAAAAGACCCTGATGCTGGGAAAGATTGAAGGCAGGAGGAGTAGGGGATGACAAAGGATGAAATGGTTGGATAGTATCACCGACCCAAAGGACATGAGTTTGAGTAAAGTCCAGGAGTTGGTGATGGACAGGGAAGCCTGGTGTGCTGCAGTCCATGGGGTCGCAAAGAGTCAGACATGACTGAGCGACTGAATTGAACTGAACTGATATATAATGTATTTAAATGCAAAAATTTTCTGAGCCTTGAACTCCCTCAGGATCATATGAGTTTAAACTCATTATACTTTCCTTTTTTAAAGAGCAAAAAACTAAAGCCAAGACATATAATATTGTGTATACATCTCAGGATCAATAATGCAAGGCAAGCCAAGAATTGAAAATTCCATGAGTCTGAGCCAATTTCCACATCACAATTGCCTTGATTTGACATGTTTTCCATCACACATTTCTAGATCCTACCTATGGTAAAAGAAATAGTAATAGGAAGCCCACTTTGCTAACATATTCATGGGAATTTATGTTTACTTATAAGAGATTAGAAAAAAACCAGTATCTGTGTTTTAACCAGAGATTTAATAACAGTGTTCCCAATGGCTACTCCTCAACTGCTACCAACTTCATTTAGGCAAATTCAACGAAAGCTTTTTCATATGAATACAGGAAGGCTAAATTTGCAAAGGACTTTTTTTTTACTGATAGCCATAATCTCTGTTTCAGAATGTTTCTCCCTTAGCACTCTTTCATTTGAAACTGCCACAGGTGGTGACTATAACCAAGAGATGCTGGTTGGAAGCGTGTCTGTTTCCATAACTGAAAAAAAAGTTCATTTCACAAGTAAAATGGTGAGTCTTTAATCCATGCTATTCCAATAGATATTTTTCAGTTTCGTCAGAGAGGCTTATTTTTGCTTTTGCTTTGTAACTGTTATTTCATTTTCTAACTGAAGTTCAGCCACTGGGAGCAACTTCACTTTAATTACAGATGCATTAACAGTAAGTCTGCAGTGCTGAGGCATGGATTAAATCATCTCACAGTAGATTTATCAGCCTTCACATCTCTATTATGGATCACTCACCAGAACCATTAATGAGAATATAATTAACAAGTAACTACTAAATGTCAGATTGCAGTCATAACAACAACTAATCTGTCCTTGTGAACTTAGTGCTCATGTTTTTTCATGCCAGAATTCCTATTTTCTTGATTCACGACTTTGCTGAAAGCCAAATTTATCTTTTGTAAAATGAATTGGAACATACAGGTTAAAATTAAAGCCAAACAGGAATAATAAAACACATAAAATTCCAACCTTTAGAAGGGAAGTCACGAAAAAATTTAATCCATATAATAAATAGGGGAAAGCAATAAAAAAGAAAAAGCATTAGCATATAGTAAAGAGAAAAATCAAAAGTAAGTAGAATATGGAGGGAAAAAAACTGAGGAAATAAATCTCAATATAACAGTCATCACAGTTGATGTATCTGTCCTATATAAAAAATCACCAGCTAACAGATCAATAAGAGATCCATCTGATATATATAATTGCATTGCTCTGGTATGGTTATTACTATATTCTGATACTTCAGCAATCACATCTATGTGTCTTTTCTGACACCAAGAAATGCTTAGCTGCTTTGGTGTCTCTTAATTCCAGTGTGGAATAAGCACCCAAAGAAGTTAACAACTTTCTCTATAAAATGAGGCACAGAGAAACAAAATGTAACTGTCAAGAATGACTGCTTCGTTATAAAGCCTGTGGCTATTTTTTGTCACCTGACATATTAACTCCCTTCTTTCCCATTAGAATATATCCTCCCCAAAAGGTTTATTCAGAAAGGATTTGATCAAAGAACAGAAAGCATATAATTTTACATGTGCTACTGTGAAATGTGAAAACATGTTAATTGCACATGCTAATGGAGCATGCTGCAGTCATGGGGTCGCAAAGACTCAGACATGACTGAGCAACTGAACGACAACAAATGTGTCAAAAAAAAGAGGGCCAAATGTTTGATCATCTGACTAACAGTCACTAAAAGCAAGAAGAATAACTTACCCAGTTCATTTTATAGAGGGAACTGGAAGTTCTGGTGTTCAAGTTTGCTCAGCAACCATGAGGAAGACAAAGACATGATAGGCTTTCTATAAATCTAGGGAGCTGATGGTGACAGGCTCAGATACTAAGCTCATGGGAAGTCGTAAGGTGAGAACACTTCCCTTGTATAGTATCAAAAACCCGACCCTTGTGGTTTCTTTGCATTTGTTCAGCGGGACAACCTCTGTTTCCCATTAGGCAGCCTTGCACATATCTGGAGACCTAATATTATGTAGGCACTGCAGATGGTGACTTCAGCCATGAAATTAAAAGACGCTTACTCCTTAGAAGGAAAGTTATGACCACCTGAACAGCATGTTAAAAAGCAGACATTACTTTGCCAACAAAGGTCCATCTAGTCAAGGCTATGGTTTTTCCAGTGGTCATGTATGGATGTGAGAGTTGGACTATAAAGAAAGCTGAGTGCCAAAGAATTGATACTTTTGAACTGTGGTGTTGGAGAAAACTCTTGAGAGTTCCTTGGACTTCAAGGAGATCCCACCGGTCCATCCTAAAGGAGATCAGTCCTGGGTGTTCATTGGAAGGACTGATGTTGAAGCTGAAACTCCAATACTTTGGCCACCTCATGCGAAGAGTTGACTCATTGGAAAAGACCCTGATACTGGGGGCAGGAGGAGAAGGGGACGACAGAAGATGAGATGGTTGGATGGCATCACTGACTCAATGGACATGAGTTTGGGCAAACTCCAGGAGTTAGTGACGGACAGGGAGGCCTGGCATGTTGCGGTTCTTGGGGTCACAAAGAGTCAGACAAAACTGAGCAACTGAACTGAACTGAACATAACTTAGAAGTGGCAGAGTCATATTTCAAGCCTATTTAATAAACACCCCCACGATACTGCCTCATTTGATCCCTGTTGCCACCTTAGAACCGTTATCATTCTCCATGTCTGCAGACTGGGGTAAGCAAGTCAAAGCCCAGTAGATTCTCACCTGACATACCAAAAACTCAGTTCTATGTCTTCTAGTTTTAGAATCATAAGCACTGAGTCTTAAACTAGAAGATATTTCTTGACTTCGGCTTTTAATTTACCTTGGAGGTCACTGTTCAGATTCTTATGCCTCTAAAGTAAGCCAATTTCAACATTAATCAAACAAATAACACTAAATTTGAATTTTATCTGATAACATAATCATAAACCCTGAGAGTACACTTATTTCTGTGTTTTAGCACCAGTTCCTAACTAGAATACAAGAGGACATGTAAATACAATATTCTGTATAACTAGGACTAGTTTTCTCCCTGAATCTAAATGTTAGAGTCCAAAGATCAACTGTTCTATTTTCTGAACCTCTATTCACTCATAAACTCTCTCCAGCCCAGGGACTTACAGAATGTGTTAGTGTGAAAATGTACACACATACCACACTTACTTCAGGGGCTGAGAGGAACTCCAGGGATAACTTTCCTGGTGGCTCAGTGGTAAAGAATCTGCCTGCAATGCAGGAGGCGCACAGGAGGCATGGGTTCTATCCCTGGGTTGGGACGATCCTTTGGAATAAGATATGGCAACCCACTCCAGCGTTCTTGGCTGGGAAATTTCACGGACAGAGCAGTCTGGTGGGCTACAGTTCATGGGATCACAAAGAGTCACACATGACTGAGCATGCATGATCACTCTACCCCACTCTCCACACCTACCAGGCATCTCAAAAATAGATGTAATGGTTCCCACCCTACAGCTGCAGCGTCTCTACTGCTAAGCCTGCACTTAGGGCTGAGAGTCATCCCAGAAACACACATTAGAGGCCCAAAGAGAACGAAGCATTGTCTGAAGAAGGGATCAGAGCCAAACAAGGCCTTCCTTCATAATTTAGGATCACAGTGTATATACAGGGAGGTGCCTCCTGCCCTCTCCCCTTTCCCTTCTTCCCTGCAACTGTATATTCCCTCCCTAGGACTCTCTTTTACCTCCAGTTAATTCCCTAGGAACTACCGCTAACAAGATAATCTCCATCATCTCTTCTCTGTCTCATGAAAAGTCACTTGAGCATTTGTTTGATTCCATTCTTACTCAAAGGAAGATATTCTCATGTCTGATTTCCTATTTAATCAGTTACTTCTTAGGGATATTTGCATTTTCAGCAGGAGCTCCCAGAGATGGGAAAACTTAATCTAAAGGACTCGTTTCTCTTGGTAGGTTTTCTAGTCTCTTGGAAGGGCAAGGGGTGTTGATGTCAAAGTACAGCTTGGAGGACTTCAGTCACATTAATGCAGCTTCAAGCAATCTTCAATTAAATAACCAGCAATTTTTTTTTAATTTGCTATGGGGGATATCTCACAATGTACATAAATGATTTAGATGAGGTTATATATTAAAATGCCTAACACTGTGGATGGTATAAATAGTAAACATTTAATAAACAATGTTGTTTGGCACTGTTTTTTATTAATTGTTATTATAAGCCCATTTTCTTTCACACATCCAGTGTGATGATCCAGTGAAATTCAGATGAAATAAAACTTCTGTTAGACATCCCAATGGAAGGGGGATTAAAATATGCCACAACAAGAAATCAGACAAAGAGGAAGCATTATAATTAGCTACTGAAAAAAGAAAAGGTATCAGAAATGGCTACTCACATTGCTGTGATTATCTGAACAAAATAAATGTAGATTTTACTTTTTTCCTAGAAAATGAAAAAGTATCCAAAGGAAACTGACTTCAAACATCAACACTACACAGCCCTCACACAGGAAAGGGTTTTTTCCCTGGTAAGCGGCCTCCTGAAGGGATAGGACCAGACACTCCAGACTGAGGTTTTTCATTAACAATTTATAAATGACTGTTAAAAGGGCAGCATCTTAACCACTCTTCCTTAAACCAACTTGAATATGAATATGAATATCAGAAAGAGGCACTTCCTGACAACTCAGCCTCAAGAGCAAGACTATGGGAAGCACCTCTTACAGTCCTACCTGGAGTTAGTCAGTTAATCCAATACTAAATGCTCATCTATTATAACAGCAGTCCAACAACATACAGTTTTTATTAAGCCATTAAAATCACATGGAATCTCCATGTTGAGAGCACTGTAAAATGAGCATGCTGAAAATCTTTCATTATAATCACTGTGGGGTAGGGTCAACCTCTTCTGTTCCTAGAATGATAATTAAAATGATAACCAATTTCCACTGTGGGCTGGACACTGTCTTAGGGCTTTACATATTGTGACTCATTTAACACTTACAAGTCCCTATATCAAAGAAATTGTTATTATCCCCTTTTGCACACAATAAATACAAAGTATAGAGAGATGAAGTAGTTAGCTCAAGTCACTGTGTGAGCGCCCAGAGTGTTAGCTAACAGCACGTGTAGGCTGCTTCCCTGTTTACAAAGCACAGTAGCTCTCTGGTCCTCATAACTGTTTTGTGAGGCAGGGATTTTTACTTCTGTTCCTAATCCCTAGATGAAGAAACCAACTAGAGGTAAATGACTTGCCTAAAGGCACAAGTCAACCACAATAGCCTCCCCAGGCACACCCTGTGAGGACCTCCTGCCAGAGATCTCACCTCTGAATGGGATGACTCAGGGGGACTTTGAGGGCCATCTGCCCCTTACAACTCTGATTTCCTGCCCCCAATTCTCCAACTGGTCACGTGTAGACACCTTTATCAGTGTTACTATATTTTATTAAAATGGCCCATTCATACCTTTTTTGTCTCCAATTAGACAAGAAGCCTTGATGGTTGGATGGCATCACTGACTCGATGGACATGGGTTTGGGTGGTCTCCAGGAGTTGGATCACCAACTCCATTAGGACAGGGAGGCCTGGCGTGCTGCAGTTCATGGGGTCACAAAGAGTCGGACTGAGCGACTGAACTGAACTGAACTGAGACTACAAGCACCTGGAAGGCAGGATTATGTGTTATTCATCACATAATATACTCAATCTCAATATAAAGTGGCTGGCAACTAGTAGGCACTAAAAAAAAAAGCTGAACTGAAATACTAATTCAGTATGTTTAAGTTTATTAGATTATATTTCTCTTTAAGGTAAATGACTAACCTTTATTTCATGGCCATTACCTAGGACCAGTCACATTTTGCTTATAATTTAAAATGCCTTATGCCTACACTACCATGAGTGAGTGAGTGAGTGAAGTTGCTCAGTCGTATCCGACTCTTTGCGACCCTGTGGACTGCAGCCCACCAGGCTCCTGTGTCCCTGGGATTCTTCAGGCAAGAATACTGGAGTAGGTTGCCATTTCCTTCTCCACTATACTACCATAGAATACTTCAACTATGTAGCACCTGACAATGTTTTTCATTAAATGAAATCAGCTTTTCAATCTATACCATTAATTAATAAATGAACTACTTCTTTTTTATCCCATTTTCCTAACCTAAACTGTGTACTACTTAGCTTGTCAGGCAATCATGTATACATTTTAAGCAAACATGAGAATATCCATTGAAAATCTTTTTTCAAGCATTAAAGTAAGCATTAAAGATGCTCAAACATATTCCTCAAGATTCATGAATGTAATTTAAGTAGCCATTTATTATCTATTTATTTATTATTTCTTCTTTGCCTGTCTGAGAGTAAGTTGAAAGATACCAATCACAGGCACATACTTTAAACAATTTACAATTTATTATTGAGTATCTGTGATATTATAAACAGATAATTTTCACCGATGTACAGTAGGCAAGGTTATCTATGTTATTTGTAATCTACACAGCAATGGCATAGAATTATTCTGGATTATGGAATTCTTGAGATTCAGATATAGTTAAAACCTCAACTTTCAATAAACTACTTTACAACTTTCAATAAATAGACTATTTTATATTTTATCTACTGATTTTATGATAATTGGTCAGTTAGTTAATCCTCTGAGAAAACATTACATTTTAAATAATATTAAAATTTCTAGAATATCCATCCATGGTTAACTTTCTTAGAAACCTGTCCATCAAAATAACTAACACTGAAAACACTCTTATAGAAATGATTGAGATAATATCATGCACAGCTTCAACAACACCATTCAAATAGAAAAGAAATTCAGTACTGCCTGTTTGGTAACAAAGAAATAATCTTTAGAAAACCAATCTAAGGACTGAGTTCTAGACTAGTCTTCCACTTCCAAAGTCAAACTCTGCTTCTCAGCACACAGGCACCTAATCATTCTGCTTAAAGAGCTGTGGGGGAGGAAAGAAGAGGGCACCGCGCTCTTCCCTGCATTTCTTCTCCAAATCCTCATCCCACTTTTTCATCTGAACGCCTCAGATTTTCTCTTTGATACATCATCATGTTTAATGTTTATCATGTATTCCATTTTGGGACAAAGAAAAATCCCAGCAACTCTGAGATTGGTTGGCACTGCATCACTAGCCAGCACCAACATTCCTTAAAAGCAAAACCAGGTTAATGAATGACTGAAGTCTCTGGGTAGAACACAAGAATAGTTTTTCTAAAGAACCTAACTTTTAAACTTATCTTAGAGGCATTTTTTTATGTTTTTAATCTGAAAGTAGAACTTGATCATAGATATTACCTAATCCATTCAGAAAGACAAATGACGAAACATCAGTAGGTACTAATTTTACAATAAATTGTAGTCTTCTGGAATGCTAGATTGATTTTCTTTTTTCCCCTTTACAGCTCTCCCACTCATGAACCCTGGCTCAAAGCCTCGTAGGGGTCCAGAGCATTTCCAGAGAAAAAGGAAAATGCATGCTGATCCACTCCCTCTCTTCCTCACTGCCCTCTGCTAAGGGATTTTTCACAGAAAGGCAAAGAATTGTTTGATGTCTGAACATCTGCTGAACACTGAACCATGGTTTCTTCCTGGACCCATTTAATCTCACTGCAGACCTCCCATCACATTCTCAGGAAGCAGCACATCTCTGTCATTATAAGGAACAATTTAGATGGAAAATGTCCTCACGTTACCACAGCCAGTTATTTTTCTTACTATTACCTCATTTTCTCTACATATTATACTCTTAAAGTTGCAATAGGGTGTTTTACTTCTGTCACAAAACAATGTGTTCTTTTATCTTCCATACTCTATTTCTTGTTTACATTAACTTACTGGTTAATATAGTCAGTGGTGGTTAAATTCACTTTTACTCAGAACTTCATTTGCATAAACGTTCTCTAAACATTTTCTTATGAGATTCTTGGACATTTCTGGACATGGCATACATCACTTTCATCATTAAATTCTGTTGACTGAGCCCTTATCTACTCTTTTGGACAAGCATACTGGATCAGCAACAGGAGCTCTCCTATTAACAAACCAAAATACTCATTGCCTAGCAAAAACGCAAGATTCTTATCTACTGCCACACATTCAAAGCCTATTATACAGAGTGAAGTAAGCCAGAGGAAAAACAAAAATACAGTATACTAACACATATATATGGAATTTAGAAAGATGGTAACGAGAACCCTGCATGCAAGACAGCAAAAGAAACGCAGATATATAGAACAGTCTCATGGACTCTGCGGAAGAGGGCAAGGGTGGGATGATATGGGAGAACGGCATTGAAACATGTTAATCATCATATGTGAAATCAATCGCCAGCCCAGGTTTGATGCTCGGGGTTGGTGCACTGGGATGACCCAGAGAGAGGGAATCGGGAGGGGAGGTTCTGGAAGGGGAACACATGTGTACCCATGGCGGATTCATGTCAATGTATGGCAAAACCAACACCATAGTGTAAAGAAAATTTAAATAAATAAATAAAATTAAAAAAAAAAAACAAAGACTGCTCATCCACTCACTTGGATAACATCCACTCACTTGGATAACAAAACGTCAGTGAACAAATAGGAAAGACTCCAACAGTTCCCCTTCTCTCTGGAGTGCAGTTACTCAGGGGAAATGGTAGAGAAACCCATCGGAGCAATAACATTATAATCACCAGAGTAAGGAGACTTTATGAATGATGTAAGAAAACAACCCAGAGAAGGAAAGTTTAATTTCTTAGCAGGGATCAGAGGGTGGCAGAAGGGAGCAGCCAGAGAAGTATTACCTTTTCCAGTCTGTTTGTTTTAATTAATTTTTATTGGCGTATAGTTTCTTTATGATGCTGTGTTAGTTTCCACTGTCTAGCCAAATGAATCGCCTGTATATAGACCCTCCCCCTTTTGGACTTCCTTCCCATTCAAGCCACTACAGTGCTTAGTAGGGTTCCCTGAGCAATACAGTATGTTCTCACTGGCTATCTATTTTATACACAGTATCAATAGCACATAAGTGTCAATCTCCCAACTTCCCCCAGTCCCTCTTTCCCCCTTGGGATCATACATTTGTTGTCTGTGTCTCTGTTTCTGCTTTGCTTGCAAAGCAACCTGGTTTTCTTTTGTGTGAGAAAAGGATTCTCATTTGTCAATTTCATGCCCTCCTACCATCTTCCAGCTCTCTCCTTGGCTTGACACCTTCTAGCATCTCATTGCTAATTAGAGTCAAGGAAAAGTCAAAGTTTATTTTCTTATTTTTTTAATTAATTAATTTATTTTTTTCCTTTACATTATCGTGTTGGTTTTGCCATACACTGACATGAATCCACCATGGGTATACACGTGTTCCCCTTCCAGAACCCCCCTCCCACCTCCCTCCTGATTCCATCCCTCTGAGACATCCCGGTGCACCAGCCCTGAGCACCCTGTATCATGCATCAAACCTGGGCTGGAAAAGTCAAAGTTTAAAACATAGACCGAATAATGACAGAAGCCTGGTTATGTAAATATACTGTATAATTGTTTTACTCAGGGTTAAGAAGATCTTTCTAGTCATTTCTTTTTTCATGAATTTGATGTTTTCTACTCAATTGACACTATCACATAACTTCCCTGGTAGCCTCTTACGAAGGTCTCCATGAACATTCACCAAGGAAACATCTGTCCTTTTATAGAACTAGCCCAATTTAGCTGTCCATCAGCTGAACTGCTTTCACCCTTCCAACTGCCATGAAAAACGTAACTTAGTCTGAGTAACAAATCATTTCAACTCACTGGTCTTTCCTCACCCCACCCCACACATAATCATACTGCAAATGCATAACCTAAAAGCATCATGACTTTTTCATGCTCCTCTCTTCATGACTGTGTCTTTCCAGGGTACCTAAAGCTGGTGCCTCTCCTTCAGACTTTCTCCTCCTTTGCTATTTACCTGCTTCTGTAGTTATTTCCTCTGTACAATGGGAATGGTAGCTACTTACCCTTCAGAGGACTTCTGCTGGAATTAAATGAGAATACTGTGGGATGGTGCCTGGCATAGAGCTTAATATGTGAAAGAAGTCAATTATTGAAAATTCTTTTTATTGTTTCTCCTACCAGCAAAACCTAACTCTAAACAAGTTATCCCATAAGGTCTCACAACTCTTGCTTCAGAGAGTCTTAAATTCTCACTTAGAAAAAGGCTTTTATTCCTTTTTTTTTCCACCAAAGCTTTCTCATCTCAAGAAGGCATCATCACCAAGACAGGAGATGATTTCAGGGTAATTAAACAGGAGTCAATGAGTCCAGAGAAAAGTATAAGGCAGCCAAGGAACCCAGGCACTAGGAATGAAAAACAACAATCTATATCATGTAAACCAGGTCACGAAACTCTCTAGACGAGAATCAAAAGAACACAGAAATGTAAACGGATGGGGGAAAATAGTTGAAAAGGTAACAGTTAAGAATTTCCAAGAATTGTTGAACTACAGGGGTCAGGTATGTGGTCAGGCTGGGATTATTTTGTATGTCATGTGGTAAATTACAATGTCCCCAATTTCCTTGCGAGTCACACTGACTGTTCCTTCCTTCTTGGCTCAGAACCATAACATGGTAGTGAAACCCACCTGAGCTCTCGGCAGGAAGGGATCAGACGTGTGCAGGAGGTCTACTGACTTGGGGGGATCCAAGCCCTGTGAAGGCTTAGCCCAAGTCTTGGTAATAGGTCAGGGAAACACCCTCGTGAAGGGGGCACCATGGAGAAATGGTTGGCCATGCTGTTAGGCCAAGCCTGAGCCCCAAACAGCTGGATATTCGCAACTCTGACCTGGGCACCACTTGCCAGGAGCTATCACCAAGATGTGAAGACAGGGCCCTCAAAGCAGTGGACCTGGAAATGGGGACAGGGATCGGGCTTTTTAAATGGGCATTTTAAAAGATACATTGCACTGGAGAGAAGCCCCTACTGGCCCTGCTCCTCTAGTCAAGAGCTGTCCAGAAAACAGTCTGTCTGAATACTCTCTGAGTATCTTCTTAAAATGTTCAACTTGGAACTTCCTTGGTGGTCCAGTGGTTAAGAATCTGTTTTCCAATGCCAGGCGGTACAACTGCGATCCCTGGTTGGGAACAAAGATCCCATATTCCACAGGGCCATTCAGCCCATGTGCCACCATTAGAGAGAAACCTGCCCGCAGCAAGTAGACAGCCGGCACACCGCAATGAAGGGCCTGTGTACCACAACGAAGACCCAGTGCAGCTAAAAGAATAAAGAACTGATTTTTGAAATGGAGACCCTAAGTGGGTGCTTTTTTACAACCTAAGCTCTTGAGGTTGAACGTCAAGGAGAAGCTTTGGCAGCTCTTGACAACCTGGGTAGGTACCATTCACAGTTCTGAGTTTTGTTTTTGGTGAGTTCAGAAAGTGAACTATCAAGAAAGGTTCAATCAGAGAGCTGAATGTGGCCCAGGTTAGGTGACAACAAAGCAAACCTGAACTCCTGTCCACCTAGCTGAGAGGAAGAAAAATACTAAAGAAAGTGGAAGCAACCAACCCTCTGATGGAGGGAGCAAACTGAGAATGCCCTTGTTAACAATACCCAAAAAAAAAAAAAAACCAACCCAGACTTGGTACAATAAAGAGGCAGCTGCTGGAAGAACAGAAGGTCAGTCCCTCAGGGGTTGCCTTCATGGTTCACCAGTTTGCCCCTGAACCGAGATGACTGTACACCATACACCTGATACCACTTGTATATTCTTGTGCAACTCCTTCCAAATGTTACAATCGACTGCTATTACAAATACACAAATTCATTTTAAAGCAAAACAAAAGAAAGAATTTCCAAGAACTGAGGAGTGTGGGGAGAGGGGCGGTAAATAAAACACCCAGTTGAAAGAGTTTCCAGTGGAAGGTAGAAAATAAGAGCTATGCAAGAAAGCAAGCAGGCAAGCAAAATACAAGCACAGTGAAGATAAAACACAAAATCAGATAGCATACATAAGCCTGATGGAATAGTAATAAAGAAAATGGATGAAACAATGCCAAAAACACGCCCGCCCCTGCTTCCTCCCCTCCCCGCCTCCCAAACCTGGGCACCGTGGTCTGGCAGCAGGGCCGTTTTAGTTTGAGGCTTTTTGTTTTAAAAAGCAGCTACAGGTTTTTACAAAAGAGAAAGGAAAAGAAAACAAAAACACAAGCTTTGTATAGCTGGACTTTATCTGTCCTTTGTCACCCTCTTCCTGACCTCCTCCTGCCACAGTTGTTGCTTGTTACCTCCCCTGTGCGATGTGTTAGGTCACTGCCGTACCGACAGGGGTGATGCTCGGGAGCTTGCCTCTCCTGCTCTCTCTGCTGGTTACTTGCAGAAAGAAGTGGTTTCAGATACTGCTCCTGAGCTTGGGAAGCAGTGACTGGGGGGGCGGGGGGGCGGGGAGCAGGGAGGTGAACTGGCATTTCAGTGGCTTCCAGCCTCTGGGCTGATGACCACAGGGAGCTTATGGTCAGCCCATTGACATTGGTGATGTTTTTAGCCTAAGAATGACACAGAACTTCTGTCTCAGACTCTTCCTAAAGCTGGTGGGGACACTGGCTGCTGGGAACCTGAGGTGAATCATGGAAATAAAAGGCAGTGGTGTGTTCCCGTCTTGACCCCGGGCGTGCAAGCTGACAGCAACCCCCCCCCCAGCATTGCCTGCTGCACCCACAGGGCCTGATGTTTTCTCATGCCCCCTCTCCTCTGAGCTGCCGTGTCTCTCGGTCCTCCTGTCCCTTCACCTCTCCCACAGCTCAGCACTGGAAACCCTGCAGTCCTCCGTGGTGACTGGTTCCTGGACCGTTGTCACTAGAGATGATGTGTGTGGTAGGGTCTGCAGTTGTGGCCTGAGCTCTGGGTGGCGGCGGGAGGGCTTGCCTCTCTCCCTTCCCCCCTTCCAGGTGTCAGCCCAGGTTGTGGAGCCAAGGAGGCCTGAGCAGGGCAGTGGGGTCCCGGTCTTTCGAGAGGCCAGAGCAGGGCCCACGGGGAGGTGGACGAGTTCAGGGCTGGAGATGCTGCTAGCCTCATCACTGTCCAAATGTGGAGGTGTTTCATGCTCAGTCTCTGCTTGCTTTTAAAATAAGAAATAGGAGGAAATCATCCTAAATTCCAAGGAAAGACGAGGGGAAATTTGCATTTTTGCCCGTGCTCTTGAGAGAACTAAGCTGCCATCAACCTGCTCTTGCTGGAGGTCTGGGGAAGACGTGGCTCGGAGGATGGGGAGCAGGGAGACGGCACGGCCTGCAGAGTCCACCGCAGTGTCGCCTCAGGTGGTGACAGCTACACGGGCTGAGACTCTCGGCTCTGTCTAGTGGGGGACACTGAGAAGCAAGGGCCTTGGGAACCGCTGTAGTCACTCATTGCCCTTCGCTGCTTTAAGGGAGTGTGGGGACAACAGCCTCCTGGCAAAGGGTGCAGGGTTTCGGTGTCTAGTCAGTGGTGTCCGGCACTCCCCTCCTTGCCTCCACCCTCAGACCTTCCTTCTCACTGGCGTGTGTTTTTGTTTTTTCTTCTCCTTCATCCCCTGAATCCGTTCTTGCAGGGCTGCCACTGGACGGAGCTCGCTGTGTGCTCACCTGCCCCTGTCTCCCTTCCCCTGCGAGCACCTGGCTACTGTCCCCAATGTGACGGGGCTCCCTCCCCTTCAGGAGCCTCAGTCACAGACGGAAATGTGGCCAGACATTTGGCCACATCTGATTCCAGTGCACATTGTCAAAAGGAAAAAAAGGTTTTCTCATTTTGAAATTCAGCAGGACAGGTCTGGATGCTGTTACAAACTCTTAATGATGTATCCCTTCAGGTGAACCTGCCCTTAGAGTGACAGTACTTCCTGTTTGAGGAAAAAAAAATGAAAGGGTCACCTCTTCTCCAGCCCTTTCTCTACCTACCCCTGTATTCCCCCCACCCCCAATAAAAACAGAAAACACTAAAAAAAATAAAATAAAATAAAAATCATGACTCAAAGAGTCATGATAGATAAAATGTAAGTATATGAATTAAGGGTAACACATAGACCCAGGTGGCACAGTGGTAAAAATCCGCCTGCCGATATAAGAGATGTGGGTTAGATCCCTGGGTAGTGAAGATCCCCTGGAGAAGGAAATGGCATCACAGTCCAGTATTCTTGCCTAGAAAATCCCATGGACAGAGGAGCCTGGCGGGCTGCAGTCTATGGGGTCGCAGAGTTGGACACAACTGAGTGACTGAGCACACACATAGAACTTTGGAAATACACAGTGTTCTTTTCAAGCACTCATAGAATATTCACACAAATTGACCATTTCATGAACAACAAGGGAATCCTCAAAAAATTACCCAAAAGTCCATCAGATTATATTCCTACCTCAATAAAATAAGAAGTAGAAACAAATAATAAAATAATAACTAGAGGATATGCTATCTGAAATATATATAAAAGTAATAAAGTGATTTCAAGAAGAAACAATGAGAACTAACTATCCTTAAAGCACAATGACAAGGGAAGAACTCATGCCAAAATCTGTGAACTGTGCCTAAAACAGTAATAGCAGGAAACTCTGAGCCAATAAGTGAATTCATTAAGGAAGACAAAGCCAAAAGAATAAAGCCAAAAATGAGAAGACAGTGAATAAAGATTATGGGTAGAAGTCAATGAACTAGAAGAAGGTTTCAAAAAATAAATAAAAGAGATTAAAAAACAACAAAGTGTTTGGTTTTTTTGAAGGCTAATAATTTAGACTATCCTTAGGTAAGGCTAACAAGAAAGAAGCAAAGAAATGGCAAAGTTCCCTCCTTCATTCCATTAAAAAAAAAAAAAAAAGGCAAAATCCGGGGAGTTTATAGGAGGAATAAAAATAGAGGGGATTCTTAAGTCATACAGCAAATTCTCATAGGCTATCTATTTTACACATGGTAATGTAAGTATACATGTTACTCTCTCAAACCTGAGCTTCGTAACAACCTAGAGTGGTGGGGTGGGGAGGGAGTTTCAAGAGGGAGAGGACATTGTACCCCAAGGCTGATTCATGTTGATGCATAGCAGAAACCAACACAATTCTGTAAAGCAATTATCCTTCAATTAAAAAAATAAATAAATTTAAATTTCTTTTAAAGTAAAGAAAAAAAAAGAGGGAAAATAACTATTAAAACAATGAGTAAGAGAACAGAAAAAATATCGTGTGAAAAACTTTTTAAGAGAAACAAAAGAATTCATCACTCACAGACTACTAAAAATAAAACTAAGAGGGATGATAAGGTAATGGAAAACTGATGGGAGAGTTCTGTAAAATTGCCAAGTACAAAACCAATATACATAGAATCAATAATATTTCTCATCACTGCAATAATCTACTTGAAAATAGAACAACAAACAATCTGCAACAACAAAAGTAATATATCTTGGAATTAACGTAACAAAGGTTGCACAAGGTTCTCAGGAAAAAAATGTTAAAATCTCCATATAAATAGGGAGAAAAGATACTCATGGGCAGAATGAGTTAACACTTTTTTTTTTTAACTTTTATTTATTTATTTATTTTAATTTCCTTTAAATTACCGTGTTGGTTTTGCCGTACATTGACGTGAATCTGCCATGGGTATACACATGTTACCCTTCCAGAACCCCCCTCCCACCTCCCTCCCAATTCCCTCTCTCTGGGTCATCCCGGTGTACCAGCCCTGAGCATCAAACCTGGGATGACAATTGATTTCGCATATGATGATTAACATGTTTCAATGCCGTTCTCCATATCATCCCACCCTTGCCCTCTCCCATAGAGTCCAAAAGACTGTTCTATACATCTGCATTTCTTTTGCTGTCTCGTATACAGGGTTATCGTTATCATCTTTGTAAATTCCATATATATGCGTTAATATACTGTATTTTTGTTTTTCCTTCTGGCTTACTTCACTCTGTATAATAGGCTCCAGTTTTGTCCACCTCAGTAGAACTGATTCAAATGAATTCTTTTTAATGGCTGAGTAATATTCCATTGTGTATATGTACCACAGCTTTCTTACCCATTCGTCAGTTGATGGGCATCTAGGTTGCCTGCATGTACTGGCTATTGTAAACAATGCAGCGATGAACATTGGGGTACACGTGTCTCTTTCAATTCTGGTTTCCTTGGTTTGTATGCCCAGCAATGGGATTGCTGGGTCATATGGCAGGTCTATTTCCAGTTTTTTAAGGAATCTCCACATTGTTCTCCATAGTGGCTGTACTAGTTTGCATTCCCACCAACAGTGTAAGAGGGTTCCCTTTTCTCCACATCCTCTCCAGCATTTATTGCTTATAGACTTCTGGATGGCAGCCATTCTGACTGGTGTAAAGTGGTACCTCATTGTGGTTTTGATTTGCATTTCTCTGATAATGAGTGATGTTGAGCATCTTTTCATGTGTTTGTTAGCCATTTGTGTGTCTTCTTTGGAGAAATGTCTGTTTAGTTCCTTGGCCCACGTTTTGATTGGGTCATTTATTTTTCTGGAATGGAGCTGCAGGAGTTGCTTGTATATTTTTGAGATTAATTGCTTGTCCATTGCTTCGTTTGCTATTATTTTCTCCCATTCTGAAGGCTGCCTTTTCACCTTGCTTTTAGTTTCCTTTGTTGTGCAGAAGCTTTTAATTTTAATTAGGTCTCATTTGTTTATTCGTGCTTTTATTTCCAATAGTCTGGGAGGTGGGTCATAGAGGATCCTGCTTTGTTTTATGAGTTAACACTTTTAGGATATCAAGTTTCTCCAAGATCAACTTATAACATCAGTGCATTTCATGCAAAATCCCATCAGCAATTTGAGGCACCTTGACAAAGTAATTCTAAAAACATATATGGAGGAAAAAAAGAAAATTAACAGCTAAGACATTTTATGGAAGAAAATCAAGCAAAAGCTGAAGGGGCTTACCCTGCCAGATATTAAAATTAATCATATCATCGTAATTGAGAACAGTAAAAACTAGTGGAAAAGAATCAAGAAGCAAAGTCAAGAAACAGAACATGTGTTCTTTCTTTCTATCTTTATCATACACACAGGCACACACACACAAACACAGAGGAAAAGAAGAGAGTCAGAGAAAAGTTCTGGGGTTGGTGACAGGGTGTCAGAATGCAGGTCTGGGGAGTTCCATGGTTCTATAATTAGGATATCAGGGTGATTAGTGAAGAGAAGGAAACCCTGTATTCCACAGAATCAGAAACACACTTTCTCAGCAGAGTAAAGCTCACCATGGTCTAAAACAAAGAATTACTATGAGCAATCTCATGGATTTTATACGTTCCAAATAGGACCAGATTCTATATTGTACTAAGATGTGCTTTACCCTTAATATTTACCTACAGTCTTACAAAAAATATGTTTCAGTTAGTTAACTGAAAACATCAGGTGGACACCATGTGGATATTACATCAAACTCACTTCAACCATGGATTTCCAGGGATGCAGAATCCAGGAGGGTGGACCACAGTGGATTTCAGCTTCAATGGACTTTGGTATACATGGAGGTCCTAGAGCCAATCCCCCATGGACAGCAGGGGATGACTGCAGCATGATGATCAAGGCTTTGGGAACACACAAACTAGAGATCATGTTCTTCTGTGTACTTTAAATGATTACAAAAGTGGCATTTATTCCTAGTTTAAGTATCATCTTGGCAGAATCCCATCTTATTTTATATAGGTACACATGTGCAATTTTTCATTCCACAACTGAGTTGAGAAGCTGAATGAAAATTACATCATCTCAACTGTTGTTTTTAGATAAAGTTATAATCAGAGCTGGTATGAAGTCAGCTCCACTCTTTCCAGGGAAGATGTCATTGTCATGTATATTAGAAATGTGTGGGACTCAAAAACTGAACATGAAGGCTTTTCTTTAGATTAAGTTAAAGTATGAGTCATTCCTCATTTTTTTTCTGTGTAGAACATCTGGATTTATTAAATACCATTTTGGTACAAACTTGTCAAAACTGTTAACTGTGATTTTTCTTCCTTATTTCTTTGTTATAACAAGTGTATAACAAATTGGTTTGAAATATTTATCTGTTCAAAATTTAGGCAGAGAAGAAAAAGCACCTACATTCCTCTAAGAAAAACAATATATTTTTATCCAAAATAACTAAAAACATTCATTATTTTCTGCATGCCTATAATGATGTCTTATTTAGGTTTTTATTAAAGAAAACTGCACTGCCTCATTGAGCTGTCTAATTAAGCAAACTCGCCTGTGTTAATTAACTGGCACAGAGAAAACAAAGTTTTATGACATCCTCCCTGCCCTTTTAAGTGTCATACCATTTGGTGACACAGATTTATCTTCATCATACCATTATTATCTCTTTCATCTAAATCATACTGAAAACACAGATCTTTTGACCAAATCAGAATACAGTATTTGTGACATGAGGAGAGTGGTTAAATTCAAAATACAGTTGTGTTTCTGCCTGTAAAAACGTATACTGTACACCAAAATGTTCATTACAGCACTACTTACAATAGCTAAGACATGGAAGCATCCTAAATGTTCACTGACAGATGAGTGGGTAAAGAAAATGTGGTATACATATACAATGGAGTATTACTCAGCCATAGGAAAGAATGAAATAATGTAATTTACAGCAATATAGAGGGACCTACAGATTATCACAGTAAGTGAAGTCAGACAGAGAAGGATGAAAATTGTGGAATCTAAAAATGATACAAATGAACTTATTTACAAAACAGAAAAAGACTTACAAACTTAGAAAATAAGCTTATGTTTACCAAAGGGGAAAGGGGGAAGGGCTAAATTAGGAATTTGGGAATAACACATGTACACTACTCTATCTAAAACAGATAAATAACAAGGATCTACCACATAGCACAGGGAACTCTTCTCAGTATTTTGTAATAACCTATATGGGAAAAAAATCTAGATTTCATATATATACATGAGCTTCCCTGGTGGCTCAGCTGGTAAAGAATCTGCTTGCAGTATAGCAGACCTGGGTTTGATTCTTGGATTGGAAAGATCCCCTGGAGTAGGGAATGGCTATCCACTCCAGTACTCTTGCCTGGAGAATTCCATTGACAGAGGAGCCTGGCAGGGGTCTCCTGACCTGGGGCCTGTTGACGGAGGACTCCTGGGAGAAGAGTCCATAGGGTCACAAAGAGGTGGACACTTTCTTTCACTTTCACATATGTGTGTGTGTGTGTGTGTGTGTGTGTGTGTGTGTATACATAAAAGTATGCTTTGCTGTACACCTGAAACTAATACAACATTGTAAATAAAGTACACTTCAATAAAAAGGTAAAATTTTTAAAAATGTATACTGTAGAACCTTATAATGGGTGCTTGAGTTAAGAGAAAAGGGCATAAAAGGCCACATTAAGAGATTTACTTTTATACACACACACAGTGGATATCACACAGGAAAAGCATTATACTTGGAATAAAATAATATACTTAATGAAGTAGTGCTTTTTCTATCTGCATTTCATTGTAGTAATTTGAAAAGCAAATTGATTGTTGATGTGGTAAACAGTCCACAGTACTTTGTTTCTGGGTTCTCAATTGTAACCTATATTGTCAGCTTTCTCCAGGACTTGTCTTCATCATTTCCACCTCAATGAACCAAACTATCATGGAAAACTCTTTGGAATACATAATATATACCAAAAGACAAACATGAGACAGAGTCTGAGATCTGAAAACACAGTAATTTAGAACTCTTGAGAGTCCCTTGGACTGGCAAGGAGATTCAACCAGTAAATCCTAAAGGAAATCAGTCCTGAGTATTCATGAGAAGGACTGATGCTGAAGCTGAAACCCCAATACTTTGGCTACCTGATGTGAAGAACTAACTCTTTTGAAAAGATCCTGATGCTGGGAAAGATTGAAGGCAGGAGGAGAAGGGGACAACAGAGGATAAGATGGTTGGATGGCATCACCAATTCAATGGACATGAGTTTGAGTAAGCTCCGGGAGTTTGTGATGGACAAGGAGGCCTGGTGTGCTACAGCCCATGGGGTTGCAAAGAGTCGGACACGCCTGAGCGACTGAACTGAACTGAAGAAGCTACTTAAAAGAAACCAATGGTTCATTTTCTGAGCAGCTTTGATTCTATCAAGGCACCATCTAAGTACATTTTGGAAAATGAATGTATAAATGATAATGATAAAAAGAAAATAACTCCAGGAAACTCTCCTTCTCAAGTGTCTAAATCATTAACTTACTAATACTAAAGAAAAATGCTGCATATTTTTGAGCAAGTTAAATTGGCACACTGGCTTTCCCAAAAAAGGATAAAGCCAAACTTCCTTGTCTGACATTCATCTTTAATATTTTGACCCCAAACTACCTTTGCTAGCCAGCTTCTTATCTTCCTAGGCCAAGCTGACTACTTAGCAGTCCTCAATTCCATCTCAGGGTCTTTGTACATGCATTTCCCTAATTTTGGTCATGATTTTTTTCCACCAACCACCAATCTCCATATATAGAGACAGTCAATTTTTAAGGTCCAATTCAAAGGATGCCTCTTAGAGCCTTTGAGCAGTTAGATGTCATATTCTGTGCTAAGGACTTTACATACATTTTATTTATCTAAATCTTTACCATCATAACAGCTACTACCATTATGTACTTACAATGCGATAACCAAGTGTTTTTTAGCATGACTATATTTATCCCTCATGACAAACTAGTTTGTTATTCCCATTCTACAGATTAGGAAGGTGAGGCTTCAAATGTTAATCATGGGCATGGGTGTTAAGCTCTGTGGTCTGAATAGGCTTCCCAGTGTCACCATTTACATTTTCCTAAAGCAGCAGTTTCCTCAAATGTTAAAGTGTTTGTGTGTATCTAACGAGAGCTCTTTCACAGAATCTGTTGTAGGCACTAAATGAAATCACCCACATAAAGCATTTAGCATAGCATCTGGCACACAAGAGTTCTTGCTGAGTGTTAGCTATTATTCGTTTTAGTCTTTGCCTAAAATATATAGTATAGTGTTTTTGCACATTGCAGTAACAAAAAATATATTTATAATTAGAGAATATTCCATCTTTTCTTAAAATAAATTTCTTTTGCAAGTCAATTTAGAGAAGCAGTTTGTGCCTTGTTGATTTCATCTTTGGAAAACAAGAATCTGAGTTCAAAAAGTTTATGCACTTTTGCTCCCACCTGTTACCAGAAGCCTCACACACTCTAAGAGCAGTAGGGAGACAGCAACAGAACTGAACTTCAGAAAACCAGAAAAGCTATTTGCTTGGAATCACTACAGGTTGTCTGAAGGTAAAAATACAATATTCAACTCAAGTACAGAGTATATACCATTAGAAAACTGATAAAAGAATCAGCATCTTATTTTTCTTTTTTTAATATAATTATTTCCCATAATGATTACTTATATACATAAAATAATAGTCTCCTGAGTTATCACACACACAAAAAAAGAATCAGCATCTACTCACCAAACAAGCCTCCTTCTAAAAGCTTAAAAATGATTTTTACAAATGAACTCATCCAGGTAAAAACAAAAATTTTCAATTTTGTTATAACCACAAGGATTATATAATTCTGTATCCACAGGCATTGCCAGTACTTTATTTATAATTTATTCATAAATTTAGGGAATCTCTAAAGGCAGGCTTTTCTCTATTTACACTCTTCCTTGAAATTAATTTTAAAACTTGAAATCTTATGCTAATATGCTACATTAGGCAACATGATGAAGGGAAAAATATTCTCTTAGGCCTTAATGATACATTACAACTGATCTGAATATTTTTATAATATAACCCTCATTTTAAGGACACAATAATAATAAGTAAATGGATAAATAAAACAGTCACAGTAAATAAACATTATAAGCAAACCTTTTAAAACATTCCCAGGCCTCGGTGCTGAGGAAACTGGGCCAAATGTCCTGGGGAGGCACAAGAAAGCTGCGGGCCGTGGGCTGAGACCGTGCCCTGGTCACAGCCAGTCCTGTCACAGCTGACAGCTGGTCTCAGTTCACCTTCACAGCAGCCCTGCAAGGGCCAGGCTATTTCACAGGTAGGAAAACAGGTTGAGAAAGATCCTTTAAAAATGCAAATATTACTGGGTGTCTTTAATATGGGATTGGCCAAAAAGTTCATTTGGGTTTTTCCATACCATCTCACAGAAAATTCCACAAACTTTTTGGCCAACTCAACAATATACTATACAGGCTCTCTAGAACAGAACAGATTATGTGTCCCATAAACCTGTCTAGTCTTTTTAATAGTGAGTGGAAAAAAATGCTCTTGGGAAAAAAAGTAATAAAGGGCCAGTAAATTCAATTAATGTGGTTTAAAAAAATACAGAATATGAAAGGGAGAAAGTAACCTCCTTTCAAATTCTTCACTCACATAATGACTAGTAAAAGAACGAGTATAAAATGTTTAGAAGAATAGCCCTTTACTACCACACTTAATTAAGAAATACTGCAGAATGCTTCACTGGCAGAAGCAAGCAAGATTAAACTGGCAAAGGCTATATACATTTTAAATGTTTCTACTTTATGAGGCAAAATTCATAATTTCACTAATTAATTATAATTGAGATAATAAATTACAGTAATATTCACTCACTGTAGAGTGTGATAAATTTTGTAATTATATACAACCTTGTAAACCTTCAATGCCTCCATTCACATATCACAACCCCACCACTCTGAAATGCTTCCTGGTACTCTGCAATAAATATGCACAGACAACTTTCAGCACAGGCAATCACTGATCTACTTTCTATCACTAGTTTTTCCTATTATAAAATGTCATATAAATGATATCAGACAGGTTTATTCTTTTGAATTTGACCTCTCTCACTTAGCATAATTTTTTAAGATTCATTAAAAGTCAACATGTATCTGTATGTATTAATACTTTGTTCCTTCTGAGTTGTATTCCAGAGTATAGATATGCTGCATTGAGGTTATGTCTGGTTTGGGACTGTTATGAATAACATTGCTATGAACATTTACATTAAAGTCACATGGACATGTTTTCATTGCTCTTTGACAAATATCAAAATGTTGGACTGCTAAGTGAAATGGCAAATTTAGATTAAACTTTAAAAGATACTGTCATACTGTTTTCAGGTTTGGATTCCCACCAGCAACATACAAAGATTCCAGGGATTCCACATCCTCACCAGCACTTGGCATTGTTAGTCTTTTTAACTTCAGTCATTCTCACAGGTACGTAGTAGTATCTCACTATGGTTTTAATATGTAATTCCCTGACAACTAGTGATGCTGGGCATCTTTTCCTGTGTTTACTATTAATGTACTTTTTAATGACATGTTTATTCAAATATTTTGCCCAAAATTTTAACTGGGCTATCTGCTTTATTACTATTGTAAGAGTTTTCTACATGCTCTGAACAAAAGCCTTTGATCAGATTTATGTTTTACAAACATTTTCCGCCAGATGATGGCTTTCTTTTTTATCCCCAGATATTCTTTTAAAGGTATTAGGGTTTTGAATTTTGATAAAGTCCATTTTACCCATTTTTTTCCTTATACTTCAGGCTTTTTGTATCCTCTTGAAGAAATCTTAGATTAGAGACATCATCCAATGCCACAGGAGAAAATGGCAACAGTCTCACTCTAATTCTGACAATTCAGAACCTACAAATTCATGCAGCATACCTTTAGAGAGCAACTACAGCATAAACTACACTTGTGTAGTACCCTCTCCAGCCAAAAGTCACCTCTTACCTAGTCAGTGTTTTAACATACTGCAGGACTTAATAACTGGAAAAGTAGACTTTATTCTTACATATGGAATAAGAATAATTAAAATACACACATGTGTTAGACCACAGCATAGGTTATCTTGTATAATCATCACTGAAAACCCTAGGAGATAGGCACTGTCACTATCTCTTTTTTATCTCTTAACCTAGTGGTTAAGAACATGGGCTCCACGCTGCATGTGTTCAAATTCCAGCTCCACCACTACCTGGTTAAGTGATTCTGAAGTCACCTAACTTCTCTCTACCTCCATTTCCTCACCTATAATGCAGACAAAAATAATAACACCTGCCTCAAAGGACCACTATAAATATCAATAACATAATATGAAAAAAGTACTTGTTTAGTTCAGTGCCCAATATACAGTAAGTACTATGGAAGTGTATGTTCTACCTGCATTTGTATTTACTATACAGATGGATCAAAGGGAGGAGACACAGAAACGTATGTATCTGAGGGCAAAAAGGTATTAGCAGCTCTCAAGGTGTGATCCTTAGACCAGCAGCATCAACCTCACCTGGGAACTTGCTAGAAATGAAAATTCTCAATCCTGCTTGAATCAGAAACTCCAGAGGTGGAGCCCAGCAATGTGGTTCTGAGAAACCCCAGTGAGTGTGATGTCCGTTAACATCTGCACACCAGGGAAATGAGAGAAGCCAGATCCATAGCATAGAGGGGTTTACCTACAGGCTGATGAGGAGGGGCGGATGGAAGGACCACTCTGCCGGAGAGGGGAGGCAGCTTAACAGAAGGGAGGCCCATCAACCTGCTGAGGTTGGTTTAAAAGGCTGAGGTGACCACAGTGGGGGTTGGTGGTTCAGGCGGAGCCCACAAGGCAAAGAGACCTTGTTCTGTTGACCTCCCAGGACCACAAAGAAGAGTTATAGTGGCACTGTCTCATTCTAAGTTTCAGCTCATGCCATCTCAAAGGACCCTTCACTCACTCTCATGTCCAAAATAGTCTCCATCAGCTCAACTTCTCCCTCTTCTCATTTGGTTTTCTGAGTGGCATTTTTCACAACTAACTATGCCTTCACTGGCTTGTTGACTTTTTTGTCTGTCTCTACCATCCAAAGAATTGACGCTTTTGAATTGTGGTGCTGGAGAAGACCCTTCAGAGTACCTGAGACAGCAAGGAGATGAAATCAGTCAATCCTAAAGGAAATCAACCCTGAATATTCATTTTAAGGACTGATGCTGAACCTGAAACTTCAATACTTTGGCCACGAATGCAAACAGTCAACTCATTGGAAAAGACCCTGAAGCTGGGAAAGATTGAGGGCAGGAAGAGAAGGGGATGACAGAGGATGAGATGGTGGGATGGTATCACCAACTCAATGGACACGAATTTGAGCAAACTCTGCTGCTGCTGCTGCTAAGTCACCTCAGTCGTGTCCAACTCTGTGCGACCCCATAGACGGCAGCCCACCAGGCTCCCCCGCCCCTGGGATTCTCCAGGCAAGAACACTGGAGTGGGTTGCCATTTCCTTCTCCAGTGCATGAAAGTGAAAAGCGAAAGTGAAGTCGCTCAGTCGTGTCTGACTCTTCGCCACCCCATGGACTGCAGCCTACCAGGCTCCCCCATCCATGGGATTTTCCAGGCAAGAGTACTGGAGTGGGGTGCCATTGCCTTCTCCTTGAGAAAACTGTGGGAGATAGTAAAGGACAGGGAAGCCTGGTGTGCTGCAGTTCATGGGGTCACAATGAGTCAGACACAATTGAGGGGCTGAACAACAACAACAACAATTAGTAAAAGATACCATTAGGATAGGGAACTGACCCATTTTGTTCATCTTCATGTATCTAGCTCTCAGCCTCAGGCCTAAAACGAAGCAAACACTCAATAAAATATTTGTACAATGGATGAGTAAATAAAAGAAAGAACATCCAATAACATAATGACTTTTTTGATACTGACTTGAAAAATTTGCTGGGGATTGAGAAAATTGTTAAGGGCTTCTCTGGGACATCTTGAAAAACACCAGTCTTATGAAAGCAGTGTTTTAAGATCTTAAAGGTAAGTATCACAGAGGAGCGAAAACCAAGTAATAACATGAGTAACAACTACTTTCTGGCCACCGCTGGCACCACAGGCATTGTGCTGGGTACTTAATTACATTCTCCGACTCCCTCAAAATAAGCACTGAGGTTGTTCTGAGCACAGTAACAATGACTTCTGAGGTTATTTCCCCTAAGGAACCTCAGGCTCAGGAAAAAAGAAAACATTTGTCTATAGGTGCGCAGCTAGTGAGTGGACAAGACAGGATTCAAATCACACCTCTGTATCCAAAAAGCGTGCTGTCTCCACTATGTCTTTGTCCTTACAAACAAAGGTGTGGAGTGCCATCTTTTACATGAACTCATTCCTTCAGAGATGTTACAACACAGCCTCTGACTTTAAGAGCTCACAACTGAGTGAAGAACACTGACACATCAGATAATAGTGAAACAAGTGCTACAAAGGAGGTGGGACTAGGGGGTCGTGGGAGTTCAGAAGGGGTTCCCAGAGTTCCACACCAACTCTCAGTTAAGACTGGGGATTTGAGAACGTTTTGTCTGGTCCTAAATCTGATGGCCATATCCTAACCAGTCCCCATTTACCAGCAACACTTTCTCAAGTAGTTATCTGCAGTAATAAAATAAATAGCAAAATGGTGAGATGGTCTTAAATGCTAGCCTAAAATGTAACATCAGTTGAATTAACCACCCAGGGTTTATCCTCCTGTCCAAAAAAAAAAATGCCACAATTTACTGCAAGCTGTACCCAACAGCATCAGTTCTTCTCAGAAGACACACCAATTTCACAAGAAATAGTACATGTATGAAGTCTGTCTTCTGATTCTTTTTCCTTCCAGGCAATCAGCACATTAGACCAGGTAGCCTACTAAAAGCAAAAGGAAATTTAGCAGTAACAACATATTCACATGTATGGAATGATCAAGGACCTCCTTTTGCTCAAGTGTTGAACAAGCCAAATTAGTTACTATGAATTGAAACCCACAAAGAACATCAGCCAAAATAAGCAGTACAGATAATTGCTTCAACAGCAAAAAGAAACAGTGGGCCTTAATTTTGATTTTGTCTTTAAAGACAATGCCAAGGATAAGGTAACTAGTGCCGGTTCAGTGGACACAAGAGAAATGACATTTGAATTAAATGTCTACTTTAAACTGTTTTCTAGCATAAGTTAAATACTTGGCTTGATGTGAAGGTTATTAACTCTATGGCTAAAAACTTGCACAATGAGAAAATAATCTTCCTGAATAAAACAAGTATCTGATTTCCTTTAACATTATAAAAAGAGCTAAACTGCTACAAGTTGTATCCTGACATGATTCCACTAGTCAAGAAGGTCATTTTTCAGAGTTATTGTGGACACAGAGAATGGAATAATGGATCTGGGCTATACTATGTTATTGTACATCTCAAGGTCTCCTTACACAAATAGTTGAGCTGAAAGGAAAGTACAACATGTTTGGCACGACAGAAGGAGTTTTTGGCATGGGATAAAATGCAGGGAATTCTAGGTAGGTTAGGAAGGTTGTATGGACAATCCATCCATTTTTGAACACTCCTATGCTGCCCACAATGGCAAGTTTCATACTAGACTAGAATCCAGAAACACAACGATCAAATGTAGTTTAGACTTCCCAATCCAAGGTCATCTTGCGCTAGACACCTCTTTTTGAAGATTTACTACCATTAATACTTCATTTACACCTCTTTTTGAAGATTTGCCACCATTAATACTTCACACACAAGCACCTGCACGTGTGTACACACACACACGCACACACACACGAGATCCAACATCAATTAGTACTCCATGAAAAGCACAGCAAGAAGACAAGAGATGACCAAACACTGCCAAAGAAGCAAAGCTTCAGCCTCACTGTGCTTGAGTGCCTCGGGAGGTCATGTGCCTACCTAGACCTTAGCCACTGCAGTCAGGACCTCTGGTTTACTTGCTGCAAGTACCTGGCTGATACAGGGCAGTGACAGAAAGTAGCAACCTTCATCCTCTCACAGCCTCCAGTGATACTCCTCCACTGGAGTCCTGAACAACTAAGAAATCTCCAGAAAGCCTTAAGGGAATCATTCATTTTTCTCCCTTGTTCCTGAACCCCAATGGGCACCGCAGCAGACTCCAAGAGATATTCTAAGATTAAGTCAAACCATCCAGTTTCCCTGATGTGTATTCTTCACAGCAAACACCTGCCTTTTCAGCTTGACTAGGTGCTCTGTGAAGGCACAAAATCTGCATCCCCAGCCCCCAGAAGGCAAGTGCTCAGTACATTCTAGGGACGTGTTGCTTCCGTTTAGTAGCTAAATCATGTCCAACTCTTTGTGACTCCATGGACTATAGCCCACCAGGCTCTGCTGTCCATGGGATTCTCCAGGCAAGAATACTGGAGTGGGTTGCCATTCCCTTCTCCAGGGGACCTTCCCAACCCAATGACTCTGCTTGGCAGGCAGGTTCTTTACAGCTGAGCCACAGGATTCTGAATTAAACTGAGCTCTTAAAAATGAAGCACTCCAATGCCAGGCTTTATGGCTCAGGGCAGGGTGCTCATCTCACCACCTCTTTTTTCATTTTATCCTAATTAGAGATATTCTAATAAGTACTTGCATTGGACCCTGTGCTGCTCCACAGATGCTTTCATCACATCATGACATAAAATGATGCTAATTCTTCTCCATTCAAGACCCTGCTACAAGCTCCATGAGGCAGAAAGTACACCTGCACAGCCTAGTTCTGTAGTTCCTTGTGCCACAAGTGTGTCAAGCATTTACTTGGGGCTGAGTATTTATTGGCAAACTGAGGTGTCCAAATATGTTGTCTCTGCTCATCCACAGGAGACAGAAAGAGGGAGTGAACAAACTGTAGACCAACCAATTCAAAGACTAAGAGAAGAGAGAATGACCAAGCTTGGTTAACCTTAATTTTTTGCCTTAAAAGAACATCTAGAAACACTTAAGAGATTTTTCCAAATAACAATAGCAGCAGTATCAAGACATGAAACTAGCTCTCTACCAAGTGCCAATAAGCCCATTACTGTGTTAAATATAGGTAAAATGGGGGGGGGGATTTATTTCAGAGGTGCTGGAAACACCCCCACTTATAGAGATTTTTACTTCCTTAAATGGCCAGCACCTTTCATTTCATCATCAGAGAACATTTCAACTCTGAAATTATGGGTTATTTTTTGTTCTTTGTGATTTTCTGGGTTTTTCTTTTTCTTTTTCTTTTCTGATTTTCCACAATGGAAATGACAAAAAAGCTGACATAAAAATCTCAGAATATTAGGATACCTTAGTATTTTAGAATATTTATTATTATCTTTATATCATCATCATCATCATAACTATAGTAGAGTACTATGCTGTGTTCAGGGCTTCGCTAGTATTAACCAGCATAACCTTCACAATAACCCTGAGGGGTGGGCACTGTCAGGGTCTCCACTGTGCAGATGATAAACTCTCGTAGAGAGCCCAGAGTCACAAAGTCTGCCAGGAGTCAAACTCAAGCAGCCGGAGTCCAGGATCAGCATCTTTACAATTATTGCTCTTTGGCTTCCTACATGGTGTGCACAACTGAGCTCAGACTTTCTATGAGCCCGAGACAGAACTGGCCATGAGAGATGTGTATTACAGCGATGAAGAGAGGGCAGAAAGGGGCAGCCAAAGGGTACTGAAGGCACGCCTGGATACTTCAATCCTTCCCTTTAGCCTCCTAAAGGGATTAGGATAGTAAGAAATTTTTCTGCTAAAGATACACTTCCTCCCTAGAGAGATCTTAACACATACTCACACAGACATACAGCAAAAGGAGCAGAGTATTCATTTCAGTTCCATGCTGTTTTCAACCTCCATTTCCCAATGGCTTAACCAGAAAAAATCAAATCTTCCTCATTCAACTTCATTTCACAGATTTGAGGATCCTACATGTCTAAACTGAAAAAAATAACTTCAAAATTCTACTGAAAATCTGCTAAAATACTAAAGAATATGTTGGTGGGAAGGAGGGAGGGAGGGAAGCCCTTTAATCTCACCATATTCTGTCAAAACTATTCATATTTTCTTATATTACTTAGAATATATGCACAAATTTTAGGATCCTTGCACGATATATAGACTATTTTGTATTTTGCTTTTACATTTAATACATCCTAAACAGCTATCCAGTCACTTGCATGGTCTCTCAAAACAAATTTTAATGTCACTGGCAGCAGTCAAAAGCAGTAGATTCTCATGTCATAGATGTACATCAGTGGACAGGGTTCACAGGGACCACAAGAGCTAACCACTCCACTCCTGCCGGGCAGGGTTAGCAGCCACATTACCAGAGACTCCTATTCTACTGGCCTTCTCATATGCCTGGGTCATCAAATGTAGCTTCCTGGGTTGCCCAGTTCCACCCCTGAGGACTTACTCACTGGAGAGGCAAGGACTACACCAGAAGGCTTGCAAGACTCTGTGGATAGAGAGAGAAAGGCAGTGCTCCAAAGACCAGTGAGGTGGCTCGGGGGAGGGAAAGCGTGCGACTAGCGAGTTCTAAGTGGCGGCTGGCTAGCAATGGCAGCTCTTGTGGTGCAGATCGCCAGCCTCTTTGTCCTCAAGCTGAAATCCTCTCATTTTATTGACACCTTTCCCAGGAATGAGCGTGAAGGACTAGAAGACCACAATTAGCTACCGTTCGATAAATATACTGGACCAACCTAATTTAACTAGCAGAAGGCCCTGAGAGAATCCCTTTCAGGCAGACCCCAGATAACAGGCATACATTAAGTGCACAAAATCTTCAGAATGCATTCAAACATAAATAGCCTCAGTTATTTGACTCCTGTATGCACTCAACTTAAAACCTTACCCACCACTCATGACCTAGAGGGTTGAAAGAAGAAAAACTTCTAAAAAGTGTAAAACAGACTATTATTTCAGGACCATGAAAGTAAATTTGACCCAGAAATTCCAAATTTAAAGTCAAACTTTAATTTTTAAAGTGGTCCTAAAAAGGAAAATACCACAGGCAAAAATACTTTCCCAACAATATTGTCTACAGTGTCAAAAAACTGGATACAATCTAATTCTTAACAATATGAGAATGGTTACAGTTAATCAACTGGATAACCCAATATATAGCCATTTCAGTAATATTTGTACAATAAATGAAAAAAACTAAAAAAAGATCATATATAAATGGCAGATAAAAAACAAAAATACAAAGTAATTACTCCAGATCAAGTAACTGATATACACCTCTAAGAACAAAAATAGAAATATGCAAAACTAAAAACAGTTGAGCTAGAGACAGTGAATTTTTTATATTATAATATTTTCCTTGCTGCTACAGATATTTTGTTTTTACAGTAAAAGACCTATTTTTTCTAATATGTTAGTTTTTATTTCTGATGCTAAGTTTTGATCTATTTTTAAAGTTCTTTCCCCCATGCAAAGACAATTTTAAGCCAGCTTTCGAGAAAATGACATTTGCTAATTAGTGTTATGCTAACCTTTCACGGATCCCTTTTCCCATAAATTTATAGATGAAATAATGATGCATATGGTTAAGAAAGTCTTTAAGCTTTATTAAAATCTTTCCAAAAATATCCCTTTAAAATAAAATGCTCAACCCTAAAGAGAAAATGCTTTTGCCAAGAAAATTAATATTTTAATATGCCTAGGAAGAAATTAACAGATAATTTTCAAATCTAAAGCAAAGTATTGATGTTTTAGGTCAACTTCCAAAATGTAAAGATAATCATAAGGAGAAGCCCTAAAGCCTTCAATAAGCCAACCTACCTACTTTTCAAAGTATGTCTTCCAGGTTTATTATTGGGATATAAAAGAGCTCATTTTCAGAAAAAGTATAGAAAATTATAAAATGTTCACAGAAGTCAGTGAAAAGTGGGTTAGAATAAAGGGTGTTTTAAAGTCCCACAAAACCCAAGAGCCTATGCTTAAGGTGGTATTCTAAATGTGTAACCCTAATGCTTTCAAAGCACCTACTTACCAGCACTGTAACCCAGCCCAGGCGACATGAATATCCAGTATGGTAGGCCATATTTTCCATCTATAGAGCTCCTAGATATCTTGTTTGGTGGGTTACATCATAATAAACCCAGAAAAGAATAGCAAGAGAAGTGGCAGCCTGAGAGAATTAGAACAGCCAAAGCTCACCAAATACATCCCATGCCAAGCTGAACATAAGACCTGAACAAGAGGTTATTAGAACACATGCGTTGTTGTTTTCATTTTAATTACATGTTGTGAAGGCAAAAAAGTGCCTCCCTAAACACTCCTCTCTCAACACACCCCAAGAAACACAGTAGTCAATAAAGGTTTACTAAATTGGACACACTCCAGCAATCATTCTTTATCATAATCTTTCCCAAGGAAAGATAGAAGATTCTATTGCTTAACAATCACACACTGGAATGTCCTCATGAAATTTCCAGCAAAAGAGACCTATAATCTATTCCAGTGGTCTTTTAACCCTGAATACCAGCCCCAATCAGTAAAAATTCAGCATGCGGGCCTCTGATATTTTTATTTAGAAATGATATGGATCCTACATTAATTTAAAATACGAAAACAACTTTTATTTGAGGAAAATGAGGAAATATTAAGTTCTAATATTTTTCCCTACATCTCCACATACCATCCTAGACAACCAGTGTGAAACCACCCATTCTGTTCTATTCCCATATTTATAACATCACTATTTGGTGAGTTAGAATGTGTGTGTCACACTCAAACTAGAGCTAGCATAATTTCTTGGATGACTTACAAGACACTGGTAATCAGAAGCATTCAGTCAGCATTCGGTAATTGACTTCAATGCCTGGCTACTATAACCCTCTCACTCCACTAATGAGCAAACAAAGGCAAAGACACAACCAGAGGCTCCCCCCAACCCATGTCCCACAAGCCATGCATGGCACAACCAGGACCGTGTTATGGCCACCATTCCCAGAGACCGCACTGCAGAGACTCCTGAGTCTCCATGCCTCGTTCACGCAAGCAGGGTCCCTGCCCCCCCACCACTGCACTGCAAGCTGAGGGGGAACCTGGTCAACACAGTCGGAGGGATGCCACCGAAGAGAAACCCCCCACTAGCAGTTCACCTTGGGAAGACAAACAGTTTATCTAAAATCTAAGTTCGACCTGATATTCATAGTCTTTCTATAGAAAATTAATAAAACTAGAGAATACATTCTCAATAAATCTAGGAAAGGGAGGATAGAGGAGGAAAATCTTTTCAAAGGGAAGATATTGGGACTAGATTGCAAATGTAAAGAAATCTAAAATGTTGTAAGTGTGATCTTAGTTAAATTTAAAATTTAAATTTTTCCATTTAGGGAAAATAGTCTCTCATTCAGAATCTATTAGAGCTGAAAGAGGCATTCAAGATCATTTGTAATACAAAACTCTCATTTTAGACATGAGAAAACTGAGACTCTGGAGACTAGAGGAAAAAAATTCATCTTAGAAGACTAGAAAAATATTTCACACATACATTGATTGTATGAAGGAGGTGACTGTGAATTCTACAGGGAATAAAGATGGATAGCATCCATCTCCCTCTCTGAAAAATGAATTACTACTACATTTTTGTTTTATTTTCTAAAAACAAAATGTACTGCCAAAACAGAATTATTTAGAAGAAATGTGACAACAGTGGGGTCTGCTATGCTCACACTATTAGCTATTAACTTTGTATGTTTCAGCTTTTTAGGTGGGTTTTATTGGCAGAAAAGTTTCTAAGAATTATAGAAGTTAGAGATGAGTTCAATTCCTCCTCTCATCCACCCCTCTAGAAAATCACCATCTCTGTGCTGTTACTCAAACTCAAGTTATACTCTCAAGCAATGGCAGCATTCACAGGTTCTGGATACTACTTATGGCTACCAAAGATCACAAATTAAATCAACTGCTACTTACTTTTCCTTTCCATTATTCTGATTGAATCTATCTGCTGAATACCTAAGTTCCTCAACAATTCAAGGGCCCTAATACTCTATCGTCATGATAGAGAAAGGGGCCAAGACTGAGGAAATTCACTGATGCAGCCTTGCCTTGACCATAAAGAGCAGGCAGAGACCTGACCTCAGAACCAAAATCCACTTCCATCCCCAGATGCCATTTGGGTTTTGGAAGCCCCTCAGGCTACATCATCTTTATAAAGTGAAGTAAGGAAATAGGCGGTTTCCAGATTAACTGCTAATTAGCAGTAGTTTCTGCAGCCAGTGCATCTTGGGCCCTGCTGAGGCTCCAGTTTTAGTGATGTTATGTAAAAAGCACAAAGCTCTAAACAATAAGAAAAAGCAGAGAGCCAGAGCATGCCTGTGCCTTTCACTTCTTACCCACCCACCACACCCAGCCTTTTAACTGGTCCACTTGATGGCCTTCTTAACACTGAAACCCTAAGCATATGTTCTCCAACAAGTTTCTCACCATGCGCATGGTGTGCTTCTGAACACAAGGCCAAAGACATCTGTGCACAAGCACAGCAGTCTCTAATAACACACAGTATGCACAGATATACTGTTTGGGGAAGACTGCTATGAAATTAAGTATGGTAGGTTAGAAATTTATCAATGAAAAAATTACTTTCATAACCTTGTTATCAGCACCATTCATTCAATAAATATTGCACAGCCTTCAATATAAATGGACTGGCAAAAGTATTTTATAGCTTTCCAATAAACTACTACATACTCACTATTCACCCATTCGTGCACTGATACATTTGCTCAAAAAATAATCATGGAACTCCAGTTATGTTAGACCCAGAGAATATGAACAAAGATAGAGCCTCAGTTCCCAAAGACAGTGATTCTGAGGCCAATTTAAATTTGTAAAACTCCCTTGGGAAGTTGTCTAAAAAAATTAGGATTTTTTTTTTCTTATTGTAGGAGACATGGATCCAGTAAGAATGGGATGTGAACAGGGAACCATACTTTTATCAAGAACCTTCAAGTAATTCTATCTCAGGTGAACTGGGAACCAGTGATCTAAGAGAGGTTAGAATATATTCAGAAAGACACATTCAAGGAATTATCTAAGAGTCCAAATGAGTATCAGTGAACAGGACGATAGGACTTCACTGAACTGAGAAACCTGATCACAGGTGTATGCAGAAGGTGGGCCTTGCAGTGGCATCACAGACATCACAGAACATGACAACATCACAGACATCACAAAACATGAAACCTGGGTAAGTGGGAAGAAATTGGTGTAAGGCAAGGTGAAACTGCTCTTTGAATACAGAACAAGAGAATCCACTTGACAGGGCAAGGATGTAGTGCCAGACTGCCAAAAATCAATTTCTTGATTCTTTAAAACCTGTTTTCCCCCAACTATTCTACAGAACCACCCACGCTACATAGTTCTCTTGCTGTTCAGTCCCTAAGTTGTGTCCTACTCTTTTGCAACCCCACAGACTGTAGCCTGCCAGGCTCCTCTGGCCATGGGATTTCCCAGGCAAGAATACTGGAGTGGGTGGCCATTTCCTTCTCCAGGACATAGTTCTAAAGGATATAATACCATAATTTTAGGAAAGAGACTTACAAACGCTGTATTTCATTTCTATCATGCAGTTATAAAAATAATTTATTGAAATGAAAACATATGGGAGTTTAAGAAACCCCTTATTAAACAGCTGCACAATCTGAGGGCCACAACGGCCTTGTGACTATGAACCAATCACCCATGTCAGGAAAAAGGTAGAACTGGGGCTACAGTCCAGGTCTCCTGGCCCCCAGGAAACTCTAACACCATACTATCCACAGGTCCTGAAAGTCAACCTCCTAGTTTACCTCTAAATTCTCTGCAAAGGCCCATTTCCTGAACTCTACTGCAATTTCAAACAGCTTGGACAGAAGGCGTTGAGGGGGGGAAAGGCAATTTCATTTTCTAGAAATTAATTAAAATACAGATTTTTATAAACAGCTGGTATTCCATATCACCTTATGCTGTGCTTGGGTGAGTGTTACTTATAAAAATATTAAAGCTGCTCTGGTGGAATTGGATCCAAGATCGATTCTTAGCTGGCAACCTAGACAAATCCCTACTTTACATTGAAGATCTATAAAAGAGTAGCTGGCAGGACTTCATCCATTAATAGTTAGTCCCTGATATGCAGTTCCCTTTAGTTAGACAAAACCTACCCAGAATTTTTGTTGGAAATTAAAGCTACCCATTAAAAACATCCTCCAAACAAGTCACTTGAGTCTTCCAGCTTCAAATATATGTTGTTACTCTATTTTTTCTCACTTCCAAGTCTTAAAATCAGAGTCAAGAAGACTGAAGTCACCGAGGCACCCTTCTCATTAGGTGAGACCCTGACCTGTGCCTATTTATACACATAGATTAATACACACACACTCCATAATAAAGTTATCTGGCCATCTCCAGAGCTAGATATGTATTTTTCAGCCAGGCACAGCGTTTGAGAAATAGATTAATACTCCTACTCTACTTCCTGCCAATCTAAAGATTCTATTTGGGTAAGGGGCGTGCAGGGATGTGAGGGGGCAGAGAAGAGATTTGCACACTCTCACAGGGCCCATGTACCAGTGACAATGCTAACAAGTGCTTGACCTGTTTTGGCTCACTTGCACAACCACACATGATACTGAATGATGGAATCATATTCAAAAGAGGAAACTGAGGCTCAGGGAGCTTAAGTGACTTTCTCACAGCCATGTGGTCAGTCTCTGATATGCAGTGATTTGCACTTTGTACTGCAAAAACACTCCTCTTGAAGGACAGTGTTCCTTTGACTCAAGGGAGCTTACAGTGATTGCATCATTTGTATATTCATCTCCACAACCAGCCTTGCAATGGCTGGAAAAAAAGGAAGAAATGTCAGGTGTAGAAGGTTAAAATACAGCAGAGGAGAGCCTAAAAGCCAAATTTCACAGAGCACCACTGTGTGAGTGAGTCACTGCTGCTGAGTCACTAGAAAAAAGAAAAAACAACAACAAAAAACAGTCCCCGTGGTTCATGTACAAAGCGCCACACGGCTGCTCTGGACGCCAGGTGTCTTCAGCTGAGGCCATCTGGAGACTATCTCAGGAGCTTTACCTGGGTTTAATCTTTCGTTTACGTGGTCATCACAGCAGACGAAGGGTATGGTAGGATGACAAATACCTTTACCTTCTCAGAGTACCTACCGAAGCACAGCCACCATAATGTGTTTCTTTTCAACTGATAATATTCATCGCATTACATACAAATTCAGTTCAAATGCTCAGTCGTGTCTGACTCTGTAACCCCATGGACTGCATCATGCCAGGCTTTTCTGTCCGTCACCAATCCCCAGAGCTTGCTTAAACTCATGTCCATCGAGTCTGTGATTGCATCCTCATCTCATCCTGTCATTCCCTTCTCCTCCTGCCTTCAATCTTTCCCAGCATCAAGGTTTTTTCCAATGAGTCAGTATTGGATCGTCAGCTTCAGCATCAGTCCTTCCAATGAATATTCAGAGTTGAGTTCCTTTAGGATTGACTGGTTTGATCTCCTTGCAGTCCAGGCGATTCTCAGAGAGTCTTCTCCAACACCCCAATTCAAAAGCATTAATTCTGTGGTGCTCAGTTTTCTTTATGGTCCAACTCTCACATCCATATATGATTGCCATCACACACCATCCATACTGGAAAAACCATAGCTTTGACTATTCAGACCTCTGTCAGTAAAGTAATGTCTCTGCTTTTTAAAATGCTGTCTAGGTTGGTTATAACTTTTCTTCTAAGCAGCAAGCGTCATTTAATTTCATGGCTGCAGTCACCATCTGCAATGATTTTGGAGCCCAAGAAAATAAAATCTGTCACTGTTTCCATTGTTTCCCCATCTATTTGCCATGAAATGATGGGACTAGATGTCATGATCTTCATTTTTTTAATTTTAAGCCAGTTTTTTTCACTCTCCTCTTTCATATTCATCAAAAGGCTATTTAGTTCCTCTTTGCTTTCTGCCATAAGGGTGGTGTCCTTGCATATCTGAGATTATTGATATTTCTCCCAGAAATCTTGATTCCAGCTTGTGCTTCTTCCAGTCCAGCATTTCACATGATGTACATACGCTGCATATATAAGCAGGATGACAATACACATCCCTGACGTACTCCTTTCCCAATCTGGAACCAGTCTGTTGTTCCGAACATGTCTGGTTCTAACTGTTGCTTCTTGACCTGCATACAGGTTTCACAGGAGGCAGGTAAGGTGGTCTGGTATTCCCTTCTCTTTAAGAATTTTCCACAGTTGTTGTGATCCACACAGCCAAAGATTTTAGTGTAGTCAACACAGCACAAATAGATGTATTTCTGGGCCTCTCTTGCTCTTTCTATAATCCAAAGCATGTTACAATTTCATCTCTAGTTCCTCTGCCTTTTCAAAATCCAGCTTGAACATCTAGAAGCTCTCAGTTCACATATTGTTGAAGCCTAATTAGAGAATTTTGAGTATTAATTTGCTAGCATGTGAGATGGGTGCAATTTTTCAGTAGTTTGAACATTCTTTGGCATTGCCTTTCTTTGGGATTGGAATGAAAATTGACCTTTTCCAGTCCTGTAGCCACTGCTGAGTTTTCCAAAGTTGCTGGCATATTGTGTGTAGCACTTTAACAGCATCATCTTTTAAGATTTTAAATAGCTCAGCTGGAATTACATCACCTTCACCAGCTTTGTTTGCAGTGATGCTTCCTAAGACCACTTGAAGGCATTCAAGGATGTCTGACTCTAAGTAAGTGATCACACCTTTGTGGTTTCTGGGTCATTAAGATCTTCTTTGTATAGTTCTTCTGTGTATTTCTGCTCCTCTTCTTAATATCTTCTGCTTCTGTTAGGTCCATACTGTTTCTGTCCTTTATTGTGCCCATCTTTACATGAAGTGTTCCCTTTATAGCTCTAATTTCCTTGAAGATATCTCCAGTGTTCCCCTTTCTATTGTTTTCCTCTATATCTTTGCATTGATCACTTTGGAAGGCTTTCTTATATCTCCTTGCTATTCTTTGAAACTCTGCATTCAGATGGATACATCTTTCCTTTTCTCCTTTGCCTTTCACTCCTCTTTTGTTCACAGCTATTTGTAAGGCCTCCTCAGAGAACCACGTTGCCTTTTTGCATTTCTTCTTCTTGGGGATGGTTCTGATCACCACCTCCTGCACCATGTTATGAAGTTCCATCATAGTTCTTCAGGCAACCTGTCTATAAAATCTAATTTCTTGAATCTATTTGTCACTTCCACTGTATAATCATAAGGTATTTGATTTAGGTCATACCTGAATGGTCCAGTGGTTTTCTCTACTTTCTTCAATTTAAGTCTGGATTTTGCAATAAGGAGTTCATGATCTGGGCCACATTTAGCTATTGGTCTTGGTTTTTGTTGACTGTATACAGCTATCTGAGTTCTCACACTGTTGCAAAAGTTCTAGGGCCCACAACAGATTTCCCAACCTGGGGACACTGAGAACTCCCAGGGAATTTGACTTTGAAGGCCAGTTGGATCTGATTACAGAACTTCCACAGGACTTGGGAAACAAACTCTTGGTAGGTACAAACAAAACATAAAAATTACACTCCCAGAATTAAAAACCCTGAGCTTCACATTTATATTTTTTCATGCCATTGTAACTATGTTAAAAACACCTTATAATTATGATTTTATTTCTAATTTTAAAATTCAGATAATGGATGGTGTCTGCTTGCTAACATGTTACTTGTGTTACTTTTCTCTTTCTGGAAAAATCACTGCAGGCAAGAAGGCCACAGCTTCTGGCCTTTGAGAAGAGCTTTCAGCTGGGCCACAAATGAGTACTCCAGCAAAGTGGTTGGGGAAGGGGTTCCTTCTGAGAGCTCTGCTACTCTTGCCCATGAGAAAGTCAGCCTTCTGCCTCTTGCGGCGAGCCTGGCTGCAGAGGACCCCAGGACTCTCTGTACCGTGGGTGCCGGGCAGCACTGCGGGATGGCTCATGTCTCACTAGGTGTGCTCAGACAATGACAGGGAGTGCTTTGGTCCCCTGAGTGTACTAGAAGAACAGCAGCTTTAGAATCTGGAAAAAATGACCGAGAGTCCCAGTTCCTCCACTCGATAGCTTGAAAGTGGTATTGAATGTTTCCCATCTCCCTCTCAGGAGAACCTTGAGATTAAATGAGGGGAGGTGCACACAACAGGTAGTCCAGGGCCTGACAGTGAGTCCAGGAGGAAGAGAGTCACCCTGGCTCCATGTGAGGGGAGTTGGGCAGGGCAAGGCCACAATGCTGTAGTAAGGAGAGGCCAAGGCCTCTCTTGTAGTGTGGACCTCCTCTCCCTGTACTCTTTCAGAAAGTAAAGGACTCAGCAACACATGAGGGACACAACGGGCAAAGCCAAGGGAAGGTGGGAAAGGCATACTGGAGGCCATGCATTGGAGAGGGGCTGCCAAACACCTGCAGGAATCTTGCAGAAAACCACATTCATGCACACATGTATCACTCTGCACTTCATCTCAGGTGGTTCCCAGACTCCTTAAGAACTCCTGATTTGATGGCCTTCAATTTACTGGTGAAGGGTAGCTGGTATGCATCTTGAAATAGCTGCACTAGATTGCCAGTGTTTTACTCTTTAAAAAGAAAACAAAAATATAATTACTGCCATTTGGAAAAAATGCAAGCTCATCAGCCTTTAACAAAATAATGAAAACAAAGCTGGATCAGGAAATATAAGAGATAAGAATACAACCGAACTAGCTACACCTCAGGTTCAGTTCCCTGGTAAAGCTTCAAGAAGGGACAGCTCTGAGGTTCTCTAACCTCAGGCCCCCTCAATATCACTGCTAGTGTTCCCAAATCCAGCCCCAGGCCAGAGGAAATCTGGAGAAACGCATGTGGGGTGATATCCTCCTGACATATGGTACCAAGCAGAGGTCAGACCGCACCCCAGAATGCACCTGCTGAGGCAGACACACACGACTCCCACGGGCTTCCATCTGCTGTGTGCTGTGGCCAGGGAGACCTCCCCAACCCCCGAAGAGAGCCCCGCAGCTCACACATGGAGGGCCAGGTGCAGAAGTCCAAAGTAAAACAAGGAGAAAAGAACAGCTTCTCCACTCTGTTTCATCAACCACAGAGCAGGGAGGCTGACTCCTTCTCTCTTCTCTAATTGCCTTGGGGCAACCCTGGAGCTTGGACATACTGCCTGGGTCTGGATCTCCGTGAAGACACAGAGTGACCTTGAGCTCTCTTTCACTTTGACAAATTATACCCTCAATATATGAAGTTCCACACAGGAAGCTGATTAAGAAGGAAGACACCTACCCTACACCCTATCCCTACCAATTTCCACACCTTAGATCATTTCTAGAGGGCTCACTTACCTTCTTCAGTATTTGAATTTCTAAGACCAAGGTGAAGGAGTGTGGAACTGAGAGACGGAAAAGCTAGACTCAAGTCCTGGTTCTTCCACTTACTAGCGGCTTCCCCTTTGGAAACTTACTCTCTGCCTAGCTCCCTCACATGTGTGTATGTGTGTGTGTGTGCGTGTGAGAGATGTGTGTGTGATTACCACACAAGGCTCCTGTTGAGAGGCTCCCATGAGGGGACAAGGAAGCATACGTTTTAAAAAGCTCCAAACAGTCAGAAGCCATCGTCTGTACTGGTGGAAATGAGGAGGGGTGGACTATAAAAGGACCATGTGTCCCCCCAGTCCTGCAGTTAGGATTCTGCTCACTCTACACAGCAGGACAAGGTGGGGCTCCCAGACAGGACCGAGGCAACAACAGCCGACATGGACAAAAACGTGGGCAGACCACTCCTGCCGAGAGTCAGAAAGCCTTCCCCTCCCCTCCTCTGCTGTCCATCCACACTCAATGATCCAGTGTTAAAGGGCAGTCTATAGAGCTTTGTGACAAAGGGACACCTAAAAATACAGGTAAGAGAGGGGACCAGGATACTCATGGCATGTTCATTAAAATGCAGGACAGACCCTTTCCAGAAAGATATGGCCAGAGGCAAAGGGACTCCATCTGTCAGGCTAACTCCAGCCAAGGCTTACAACTAAATACAAAAACAATCTTCATCCCAAACGTACTCTGAATATATATTCTTCATTTAACAATGGAAAATCACTGCTGCCCTTCTTCACTATTACAGGATTTCTACTTGATCCAAAATTCATCAACCAAGAAATTGGCAGTTTCCAAAGCCTGGGCCCAACACCCTCATACAGCAGAGAGGATCACCGAAAACACGCACCTTCCGTTGCTGCATCCTTTCTCTACTTAAAGACACTGGGGTCCTCAAAGAAATGGCTGATTTCAGAAGTGGGGCAGAGTAGGGACAAGATGATCCTGAACAAGTCTTTATGCCAGAAAGTAATAATAAAAGTGATGGAAAATACTACAAGGGCATAAAATCAGCCTGAAGGGGCTCCCACTGGACAAGTTGGGGACAATTCAAGCACCAGGTAATTGAATTCAATTGTGACTTACAAAGAACTGGAAAATAGAATTCACAAGTCTATATCAATAACTGATTGAGAGTTAGAGAGAAGGCAGAAAGACAAGAATGAAGGAAGGAATACTTGCTTATAGTAGAATCTGAAAGCTAACTGGTAAATATTGAAGGAGTACTAAATTGGAATTTCGTGATTTTGTACTTAGCATAGAAAAGATTGGATCCAGTAAGAATCAACAACGGATGCTAAACACTGAATTGATTTTGATGAGAAGCAGGATATTTTCATGATCTTAAAGTGTCTCCTCATAGATTTATTTTCCCTCTTCTGCAACTAGTAAGCAAACAGTAATGATACAGTCAGGATACTGGACCTCACCCTGGCAAAGTGATCAAAGTTATCTCCACCAACAGGACTTATTAATCTCCAATTGTGACATCCTGAGACGGATACAATATCATCTTTGCAATATTCCAACTGAGACTGTATAACCAGAATCCATCCCTGAGGAAATATCCAACAACTCCAAACTTAAGACCATTCTATTTTAAGAGGGGAATACTCTTAAAAACTGTAAACGTCACAAAAGATGAAACAAGGCTGTGGCAGTGTCTCAGATAAAACAAAGCTAATGAATGAAATAAATAGAATAATCTGAGCATAGACTAGATCCTGTATTGGAGGGGAAAATATCACAAACGATACTTCCTCGGGAAACAACATAGGCCCAGCACTGCACCAGAAAACCAAAGGTATTACTCCATTTGAACTAATATTCTTTCATATTTCCAGTAGTCATGTACAGATGTGAGAGTTGAACCATAAAGAATGCTGAAGGCAAAAAACTGATGCTTTTGAACTGTGGTGCTGGAAAAGACTCTTGAGAGTCACTTGGACTACAAGGAGATCAAACCAGTCAATCTTAAAGGAACTCAACCCTGAATATTCATTGGAAGGACTGATGCTGAAGCTGAGGCTCCAATACTTTAGCCACCTGATGCGAAGAGCTGACTTACTGGAAAAGACCCTGAAGTTGGGAAAGATAGAAGGCAGGAGGATAAGGGAGTGACAGAGGATGAGATAGTTTGATGGCATCACCAACTCAATGAGCAAACTCGGGGCAATAGTGAAGGGCAAGGAAGCCTGGCGTGCTGCAGTCCATGGGTCGCAAAGAGTCAGACACAACTGAGTGACTGAACAACAACAACAAATTTTTAGTTGGCACATCACATTTTTGGGGGGAGGGGGGAGTCTTCGTAGAGACATAAAAAAATAAAGTTGAGAACAGCTACAATAAAACAGACATCCCACACTTAGAGGCTGAATATAGAAACAGGAGATTTTTAACTCACAGGTGGTCTGGGTACTCAATTCCAAACATCCTTATTCCTATGGGAACACTTTTAATCAAGCTACTTCCTAAGAGATCCCCGCCCTCTTAAAACTACTGAAATTACTTCCCTGCTTCTGATAGATTCCTGACGAAGAATTGGAAGCTATCCTCCCATTTGGACATTGCAGATGGCTTATTTGCATATTATAATTCTCCCAGTTGATGACTGTTTGGGGAGGGTATGGGAAGAAGCAGATGGGTGGGCAAACTTCTTTTTTTTTAATGTGTCACTCTGGCAAGTAACCAGGCTAATAAATAATCCCTAAATAGTAAACTTTCACCAAAACTCATGTGTGAATTCATGAAAAGGTTACCAGAAGATCAGTTTATAAATACGGAAAATTCCAAAATGACAAATAGACTGATTCTAGTTTCCCCAAAATATCATTTGAAAATAATCAAAAGAAGCCAAACTTCATGGCTCTGGAGGCAGGTAGCCATAATTTTTTTTATCAATGCATAAGATAGGAATATTGGTAATGGACAAATGACAGAAACTAAAGGTTGGAAAGTAAAGTTTTTACTGAGCAAAGTGGAAAACAAAGCACAAAACTAAGGCCACTACTGGCATAATTTCAGTCAACAAGTTTTCTTGCTTTGCCCAAAATAAGCAGATAATATAGTAAAATTTGTTTCTGTCATGAATTATCCACGTAATGGCTTAATTCTCCACTTATCACACACAGAGACAAGCAAAACACAAGTTGAAGACCAGGCATGTTTTGCTGAATTCCAGGTCTTTATGCCATCATCGGCCAGACTTCAGCAGACATCCTCAAATGACTTTGAATATGTCCTGCCAACAATACTTTAGACAGAGGTAAAGAATAATGATGATAATCTCCACATCCTTCAGATGAGCTATGTAAAAATTCTTGAGAATATGTGAACCAGGTCCTGATCAAAATGAAAGAAAGACAATATACAGAAGTCTCATGTGATTGTGATTAGGGGATATGTTATACAAAGCAGGAAAAAATCAAGACAACAGTCAACCCACTGGCTGATGAAGAGGTACATCCTGCACATATTTGGTGGGTGTAAATTAGCACAAGAAAGTAATTTTGCAATATGTACTCATGTCCAAAAGTTCCCATGCTGATCAATCTCCAAAGAAATAATCCTGAATGATGGAAGTGTTCTATGCACAGACACTCACTACAAAATTATCTACAACTTATCTAAAGGAAAAAAATGACAATAACCTATCCCTTTGCAGGTTGTTGGTTATAGAAATAATGGTACAACCACATTATAAAGCTGTTTATAGGCATTAAAATTAGTTTTTTAAAGGGCATTAAAATGACACAATAAAATGTTTACATTTTTGATACATGAAAACTAACACCATCAACTAAAACTTTGTTGACATCCGTAAAACCTTCTCTTAGAGTATTCATTGCAAATATTTAATGAAAAATAACTTTCTGATAAGTAAACTATCTGGGCACCAAACCTAACAACTCTTAAGTATTTTGGAGATAACATCTCCATCTTTCAAACCCCTGCAATATAGCCAATTCAAAACTAGTCATCTCTACCTCCTCCTAAACATACTCCTCTTCCTACCCTGGTCTTCCCCAGCCTACTGATGGTACCGCCATACAGCAAATCTCTCAGGACAGAAAACCTAGACTTGGCCCTCTTCCTTCACATCCAATCTGATGAATTTACCAAATCTGATGAACTCCATCTTGAAAAACCTTTCTGATCTTTCCATTCTCTCCAACCCCACTGCTGGATCATCAGCTAATGCCACCATGTTTTCAGGTCCAGATTACTGCACCAACCTTTTATGTCTGCCCCCAAAACTAGTAGACTCAGGGTTTGCCTAGGTTCAGCTCTTACCTCATCCCTTAGTAGCTGGTATGTCTTGAATGATGTTACTTAGCCTCCCTGTGCTTCAATGTCATCAATTAACTGGAGACAATAATAGGACCTGCCTCATTGGGCAGTGAGAGTTAAATAAGTTGACATATGTAAGTGGTTAGGACAGCGCCTGATACCTAAGAAGCACCACAAGCACTTGCTCTTATTGTTAACCCTTTTTCCTCACTGCATCTCAGCACAAAGTGCAGTGTTTGGTACATAGTAAATGCTCTGTGAACACTTAGTGAGTGTCTATTTTAGTCGTACACTGATCATACACCAGTAAGATTTGAATCAAAATACTCCTCAAAGTTATATATCCATATTTCTGCCAACACTTGGTAATAATTTGAAATGGAGCCTCAATTATTAACTTCAGGGATCCACCTGAAAAGAAAATGACTATACATTTTATTTGAAATCTGAAGTTTTAAATTCAGTTGTTCCAACTACTTGAATGTGTTTTCTTGGGAAATTTTTAACTGGTATCCTGAAATTTTTTAAAAATCATACTATATGCCCACCATCTATCCCGTCTTCTCAAAAAGCACCAAGATACTACACCTCAGAATAAGAAATGAGAAAAATAAATTTAACACTCAATGCTGATTAGCGTGAAAGATTAGTGGGAGTATAAACTAGACTCTTTTGCAGCATATATGAAGTGTTTGTAAAGAGTTACACACTCTCTCTAAGGATTGCCTTTAAAAATATTCCGTAAAGAAATAACCAGAGATGTGAACAAATATTTAAAGACAAACATGGTTGTGTTGTGAAAAATTTAAAACAGTCTAGATGCCCAGCAATAGAAGGCTGTTTAAATAAATTTAGGGTCACTCAACTAACCTCTCTAGCTGTTCTGACTACGGATGGTTTGCTTCTTTGTTACTGAGTTCAAAAAGGCTCAACTCTGCCATTTGCTAGATATGGGATCTTGGGCAAGTTACTATGCCACGGTTTCTTCACTTGTACACATAAACAACAGAATTCTGAAGACTGAATTAGTTAATTCATGTAAATTGAGAATATCCCCTGCCACACAGTAAGCACTGAACAGGTGGTTAATAAAATTATTTCCTTTTTGTACTTATCAAACTCTTCACAATGATTTTATGTTATTTTTGAAGTAAAAAAGAAATCAATAAATATGCTCTAGTAGTTCCTAATTTCTTAAAAGAAACCAAATTAGACAAAAATTCAGTTCAAAATAAATAAATCTAAAATCCTTTACCACAAATCTTTGGGGCTTGAAGTGTTTTCAAATACAGAATTTTTCATATTTTAGACAGATGATACAGGGTGCACTGAACACTTGATATAAACCCCCCAGCAAGGTGTGGACCAGCACCCTACTATCAAAATTAACATTCACACAAATTCAAGAAAATCAAGACAATAAGTCACTGCAAGTGAGATTTTACTGCTAAATAAACTATGCAGAAACTTTACATTTTCAGAGCTTTTTAAATAGTAGAACAGTGAATAAAGAGTCCTGAATCTGTATTCTCAAATGCTAGCATCACGGCAGCAGCAACAGTCCAAAAAGGCACATGACTGATTTACAACTTACTAAGTCCCCAGCCCCGGCATGATCCTACTAGAGCAGATTTATCAGTGGAGTGCCACTCGTCTTTGGACTGGATAATTTTTTGTTGTGATGTTCTGTCCTGCATAACTCTAGACTCTTCAGCAGCAGCCCTGGTCACTACTAGATGCCAACAGCACTTTCCTAGTCATAATAACCGAAACCGTCTCCAGACTTTACCAAATGTCCCTGGGGGTGGGGATGGGGGCTAAAAGCACGCTTCCTTGAGAATCAGGGCACTAGAGGAAAAAAACTACCCCTTTCCTCTCCACATTCCACAGCAGAAGCTCCAAATTCCAAGTTCTGCTGTAGTGCCGCTTATCTGATAAGTCTCACCACTCTTCTTCACCCACTACTACACCCCAAACCCCAGCCAAAATGAATTTTTTGTTTCTGTTTCCAAGTAGAAATGATTTCACAACTCAAGGCTTTAGTGCACACTGGGCTCCCCCCAGAACACTTGAACCCACCTGCCTTCATGCCCACGAACAGAGGGCGGTCCTGACATACAGCTTTCCAAGGAGGCACTTCTCACATTCAGCACTACGGTGAGAAATGAGTAAACTACAGGAGTCAAGAAAGGTGACGACAAAGGCAAGCAGTTTGTCAGCTGAAGTATCTATTGTTTAGCTAGTTTTCACAAACTATGAAACTGGGAGACAGGGAGGAATCGCACAGGTCAACATTTCCCAAACTGGTTTTTCCCAGAAACTGTTTTGATAGATGTTAATATGCATATTGATATTTGTGATGCTCAAATAAGTTTGAAAAATTATCTTTGATTTTTTTTCATTGTTGTTAGCACCACATGATCACTTTAACTGTTTACTAATTTCCTTACAAAGCTCCAAGAGAAAACAGAGAACAATGCATTTCCCAAGTCTATTTGGCCATTAAATACTGCTTTTTCTTATACTCCAAAAATGTTTACTTCCCTGAAGAGGGTTCTGAGGAGCACCAGTCTGGGAAACAATGACAGAGCAGCAACTTTCAGAGACAATTATAAAACCATCATTAAGCTATTGGTTTCGACTTCTTTCTACACATACATACCTCAGTTAACAATTTCATAAGTTACAGCATTATTCAAAAGATCGAACTGAAAACATTCACCAAAAGCACAAAGATTAAGTGATGGCGTAATTCTAGTACAACAGAATTCTAATATTTTGTATTATGTTGACTACATTATATACTCACACACACAAAAATAAATTTAAATATAGCTAGATAGTCTAATTGTACCAGTCCTTTTAGAATAGAAATTAAAGAAGTTATTAAAACTGCAGACACCACTAATAGAGAGGCAAAAAAAGAATCAATCTCTCACTGATAGGATTCTAAAGGTAGATATTTTCTTGTTTTTAAAATAAAGGAGAAAATGCTGTTTGATAGAGTAGTAACAATATTTTATTTCCCTTCATGACTTCCTCAAGACTCATCATCTAGTTATTCACTTTGCTCTATCCTTTATTTGTAGCCTTCTCCAACCCCCAAGCCCTCAGCCTCCTCCCTTCCTCCTGCACACACTTCACACAAAGAAAAATAAAACCACCACCTCCACAAAACATACAACAGCTTCTTTTATTAGCTTAGGGCACATGGAATTTATTTTGGCAGATTTCTCCTTGTTGATCCCAGTTTTTAAAAGGTATCACTACAACCAATTAACTACAGTTGAACTTGTACCCATATAGTGTTTTCCCTCCAGTGGAACAAAATGCTGCTGCTGCCTTCCTGAAAAATGGATCACTGATTCACCGAGAATATCCTAGAAAGTCATCACACCTCCGTGTTAGCACTGTGTTTCTTTGCAACTTTCTGCTACTGAATAAAGGCCTCATTAATTAAGGAGGCCCAATGAAGGCAGAATGCTGAATGGATCAGAATCTCAATTCCCATAAATACCTTTGTAGGTCCACTGAACATACATTTTAACTTTCTTTTTCTTTTTAATTGAAGGATAATTGCTTTACAGTATCGTGTTGGTTTCTACCAAACACACATTTTAACTTTCTTATTCACAGAACTACAACCTGTCATACAGTAGAGAAAGCAAAATGGTGCAAGACTATTTTTAAAGGACACTAGAACAAATAATTAACTGATTAAAGTGATTATGTTCCATTTGACTGAGTCCTACAAGGTTAATGTTAGAATTTTTCTATAGGAAAAAAATATAGAATTATTTTCATAAGGATCTCTTCATAATATGGTAAGTTTTTTTAATTTAACTTTTGCTCTTTTTTTTTTTTACAATAAGCATGTATTAATAGAGGGAAATAAAAAATAAGGCATTATAGGGGAAATTTTGAAGATGAAAAGATTATGTACATTTTTCAAAAGGCCAAATTTATTCATAGAAAATGAAGTGGTCAGTTACATGGCTTTATTTGAGAACTGTCAAAAAGTTCCAGAAAACACTTCCTACAAAACAGACTTTGGGTAGGTCATAGTCTCAACCCATTAGAGAATGCTCACCAGAAGTCAACCTCAGATTCACCAAACTGCGCAAGAAACAATAAGTCGCTACTAGTCACTTAGCAACTGTGAGCAGGCAGCAAGCAGCCAAAGTGTCCAGTGTAGTTGGAGGGTCCGCAAGGTCAGAGGACCCTCAGAGCAGGGAGGGTTGGGCGCTCTCAGATGGACCCCTCATGAGGGGCTGTCTCTGACAGCTGGGCACCTCTGCAGATCCTTGGAGACTGGGGAAGCTTTCCTGCATCCCAGAAATGCTGCTTATAGTTATCTGGATGCAGGGAAATTTGAATCTTAACTTTTCTGGGCCTCAGATTTTGCATTTATAAAGAAACAGTGGTAATAACCACAATAACAATAGCAATACATAGATCACAAGGTTGCTCCAGTAAGGGTTGCCAGCCCCCTTCCCCAGTTTGACCTACTACCAAAAAAAGAAAACAAAAACATAGCTCTCCTGTGCCAATTTCAAGGCCACTGAAGATACTGACACAGATCATTAGTGGGCTAGCCCAGCTTGCTCCCTGAAATCTAGCCAAATCAATTTCCCTGACATTAGGGCTCAATCCAATCTTTCCTATTTCTTCCAACAGAGCAATCTGCTTAACCCAGTCTAATTTCCAAGTCTAAGTGAGGCAAGGATTCCTCTTTCTTTCTCTTCTTGGAAATCATGCATTTTTAGCATTACACACACGAATGTACATACACACAACTGTAAGTTTGTTGGGATGCTGATGAGGAACACAATGTTTAAGATTTACTGAGAATGATCAGTGTTGAAAAAAACAGTAGTCAGGTTAAAGAAAGAAACTTACTTCCCAAAAGAGATCTGTTAAGAAAGTATGTCCCCAAAAGTTGAAAAGATAAATGGCATTTTGCCCAGAGTCTTCTCAAACAGTCAAATAATTGAGTCTACCCACCAAAGAAGAGGGAGAAAGGGTATAAAGGAAGCACAAAACCCTTTAGAAAGTGGCCACACAAAATCTCCAAGACTGTCAGTCATTTGATTTACCAGGCAGCCAGCCAAATAAGGCGCTGGTAACGTAGTGGCATTAAGATGAGCTTAGTGAGGGAGGAGAGCAGAGGGAAGAGGAAAGCTTCCCACCCTGCTAAAATCAGAGTAAGCATCTCCACATGACTGAAGGTCATCAGAGAAGTGACATGCTCAAAACACTTGTGTGCGGGTATGAAAACATCTTACAGCCATTCTTCTCTGGGTCATTACACATTACAATGCAGTCTGAACTGATCTACAGACAGCCGAAGGGCCAAGCAGACATCTTCCTCAATCAGTAAAGTATTCTGCATGACAGATTTCTTAGGAGGTCTTTAAACATCTGAATAACGTGAATTTGTCTTTTTATATGATGAATAAAAATGCCAGATCTTAGCACAGACAACAAAAGAAACAATGTTCTCTTCCTCTGGTAAGCTTAAAGTTACTGAACATTCACAACAGCAGAGAACAGACTGCTTGGGGGAGGGACAATTGTGGTTTCTTGCCAAAAATATAGCTATTGTTGTTATTTATCTGAACACAATATTTTGTCATTTTAATGTTCACCAACATCAGCTGGGTATTTTGTAAAGACAGGCAGAGTTTTCAGCAAAGCATGGATGGCATACCACTGCTTTCATGGAAAAAGTGGATGAAAATTAAGGAATTAAAACTTGAAAAGAAAATGGAAAAAATACTTTATTCTTTTCAACTGAAAGCATGTAACAATGCTGCTGGTATTTCACTGTCACACAGTTCTCAGCTCCTAGAGCATGGGGCATTAGAAAGCAATACCGCACTAAGAAATTACTCTTGCTGGCTCTTACCGAACAGTGAGAAAGCTGTCTCAACTTCATCAAGGCAAAGGAAAAAAGGCAGCATAACCCTATTCCTGTTCAAAATAAACTGACAAAAAGTAAAATGGCAGTAAAAGAAAGAAAAGAAGTGTTGAGACCGGCTACAACATGGGTGAAGCTTGAAAACGTCATGCGAGGTGAGAAAACTCAGACACAAAGGACCACATTTTGTTTGAGCTCTTTCTAATGGACGGAATAGGCAAATCCATAAAGGCTGAAGTACATTAGTGATTGCCAGGGGCTTCTGGGAAGGCAGGTGGACTTTGGGGGCAAGTGGTCAGGGTATGTTAATCAGTACAGAGTTTTTTAGGTGATGAACAAATTTTAAAATTGATTGTGTTTGTGATTGCACATGTCAGTAGATTCCTAAGAACCACCCAATTGTACCCTTTAAATGAGCAAATTACATAGTCTGTGAGTTACATCTCATTAAATTTGTTATTTTTAAAAAGTTGCATGAGATAAACACACATACACAAAATGAGGCATCTCAATGACACACACACACTCACACTCCGCCTCCGCACTTTATTCTCAACCGGAGGATCTCGTGTTCTCTGTATTCTTGGGCTGGTGCTCCGCAAACTTAAGGTCCATGAGAAGCACCGCAGACCTTGTGAAAGGGCAGATTATGATTCCTCGGTCTGGGGTAGAACCTGAGGTTCTACGTTTCTAGCAAGCTCCCAGGTGCGGTCACGTTAAGAAGGTCATGTCCTTCCCACACTGCAGATGTTGGACCGCGTATATAGACTCATAACATACTACAGCACTGAGCACTGGCCAGAGCTGCTGCCCCAGGTCCCGTCACAAGCCACACCCAGGAGCATCCCAGGCAGCGTGTTTCCTCCCTGTCCCTCCCCAGCACAGGACAACACAGGCAGGACGAGAGGCCCTGCCTCCACTGAACTCTTGGACTTCTTTACACACAGACAGGTCACGCATTTGCCTTCTACACCAGCTTTGCTGCTGCCAGGCCTTCCTCCAGCACCCCCACCTCTGAGACAGCTTCCTTGTATGTATAATTGGACCTAATACCACAACCTGAGGACGTCACAGAGTTGTGCCCAGAATGAGATAAGAAAATGCTTGCAGAAGGAACCTGAAGAACTATAAAGTATTATTTTACTTAATGATGGGGAGAAGTGTTGAGATAGGCAAGTTCTCATTCTGACTCCCCTGATGGACTTGAAAGACAAGAGAAATGGATTGGACTCTGAGGGTGGACAATTGCTGCTGCCTCCTCCTTGAAGCACTGAAGACAGAGGCCAAGGTAATGCCCTCTTTTACTCCTTCAAAGCAGCTTAGCAAGGGGAGTGCTGATTCCCAGAGCAGGAAGGCTTCAGCGACCAAAGTGAGCCAGACGTGTTCTGAAAGGCAGTAAAAGACAGTCCACGCCTTTGGATCCACCAACTTCCTGTGAGAAATATCACTGTGAGATCATGAACTTAATAACGGGAACTTGGGCTATTAGTCATGGAGTTTCGAGTGTGATGTCCCACCCTCAACTCATGCACATCTCACACCCACCACTGCAGTGCCATGAAAATTCAGCATCTCTGATTCTGCTGTAGCCAGAAGACACTGAAGCCAATCAAGTTCTAGATGAACTTTCCTTCCTATTAAACTGTAGTGCCCTGAAGATAAGAGCAAACTTGTCTTACCACAGAATGTATTTTAGTTTTACATGATCAATTTCAACCAAGAGAAAAAATGAAAAAAGAAACCAAAATGTACTCTATTGCAGACCCATATTTACCCAAAAAAAATGAATCTTGCTTTCATAATCATGAAAATACTCAAGAAGAAGTACAGAACTTATGGTGTATTTCTCTAAAAACAGCTTCAAAAAACCAAGTTTAGAAGACTTGTAAAAATAGAATCATCCACTAACTTATTACAAGACTGTCTTAAAATCAGATGAAATTATTTTACCTGTGTTATTTCTTTATAGCAAAATAATCATTAAACTTTATGAAATAAAAAACTAATAAAGCATATCTTACTGTTTGTAAGTTACATTCATATGCTATGTCTACATTATAAAACCAAAAATTAAAGAATATACAATGGAGAAAATACAATCTCTTTAACAAGTGGTGCTGGGAAAACTGGACGGCCACTTGTAAAAGAATGAAACTAGAACACTTTCTAACACCATACAGAAAGATAAACTCAAAATGGATCAAAGATCTAAGCATAAGACCAGAAACTATAAAACTCCTAGAGAAAAACATAGGCAAAACACTCTCTGACATAAACCAAAGCAGGATCCTCTATGACCCACCTCCCAGAATATTGGAAATAAAAGCACAAATAAACAAATGGGACCTAATTAAAATGAAAAGCTTCTGCACAACAAAGGAAACTAAAAGCAAAGTGAAAAGGCAGCCTTCAGAATGGGAGAAAATAATAGCCAATGAAGCAACGGACAAACAATTAATCTCAAAAATATACAAGCAACTCCTGCAACTCCATTCGAGAAAAATAAACAACCCAATCAAAAAGTGGGCCAAAGAACTTAACAGACATTTCTCCAAAGAAGACATACAAATGGCTAACAAACACATGAAAAGATGCTCAACATCACTCATTATCAAAGAAATGCAAATCAAAACCACAATGAGGTACCACTTTACAACAGTCAGAATGGCTGCCATCCAAAAGTCTACAAACAATAAATGCTGGAGAGGATGTGGAGAAAAGGGAACCCTCTTACACTGTTGGTGGGAATGCAAACTAGTACAGCCACTATGGAGAACAGTGTGGAGATTCCTTAAAAAACTGCAAATAGAACTACCATATGACCCAGCAATCCCACTGCTGGGCACACACACTGAGGAAACCAGAATTGAAAGAGACACGTGTACCCCAATGTTCATCGCCACATTGTTTACAATAGCCAGGACATGGAAGCAACCTAGATGCCCATCAACTGACGAATGGATAAGAAAGCTGTGGTACATATACACAATGGAATATTACTCAGCATTAAAAAAAAAATTCATTTGAATCAGTTCTACTAAGGTGGACGGAACTGGAGCCTATTATCCAGAGTGAAGTAAGCCAGAAGGAAAAACAAAAATACAGTATACTAACGCATATATATGGAATTTAGAAAGATGGTAACGAGAACCCTGCATGTGGGACAGCAAAAGGAACGCAGATGTATAGAACAGTCTCATGGACTCTGTGGAAGAGGGCAAGGGTGGGATGATATGGGAGAATGGCATTGAAACATGTTAATTATCATATGTGAAATCAATCACCAGCCCAGGTTTGATGCTCGGGGCTGGTGCACTGGGATGACCCAGAGGGAGGGGATCGGGAGGGAGGAAGGAGGGGGGTTCTGGAAGGGGAGCATATGTATACCCATGGCGGATTCATGTCAATGTATGGCAAAACCAACACAATAAAGTAAAGAAAATTTAAAAAAAAATAAAGAAGTTATTCACACCTTTCATAAAATGAAATCTGTCACAATGATTAAGTACCATCTTAGAGAAACAGGGCAGGGGATGGGGTGGGGGGTAGGCTTCCCTGATGGCTCAAATAAAGAATCTGATTCCAATGCAGCAGACCTGGGTTCAATCCCTGGGTTGGGAAGATCCCCTGGAGAAGGGGATGGCAATCCACTCCAGTACTCTTGCCTGGAGAATTCCATGGACAGAGGAGCCTGGTGGTTACAGTCCACGGGGTTGCAAAAAGTAGAGAAACAGGGGGGAAAATTAATTGCTGATTCAAAAAAACATGCTTAGCTAAAAAGAAATGAGAGCCTTATTTAACACCCTGGCATTATTAACAACTTTCCTTTATCCAGACAGTAACATTTTAACTGTACTGACTTTAGTGTAAGGAGCCTAGGACCTAAAGAAAAAGATCAGTTAAGATAAATTATTCATTAAAAATGTGTTCCTATAACATAAAAAAGGTCTCTTTTAAAAGGGTCATTTCCCCATTCTATTACAATTCTCCTGTGAATCACATAAATAACTAATAGGAGAATATAATCTAAGCTTTTATTTAAAAAAAAAACTTAAGAGAATTCACTAGAGTTCTTAAAATAGCTTTGCTTTAAAAATTTGTGTTGCCCTCCCGAAGGGAAAAAAATCTAAACATTGTTCACCCATCACAATGTTTACATCCTCTTTTTTAAGTATACACTTTGACAGTGCAAAGGTCTCCCTAAGTTCCCACTTCAGGGTACTTAAAGTGATTGTAGTCATTTCAACGTTTTCAAACACTGAAACCAATCTCACTATCAGACATCCAATTTTATGTGTGTCTCACCCTATATCATCAACTTCCCAAGAACAGAAACAACTTTAGTTCTCTTAATGCCCGAGCAGCCAGAATGGACTACAAACAGAATCAGAGCCCTCTACAGTCCGGTGGTTTCCAAGGGGGGGAGATGGCTGGAGGAGGGATGGAAAGGGAGGTTAAGGTTAACGATGTAAGCATTTACACACAAAATGGATAAGCAAAGTCCTACTGTATAACATAGAAAACTATATTCAATATCCTAGGATAAGCCATAAGAAAATAAATACTTTTATATATGTATGTATAAGTGAATCACTTTGCTGGACAGAAGAAAGTAACTGCACTATCAATCAACTGTACTTCAATAAAAAAATAATAAAAGAAAATAATATTAAAAAGAATCAGAGCCCTCTGATCTCACACAGGACTGCTTTCTCTCAGAAAGCTCATTTGTTATCACTTCCATAAATCAAGTGATCAAAGAAAAGGATGAAAAGAAAGGAGACTATCATCTGCTGTACACCAAACCCCTATGTGTATTTCAGTATTTAATCCTTCCAGTACCCTGAGGAAGCTAAATCTTAAGAAGGCAGAACTCGCCCACAGTTGCCAAATTTCAATTAGATGGGGCCTCAAACCAAATCCATGCCCAGAGAGTCAACATTGAGTAACACACTGACCAATTTAGGAAAAATCTGAATAGTACAAGGGTTCCACCCTAACTTAGCAAATAAGTACTTACTGGCATCAGAAAGTACTCTTGTTAGTGGCCTGGAGATCTCGGGCCAGCAAAACAGCACCTTGAGAAGCCCAAGTATGCAGCACCTTGCTGTAGCTTTTCAGAGCCTCCCACCCACCAGTGAGCCGGGGAGCCCATGCCCTTCTCAGGGGCAGCTCACAGAGTTCAGCCGTAGCTCTGTAAGCCATCTCTATAACTTTAGTGAACGAAGTGTTTCCCCCACATTCTCAAACATTCTTCCCAACCACCTTTCATGTACATGTCTAGGGTTGCATACTAAAGATTGATAAACTTGTTATGGTACAAAGAGATCTATATTTATGATGCGCAGATGCTTTTCAGACCTTTAATTGTGTGTCCTTCTGAAGATCAGTCATGGGAAGCTCCCCTTCCCATGGCTCCAGCTGCACCTTGAGGCTGTCCTCTGGCAGGCTCTCCACCTCACTACAGCCCCACCAGGCAGGCTTCACTCTACCTGCCTGGCTACTGCAGGCATTAAAGTTATAATCACCCCTACCTGTCAGAGTTTCACAGGTATAGAGACCATGACCCTAAAAGTGTTCAATCAATCTTCTTGAACACAAGGTTGGGCATTTTTGCTACTTCAGATTCAATTCTCCTTTGCAAAATCCCAGAAAAAATCTCTCCTAAACTACTTAATTGGTTCTTGGGCTGCGCACCCCTGACGACCAACTGTAATTCTCTCTCATCCAAGTTGTGATTCTGAGCAAGCTACTATCACTCTGCATGTCACAGCCACACCTATCACTGGAGGCACCATTAGAAACGCTTTCACTAGGCTATGAGGGTTACTGGTCATTAGTGCTGGACAATGTTGGTCACTAGCGCTGTCACCTGCTGGACGAAAGCCCACCGAGGGCAAGGCCACATCTTCACCAGCTCTGCATCCCCCAGGACCCCAACAACGTGATGCAGACAAAAGACACTTACATCAGTTCGCCATTGTGGATAAGAATAGTGAAAAAATAGGTCGCCTTTACATGTCTGTGGGTCACCCAGATCTCCATTCACCAAAACAGAGCTAATATACTAAAAATGCGTTATTTTTTAAATTATTATGGATTACAGACTCTTAAGTGTCTTGTATTCACTGGGAATGGTTAGATTGTTTTTTTCCACTTTTGCGTAACTGAAAATAATTCATGTTTTGATCTACTTAATTCCAACCTCAAAATCCAGCTGACAACTCCTGTGCTTTGAGCCTTGAGTAATTTTATTTTGTGTCTCAAAATGTCTATCTAAGACAGACAAGACAGTGAAGAATCACGAAAACATAAGCAACTCTGAAACTTCAGGGCTCTGTTCTGAACAATGCTTTCCTAGGGAATGTCAAAGCAGCTGAAAATACCACTGTGCTTCATCCATCAACAAACTGTCGTGTCACTTGATAAATTATGAGTCAAAAGAAAAATACTTGTCTCTTCCAACCTGGATAGATGAGAACCGGGTGAGGGAGAACCTAATATGTTTACTAATGTTTCCTTTAACAGGTTTTTCTACTAAGCTCTAACCATAAAGAAGGCCACTTTCAAATTAAAAAAAAAAAAAAGATTTTATTTCTAAATACGTAATTTCCTCAGTTGTTTATACACAAGTACAACCCAGCCCTCTACACACAAGTATTCTGCTTTCATTTCAACAGATGAGCTAGAGAGAAAGAAAAATCTTGAATTTCTCCAGAGTGGAAAATGTTTCACATCATCAATATACCCAGCACTGAGCACAGATATTTGGGGGAAAAAAGTATTCAATAAAAAATAAAGCAAAATGAATTGTATTTAATTCATGAGTCTGAATAATCAGTTTGTGATGGCATCACATTTCACACAAATATTTTCAAGTACTTTCAATAGAGGCAATTCTGCTATGGGCTGAAACAAACACAAGACAGCTCTTGGAGACTGCTGGAAGTTTTAACCATTCAAATTTTGAAAAGGGAGATGATATTGTGAACATACCAGAATATGATGTAAATATATCCAGACTATGCAGAGTAAGCCTGTAAAAAATACTCTGGAAAAGAACTTTATGATTTGGGCTTCTCTGGTGGCTCAGTTCTATAGTAGAAAAGCAGAGATTATATGAAATCCAGTGAGGTAGGGAAAGATACATGGCTCAGACTGTAAAGAATCTGCCTGCAACGCAGGAGACCTTGGTTTGGTCCCTGGGTCAGGAAGATCCCCTGGAGAAGGGAATGCCTACCCACTCCAGTATTCTTGCCTGCAGAATCCCACAGACAGAGGAGCCTGGCGGGCTACAGTCCAAGGAGTCGCAAAGAGTTGGAGGGGACTGAGTGACGAACATGTTCACTGTATGATTTATTTCACTTACTCATTCAGCTAAATGTGTCATCGTTTTAAAGAGCCATGGTAAAACAGTCCTTTCCCTGGCATGCGAACTCTCTTCCTTTCTGTCTCTAAGAAGAGGAAGAAGAAAGGCCAGCAGCTGGTGAAGGTGCTCCTCTGAAGCTCTGTGTGCGTGTCCCTCCATCTTTCACATGAACTCGTGCAAAATCACTGCTGACACTCTGCCTCTAAGCTGCCATTTCACAACCAGAGAAGAAGCTGCCTAGACAAGAAGTGAGACTGGTCAAAATACACCTCGAATTTCATATCTTTACCTAGCTATTGTGGTAGCTTTCTGCACTCAAGTACAGAGAGCACAGAACACTAAATTCCTCCTTCACTCTTTCAGTCACTGTATACTGACTATAGAGGGCTGAGCCCCTGCACAGCAAGATCATTTCATTCCTCCTTTTAGCTCCAGCCTCTTACCCCCGCCTAGGCACACAGATGCTCAGTACCTGTTTGTGACTGCCTTGAACACAGATGACCCTGCTAACAATCTTAATTTCAGATTTCACCATAATTTCAGTCCTCCACCATAAGCTGGTAGAACAGCTAACAAGGACTGACCAGACAATGAGGTCATTGGGGATGTAGTGAGGAGAAGCTCAGCATCTCAGTCAGAGACAAAGTACTTGTGAGATAACCCTAACCTCTGTCCTGCCTTGAACTAGGCTGAATCCTACCTACAGGCCTTGGGCCAACATCTACGGACAGCCCACCCAGAAGAGTCAAGGAGCCCTCCCTCAGGAGGCCCTGGAAAGCAGGCCTGTGAGGACACACCTGCAGCCTGGGGCCTGGGCAAGACTGAGCGCGTGTGCCCCCAGCACCACTCACAGACCAGGCCTGCAAGGTCGCTGCCTGCGGTGACCTCCCCTTTACCATTCTGACTGACCCGAGCTCTGTCGGGCTCCTCACTCTCTTCATCACAGCCACACCATGACAGGCATTTCATCTGCCCCTGGCACACACAGGTTCACAAGGACACAATAAGCAGTTCGGCTCAGCGCAGGGAGCTAAGAAGTGATTACTGCTGAGTCTCAATCCCATCGCTTCGCTCTCCAGATCCTCTGCAGAAACTATGAACAGCAACGGGATGAGAACGACAATGATAATTTTAAACAGCGAACATTTATTTGTCACTTACTGTATGCAAAAACATTATGCTAAGTGTTGAGTGCTAACAACCCCATGGAACACTACTATGATTCCCACTTGACAGATTCAGAAACAGGATGGGAGAACTGAACCTGTGCCTGTGTGAATGCAAGCTCATAGCAGAGGCAGAGAGAAGACTAGGCACTAGGACCCCACAGCCCGCCTCTTAATATTCTCTTTGCTGCCTCCACAGAAAACTGAATGAGCCAGAGGCTGGAGGACTATACCCACCAATGACGTAGGTAAATCCCTTCACTTGAGAGCCAACTTTCTCACCTGAAAAATGAGTGTCAGAGCTGATGAGGTCTAAGGTATGTTCCAATTGGTAGTTCTGCTTACTAATCATAGGACCGAGAGAGCCAACCCAACTGTATCCCAAAAAATAGATTAAAAAAAGAGAAAAATAGAATAATCACTTGTCTTCCTACCACTATTTGTAATCCTTCTTTCTCAAATTAATAATACTGGGTATTTTTACATGTCTATAGGGCTTCCCTGGTGGCTCAGATGGTAAAGAAGCTGCCTGCAATGCAGGAGACTTGGGTGATTTCCTGGTTCAGGAAGACCCCCTGGAAAAGGGAATGGCTACCCAGCCCAGTATTCTTGCCTGGAGGATTCCATGGACAGAGGAGCCTGCTGGACTACAGTCCATGGGGTGGCAAAGAGTCAGACGCGACTGAGCAACTAGCACGCTTGACACTGCTATGTCCCTATGGGACCAGATTACTCCTCAAAAGGGGTCAGGTCCTACCTGAAGGGCAAGATCCACCACTCTGACAGTCTTCATCAGACCAGCCAATCTCGTGGAGGCAAGGGTGAAAGAGAGAAGCAGCTGGTGACCTCTCCAGCAGAAGCCACTACAAAACACTTGGAAAGGGGGAAGCCAACATTGCATAAAAATGTTCTGGATGAAATGCACCAAATCAGAGATAGCTCTGTATGCTTCACCTCATCTAGCCATAAAATTAACTGACTTCAACTCTGACCAACCACAAACTCCCTAAGTATAAAGAGTTCAGGTAAGAGCAATTAAACCAATACCACTGAGCAGGACTTTGAGGCAAATAAGCTAAAGTAATGTCCTTACAGGTGACAATGCATCTTAGGGAAGACAAATGGGCTGAAGTGCAGTCTGCCCTCCAGATCCATGGATGCAGAACCTGTGAATGTGGAAAACCAGCTGAACGGGGCATTTTCCATAAGGGACTGGAGCATCCATGGATTCTGGTATCTGAGTGTGTGTATGTGTGGGCAGAGGGGGAAGGGCGGCTGGGTCCTGGAATTAACACCTTCCAGTGCCAAGGGATGACAGCAGTGTGTCAGAAGCCAAGCCTCAGGGCAAGAGAGAGGAAGGGTAGACCCAGCTTGTTACATAATACACTGAGCGCAAACTCAAAGGTTACTGCAAGCAATATTTTTTAAAAAAAAACAAGCAGTCCCATTTTAAGTCACAGTCCCATGAATTAAGATCATTTCTGCCTCCAGCTATCCTGATCCTGATGAAAGGTGCTGGGGCATCAAGAGCATTCCACTTCATGTCCAGAGGAGAAATCAAGGATATCTGACTGTCATTCTTCAACCTTTTCCTCTTAAGTCCTCCCACCAATAAACAGAGTTCTGCAGTTTTTATATGAAGAATGCCAATTTGGTTTTCAAAAAGATGCGAGAGAGCCTGGGAAGGAAGAGTTGGGTTTCTTCAAGGTAAGCCAGAAGGCTTTCTCGAATGCCCTTAAAACGGTTTAAGGTCTCAGTTTCACATGTTAAATGATCTGTAAAACTCCCAACTTAAAAACACAATTTACAGTTCCCAAGCCTGACCATTTCTCTTCTTAACTACTCGAACCAGAACTACTTATAACCATTTGACAGAATCAAACCTATATAGACAGATGCCCACAATGGCATTCTTCCCCCCATGGCCACGTCCTAATTCTGAGAATTCAGCAGTCGCCCAATAAACTTAAACAATCTAAGAAAAACTACTTCTGGCTCTACTTGAGCATTCCAAAGTACATGAAAATTAACAATGTGATTTAACCAACTCACTGGATTTCTCTTCTATATTCATTTATTTTTTAATTTACTTACTGTCATGGTTTAGTTTTACATATCACTTCACTTTTCTGAAGCTACTGTGGGAAAAAGACTTGATTTCTGTAGCAACGAAACAAGACACTTTACAAGCGATAGATAAAGGAAATAGTATCCATATAGCCCTCAGACAAAATAATCACATTCCTTGTGATCCTACAGAACCAAACATATACTCAGATTTGTATATGCTAAGTTGCTTCAGTCTTGTCCAATTCTTTTCTATGTAGCCCACCAGACTCCTCTATCCATGAGATTCTCCAGGCAAGAATACTGGATGGGTTGCCATCCAGGGGATCTTCCTGACCCAGGGATCGAACCCAGGTCTCTGATGTCTCCTGCACTGGCATGCAGGTTCTTTACCACTAATGCCAGCCAGGAAGCCCAGACACACAGACACGCATATGTACACACAAATATGTGCAGTTAAAACCAGCATTTCATCCTTTAAGGAATAAGAGCCAGCCAAAGAGGGAAACAGGAGCTATAAATTACACTCTACCATTCATGGAAAGCAGTGAGCTGCTTCTAAGTCTAAAAATATCCTCTGAACATTAAGCACTATGTTTATTTTTTCCACCTTTTACCGATTTTGCTATATGCCCTTTGGTAATAGATTGGTTCAGATTAAAGAATATGATCTCACTTAAGACACCATGAGTTTCACAAATCAAATAAAAGCAACAAAAACCACCCAACAGGACCTAAATGGGATGAGGATGGTGAGCAGTGTGACAAAGGTGAAGATACAACAACATGCAGAAAGAAAAGCTAAGGGGATGCATCTGTAAGATGGTTTAAAGTGCTGAGGGACACAACGATTAAGGGAGGGGGACAAGAATCAAAGTGGCTATCACAGAAGTAAAGAAAAAGAAAAAAAATTAAGAAAAAAATTGTATGGATCTGTTATTTCCTGCAGCTCCAACAACATATTACAATTTCCATATCCTAAACCCTAAATTCACAGCAGCATTTTTCACCTATGCAGACAATTTATCCCATGCTTCCCTATGCTCTGCCTTCCAGTCTTCCCTCACTGTACAATGGGTAAAGATTATCTGAAAAATCTCCAATGTGTCCACACATTGTAGATTATCATAAAACCATTCTTGAAAGTCCATTCCCCACAAAATCAAAAACAGTGATACTCACCAAAGCAGATAAAAGTGCTGAATATCAAATGCTGCTTAAGGATCTGAAATCAGCCTAACCCTAGTCACTAAAGAACAGACATCTTACAATAGGAAAGAAACAGCATCCTGTAGATTTATCATTAGCAAAATTATGAAGCTAGATTATTCCTGTCTACAGTGTGTGTAGGGCTGCTACGTAATTAATGCACTATTAAACTGTTTTCTGAAGATCTGAGAAAAGATCAGAATCTGAACAAACTGTGCTGTTTAACATTATCTCTGAGGGAGGTGTGCGTGGGGGTGGTTTGTTTGAAATTCTCCCTCCAACATTATACTCTTATCTTTGATGCTGGTGGTTTCTTTTTTCCCCCCTCCTTTGTCTTAGTTAACTCCACCTTTTAAGGCTAAAGAACATAGCACATTTAATTAAAAACAGAGAGTTTAAGAACAGTGATGCTTTAAAAGCTGTGTTTCCATTAAACATTGATCTAATTCATCCAGGAAGGCTTTGTGCTGTCGAATAAACTCTAGTATTCATGCAATTTTAATGAAAATGCTTCTGAACCCCATTTCGTTCTTTGTTTTTTACTTTCTGTTCAGTATCCTGAATATTTCAAACCTCCCTAATGCATTGGCTAAGAAGAACAAAGTAGGAATAACATTTATAGGAAACAAAAAAACAAGTATTATAAGAATTTAAATACTCTGGTTACCAAAGGGGAAAGGAGGTAGAAGGATAAGTTAGGAGTTTGGAATTAATATATACATACGACTGCATATAAAACAGGGCTCCCCGGTGGCTCAGATGGTAAAGAATCTGCCTGCAATGCAGGAGACCCAGGTTCAATCCCTGTGTCAAGAAGATCCCTTGGAGAACAGAATGGCTACCCACTCCAGTATTCTTGGCTGGGAAAACCCATGAACAGAGGAGCCCGGTGGGCTACAGTCCACGGGGTCACAAAGAGTCAGACACAACAGAGCAAGTAACACTTTCACATATAAAACAGATAACCAACAAGAACCTCCTGAAGAGCACAGAGAGTTCTCCAGTTTAAGAGAACCCATAGTTTCCTTTCGTGTTTGTGAAAGTCGCTCAGCGTCTGACTCTTTGCAACGCCGTGGACTATAAAATTCGTGGAATTCTCCAGGCCAGAATATTGGAGTGGATAGCCATTCCCTTCTCCAGGGGATCTTCCCAACCCAGGCATCGAACCCAGATCTCCCTCATGCAGTCAGATTCTTTACCAGCTGAGCCACCAAGGAAGCCCTATTTTGCTTTTACCACTTAATATTCTTTTACCTTTATACATTCCAATCACCTACAATCTATTTTAGTTTAATGTGATTAAAGGATCCAGTGTTCCAAATGGACAGATAACTATCCAACTGAATAACCCATTGTTTTCTCTATCAATTTGAAAAATTGCCTTTATCATATACCAAATTACCACAAATTATCAACTGAATAAATCAAATGTTAAGTGACTGATTTAAAGTCTATTCTAGAATCCAAAGGATGATCTGCCCGTGGCAAATTCTGCCTTCACCATTAATAGCTGTGTTACTATTTCTATTCATTTTTATTTATTTTTATTGAGGTATTGCTAATGTATAAGTTTCAGGTGTATAGCATAGCGGTTCACAATTATAAGGTTATATTTTATTTATAGTTTTTATCAAATATTGGCTATACTCCTATGTTGTACTATATATCCTGGTAGCTTATTTATATTTTATATGCACAGTTTTTACCTCTTAACCCTCTACCCCTATCTCTCCCCTCCCTCTTTTTCTCTCCCCATTGGTAACCACTAGTAGTTTGTGCTCTCTGTCTGTGAGTCTGTTTCTTTTTTGTTATATTCACTAGTTTGTTTTATTTGTTTGATGCCCCATCTAAGTGATAGTATAGAGTATTTGTTTTTCTCTGCCTGACTTATTTCACTTAATAGCTATGTCACTTTGAGTCAGACACTTAACCTCTCCGTGCCTTAGTTTCCTCATCAGTAAAATGGTATAACAGTACCTACCTCATAGGTTTTTTAAATGAGGTTAAGCTAAATGATAAGCACTATTCTTATGTTACTTATCCTTATTATCACCCTCAAAAGTCAGCAAAGAGAAATTTGATCTCTGCTTTCAGGAATTTAGAGACCAATGAAGGAGACAAACATTTAATCAAAGGGCCACAAAATTAATACACAACAATGGACCACAGTAAACAGACTAGAGGAGAGCCTCATCCAGTCTAGCAGATCCTGGAAGGGGTCTCCAAGAAGTGACATTTGAATTAAGGGCCAAGGGACGAGGAAGGGTGAAGTGTCCCCAGGGTGACAGGGGGGAGGGCACACAATCCAGCCACAAGGCTGGCTGCACAGCCCCACATCCGCCTGGGCCACTGGCAGCTTCACAAAGGGCTGGCTTCTTCTCACCTTCAACTTCTCAGTTTAAATTCCTGTCCTCAGAGAGAGACACTCTAAGATCACTCACTTCTGAAAAGCCAGAGATACCGTTTTTGATAAGAAAGCTGATGCTGTAAATCACTGTATACAATCGTATTTTTTCAACAGAAATGATTCCAGCTAGAGATGCGCCAAGATCTTGGCTTCAGTAAAAGGCAATTCATCCTCAGGGCTGTCCTTTCTGAATTCACACAGACAGGGGCCGGTGAGACCCACACCGCCTCTTCCCGTGCAAATACCCGGTCCTTTCTCACACTTGGGAGTTGTCTCTGCTGCGAAGAGCTTCCCTTGCTGCCCCTGGTGAGCATCATGAACCTTCCTGCAGGCTGAAGAGAGTAGGGTCTCTCTGCACAACACGAGGTCAAGTATGACCCTCGCCCCCGACCCCGCTGCCCACCCTGTCACAGCACCCAAGCGTTTCTTCTTTGCATTTGTGACCATGTGTGAGTGTGTATCTGCATGATTATCAGTCTGTCTCCCACATCACACTGCCAGTTCCATGAAGGCAGGAAATGAGTATTGCATTCAACTCTCTACACTCAGGACTCAGCACAGACCTGGCAGGTAATCAGTTCAAGGCCTACTGTTTGTAAGACAGATGGATGACCAGAGCATGGTGTGGGCGGACACTGGCACTCAGTCAGGGAGGAGAGGCAAGGAACAGCTCAGGCAGGCCCCGCAGCTCATGATTTAGGATGTTAGTCTCTGCAACCAGAAGTCATTGGAAGGTTTCAAGCACAGATGCGTCAAGAATATATGTAGCTTTGGATCTCTCTGGCTAAAATGTGACCTGACTGGAGGCAGGAAAGACATGGGTCACAGGTCGAACCAGGACGGTGGGGGCAGGGGGATGTGGACTGTCTGAGGAACACCCACAGCATTCCTGTGGCATTCCCTGGCAGTCCAGTGCTTAAGATTCCACTCTTCCACTGCAGGGGGCTTAGGTCTGATGCCCCAGGGAACTGGGATCCCACATGCCAAGGGTGCAGCCAAAAAAAACCAGACATTACCAGTGTTTGATGGGGAGAGGTTTGGCATCAGAAGAGAGAATTCCACGTGATCAGTAACCTCGATACAAACATGAGACTGTACAATGGAGGAATAAGTCATTGTAATTAAGAAGCCTATAACACCAAATGGGAATATGGACTAGAGTAAAGTCTATTTCCCATAGAGGAGTCCCAGTTCTAAGCAACTGCACTCACCCAAGGGACAAGCATTGTCAACTGTGAAAAGACAGCTTCCATGTATTAAATACATCAAATATTACATCAGAACCACAAAGCTTAGTGGCTAAAGGCCTTTGCACTGCCATATTTGCAACTCAACAGCACCATGGTTTACTCCTCTTAGGAAAATAAATAAAATACAATAAATAAATAAATAATACACAATGTTACAAAGAAAAACTTTACACCCTTAATCCTTTTTTCCACCTAAAGTGAAAAAGCTTTAGTAGCTCAGCTTTGTGACCCCATAGATTGTAGGCCACCAGGCTCCTCTGTCCATGGAATTCTCCAGGCAAGAATATTAGAGTGGGTTGCCATTCCCTTCTCCAGGGGATCTTCCCAACCCAGGGATCTAACCGGGGTCTCTTGCCTTGCAGACAGGTTCTTTACCATCTGAACCACCAGGGAAGCCGTCAATCCTCCTAATATTTCTGAAAAACCTATGACTGCATATTTTTAAGTACTTTCTAATGTGAGAAGGGAATGAGTTTCTGTATTTGCAAAGGGCTTTTTGGCAGGGGCAAACCATCTACCCACAGGCCTTGCTTCTCCCCCTGCTGATGCCTCACAGCTTCCATGAACACGTACGGCACCGCCGTTAGTGGTTTAAGCACAAACATCCTGCTGATTGGCAGGTAGGATGTGGAACAAATTTGGGCCACACTCTCCTAATGCCATCACCTTTGGAGAAGCTACCATCAGACTCCATTTTCTCATATGTTATTATAAATGGTTCAGCATCAACATGCCTTCTCCGTAGAGAGGTGTTACAATAGTAAAATAAGTATATACACACTACAAAATGTTAAGGTGTCATTCCATGTGCATCAACAAAGAGGAAAAAAGTTAATGTGAGTTTCCCGGGATGGATGTCAGAAAATCATGTATCTGAGTGGTTTACGCAAGTAGTTTACTCAAGAGCCAAATCATAATGTAATCAATTGACACATTAAATAAAGACCTTTCATTTGGTAGACAGGATTATGGAAAAGACTCTAACACTTATTTCAAAACACAAACGAGGCTTCCACTTAAGAAATCACATATCAAAACCAAACTTTGGGAACTTCTGAAGAAGACGATATATGGGTAATCTGCAACAATTTTCTTTTTTCAAAAAGAGAAATGAATGAAGGGAAAAAGGAAAGAATAGAAGGGGTGCGGAAAGGAAACAAGCAGGAGGATTAGTAAATCAGCTATTCAAAGTCATACTCTGCTTTAAGAATTCCACACATTTCAGTGGAAATGTACACATTCCCTGCAGTACAGAAACATGCTTAACTTTGTTTCCAATATTTCTTAAGCTTATTCGGTCTCAGTAGGTATGTTTCTCCCATGTTCTATGTATTAACAAGATTCTTTGGACATAGCAGTCCTTAAAAATGAGGAGCTGGTTATGGGTTTTCAAGTGTTTTCATTGTAATGTCTATGCCCCTCCTCAGATCTATTTCAGATTCCCACAAAGTAGGAACTAGGTGTGACTGATGCAGCCAGGTTTAGGAACCACTGTAATAGTGTAAGTGGTCTTAAACTACTTGCAGAGATGCTAGGCTGGCATGTTAAATCACTGCTAAATGAAGCATGAGTCAAAGATAAATCATATTCAAAAGAAAGTGAAATAATTTAATCTACAGAAACAGAATTGCACACCTTTTCCCAGTCCATGGGTACTCTATAAATCAAGACTTTAGGATTCTAACAGTCCACTCGGAATAAGAAACTAATGTACCGAAAGCAAAGAATGTATCTTGCATTAAAAGTTTTAAAATCAAGACAATTCATTGAGTATCTTGTTAAAGCATATTTTAATATCCTGCTCTAAAAAAATTCACAACTCAAACAGACTCACACCTCATCTTCTACCAGTAATGCCCAATTATAAGAGAAATGTCCCACAGAACTCTTCCACTCTTCAGAGAAACACCTGAAAAGGGGGAGTGCAGAATGCATAGATAATGAAGTTCTGTTATGCTACATATGCCTTAGCTCAAAACTCACTCTTACTCAGGAATAAGTTTAACGTTCAAGTCTAAAAATACTTATGAGGACCAAATCTGAAGTTCTGCAGCGAGTAAAGCATCAGTTTAGGATGCTTTAAATGAGGCAGTTAAATGAAGGATGACTGTGCCAGAAAATAAATTTCTTGAGGCAGAGTCTTCAACTCTTATTTCTCAACTTACAAACTAATATTGATTCCAGAAATTTAAAGCAATTCTGCAAAGGCTGGCAAAACAAGCTTTAATCCAGAAATGACTTCACAGCCTATCCGTCTCAGAGCTTGAAACACTTTTCATTGAATCCATTAAAGAGTGCCAGGCCCCAGAGAAAGCCAAACTACCCATAAAGTCACACTTGTGCCCAACCAGCAGCAACCCTCAGTGCCCCAGTTGGTCCTGCCAGGCAAAGCCTCGCTGGAAGGAAGCTGAAAGTGGCCTGCCCATCTCATTTCTTAGGCTGTGTTTTCTGGTCATGGTTCTTCCATTCTGTTCTATTTTGCTGGGGTGGAAAGAAGAAGGTATTATTTTTCTTCTATGTATGCCCTCCTAAACTCTGCATTTTCTATCTTCAACAGAAGCCCATGAAAGAATGTTAACAGAACTGTGTATTCACGTTCAATGAAGATCACTCAGAATGTCTATCTTCTTTGAATGTCTCTAGCACACTTCATTCTTCTCTGCTGGGATGCACTGCATACAGGCCTTCTGCTGAGAAGCTAAGAAGAGACAGACGCACAGGAGATCTGCGGTACAGGGGCTGCAGAATAAGACTGGTCAGTGTGCACCATGACGGAAAGCAAGCCGCAGAAGCACGTTTATACTAGACTTGTCCCACCTGCCCTCCTTCCTGCTATGCAAAACAGAGTCAAAGCCATGGCACTGTCTTTCCTAAGGATAAGACTAGGAATCTGGGGGGAAGTCATTAAGAAAGGGCAGCAAATGTCATCAGCAGCCTTCTTATCCACGAGGCCGCTACATTTCTTGGAGAAACAGGAAAAGCAGCCATCCATTCAGAAGAAACCCAAGAGCACGATTTAATTTAGGACTCTATGGAGGTGAAGCAGGTGCTCTGATGCTCTTAAGCTAAACAGAGCAAACCTACATTAACTGATGGTTCCCAGCTAGGAAACTGGGCTTGTTCCCATGATGACTTGTAAGATTCTTCTATTCCTTGTTTTTAATTTAACCTGAGGAAGTGGGGATGGGAATAAGAAGTAAGGATGATGGCGTGGAAAGAAAATTCACTGATATATAAAACTTCCTTGGTGGCTCAGTGGTAAAGAATCTGCCTGCCAATGCAAGAGAGCTGGGTTCGATCCATGGGTTGGGAAGATCCCCTGAAGAAGGGAATAGAAACCCACTCCAGTATTCTTGCCTGGAGAATTCCATGGACAGAGGAGCCTGTCAGGCTATCATCCACAGGATTGCAAGAATTGGACATGACTGAGTGACTAAGCCACCACAACCAAAATCTAACTACAAAAGACAAATGCAGAAACACGAACTGCTCCTTGATAAGACCAACTGATCAGGAAAAATCACTGTGTAATGTTAATTTTAAAAATAACCTTGGAGCACTATATGCAAAGTGCCTGGCATATAAATTCTCAGGGTGTTGTATTTACTATTGCAGCCTTTGCTGTCTCCAGGGGATCTTCCCAACCCAATGGTCAAACCCAAGTCTCCTGCATTGCAGGTGGATTCTTTACCAGCTGGGCCACCAGGGAAGCCCAAGAATACTGGTGTGGAGAGTCTATCCCTTTTTCATTGGGTCTTCCCAAACCCAGAATTGAACCAGGGTCTTCTGCACTGCAGGTGGATTCTTTACCAGCTGAGCTACCAGGGAAGCCCAGTTACAAAAGACAAATGCAGAAACACAAACTGCTCCTCAGTAAGCCCAACTGACCAGGAAAAAACACTGTTTAAATGTTAATTTTAAAAATAATCTTACAGCATTATAGCAAAGTGCCTGGCATATAAATTCTCAGAGTCTTTTAATTACTATTGCAGCTCTTTTTCCCAACATTAGACCTACTACATATCTGTTTTACATCCTATTCTTCTTGCTTAGCAATCATCATAAATACCTCCCTACACTGATAAATACCCGCCTATGGACACAATGGCTATAGATACTCTGATACAGACAATTTACTTCTCTATCCCTTATCACTTGATATTTAGGTTCTTTCCAACTTTTCACTACAATAACTACTAAGGTGTACTAAGGTGCACACAAGTGTTGCAAGCTCACACATTTCTGTAAATAGAGTCCTAAAAACAGAATTACAAGGAAGAAAAGTGCTGACATCTACCCTCCCACCATTAAGAGAGCCCACACATACACCTTTGATAACTCAGAATGTTATCAGCCCCTTTAATCCGTGCTGATGTAAACAATGATAAACGTCATAAACTACTGTTTGATTTCCATGACTTTTGTATCTATATCCTGGCTACTTGCAGTCCTTTCCTATACCATCAGCTCTCTGTTATCACAGATGTAGAACCTGCAGATACAGAAGACAAACTGTACTTCACCATTTATATAAAGGACTTGAGCTTCCATGAATTTTAGTATCTGTAGAGGTCCTGGTACAAATTTCCTGTGGCTAGCAAGGGAAAGCTGTATTGCTTTTCCATATTTGTTCCTATTTTTCTATTAAAGTATTCATCTTTATCTTACTGATTACTAAATATTTTCATATATCTCTTAGTTTGATATTTAAGGCTGGCATTGGGCTCATAATTGAGATTTATTGGCAGTTATCAGCTCTGAAACAAGGCAGTCTGGACAAAAATCCTAACTCTGCCACCAAAACTGTGTAACCTTGGGCAACTTACTTAACTACTCTGTGCTTTAGTTTCCTCATCCATGAAATGGGAATAATAATGTTCTTATGGGGCTGGTTTGGCTAACTAATGAGTTAACTACCATGATAGCCATTTTTATAATTAAAGAAGTTTATTTTAAATTTATAATTTTATAAAAGCATATTTTAACTTTTAAATTAACTCTTAAAATATGTGATGTGTCTTTAAGCAGAAATGAATTTAAAAATACATATACAAAATAAACCCTTTTAAACATATATGTGCTAAGTCGCTTCAACTGTGTCTGACTTCAACTGTGTTTGACACTTTGTGATCCTATGGATTGTAGCCCTCCAGGCTCTTCTGTCCATGTGATTCTCCAAGCAAGAATACTGGAGTAGGTTGCCATTTCCATCTCCATTAATCATACATAAATATGGATAAAAAGAAAAGAAACAGGAAGGATGCATTCATTCAACAAGCATGTACTGAATGCCCACTAAGGGGACAGGCATTGGGGAAACAGTGAAGAGCTAAACAGAGTTCCTTTCTACAGACCCACCCAGAGGGGTATCAACAAGGAAGTAAACCAACAAGCAGGGCAGTGGGCCAAGCCCTATACTTAAGAGACACACTAGCCAGGCAGTTATCACACATGGCAGGGCATTTAACCCATGCCAAAGGAGGGAAGGATATCTAAGAAATTATCAAGCTGAGACTGGAAACAGAAGCAGTGATTCGTCAACTATAAAGTGGAACAGAGGGGAGGGGAATTTCCACAAAGAGGCCAGCATAGTGTGAAGGCTCAAAAGCAGGGAAGTGTGTGCAGGACACAGAGAAGAGGTAAAAGACAATCACACACTTACTGAGCTTCAAGAGATGATAGTAGGTGGGTAAAACACTTCAGACCACACTCCAAACTCTCTCATAGGACTGATAAGGGCTTTATGTTGGAAGCCATAAGGATCACTAATGAGTTTTAAGTGGGTGGGTGGGGGGGCAAAGTTAAGAGTTATTCTTTAGAAAGATGATTAATAGCTCCATTCAGATATGAATCAGAGGGGAACAAGACAAAAAGCATGAATGTCAGAACTTATATTCATGTCCATCTTGCCTCAGCTGTGGAATTTACGAATTGGGAGATGTGGGTCTTGAGATGAAATTAAGTGACCAGCAGTTTGTCCAGTGTCTCGCAGGTCCTCAGGATGGGAAAACCAGGTCCTAAGGACACCTGAAGTTTGCGAGCTCCTAAACCTTGGCCCCTACTGATCATGTTCCACACTACCGATGGCCAGTCTTTTTCACCACTGTCTGAATGATTTCCAGAGTTCCTCCTGAAGATTTCCTCTGCTTCCCTTCTGAACATTAAGCACAGATGATTCACTGCTGCTCTAAACAAATGACTTCCCTTTTATGATACATGATCAGATCACATCATGGGTGGAAAATTCCCTGGAGGTCAGAAAATCGTCAACCATTTATGCAGTGAAATTTGGGAGGGGGCAAGTTTTAAACAACACAGTTGGTGCAGACTCATGTCCTCAATAACACTGATTCCTTCAAGGAAGATATCATATGCTTTATTCTTCTTACAGTCGTTCTGAAGGAAAAAGCCTTCAGTGTATTGTTAGGATATTTACTGCTTGCCTAACATTTGTTAATTTCCTGTTTAACAAAAGCAGAATAAACTTCAAGCTCACAGATTCACTCAAGCAAGGAGTATGTAGGACTTAACTCTCTTTTTTGTATGATAGTTTCCTATATCTCTATTTACCATAATGTGGCTTTTCCATTCAAAGTGATATGATTTGTTTTTAAATTAAAGTCAGTAAACTAAAGATGAATGAAGATGCCCAAAAGTCATGAAGATAAAAATGAATGTCAAATATGGGGAATAGTCAGATTACTCTGCAATAACCTACAGAAAGAGCCTACAAAAGTCAGAAGAGCCTATAGAAATTCATCCGAATCATCCAAGGCAGCAACCAGCAGACAACAATAATTTAAATTTATAAAGGGCAAGCAAATACACATCACATGATATCAGCATAACTCACTGCTTCATAAAAGTAGAGTAACAGTAGTCATATTTAGACAAATGCACTAATATAGAGATTTTATGATAAGCTTTGTTTTAGAACATTTTCTTTCATATAAGGTGATTTATGGTTAATATGTACCTAAAGGATTTAAATGCGCATATCCCGAGACATAGAAAGTAGCTAAAAGAGCTTGTAAAAAATGAATTAAATGCATCTTAATTATCACAAAATACTTGTTGACCAATTTAAATTTTGTAAACAATAAGTTTTCCTAGCTTCTGTTGGAGCTAAGAAAAAGGAGTTTTCCATGTCTATATCAAAAAATTTGGAGAAGAAATAGATGATGAGCATTATAAGCTTCTCTCTGGAAATTCTGGTTTGGATTTATGGTAAAGGTAAAGGCCAAAAACAGTAGAAAGTCTAAAGAACTTGAATTTGTGAGCTTCGAAAGGGCCCAAGATGCACAGAGAGTGAGGGATGCCATGGACAGAAAAGAGCTAAATGAAAAACAAATTTGCTTGTTAAACTTAATTAAAAAGTGGAGTAGGAGACAGTACTCAAGTGAAAAGTTGAGCATTAAGAAGTAGAATAGAATCTCTGGATAATAAGGTATTCATTTGCATGAGTAAAATCTTGGTAACAGTAATGAACAGAACATCTCCAGAAAGCACTTCACTCAGTCTCCAAACATGATGGAAGCCAGCCAGAGCCAAAGGTTTGGGTTTGCACCAGAAGTAGCCACTTGAGCAGTTTAATGAATAAAATAAACATGGTCAGCATTCACACAACATAAAGAAGCACCCCTGTCACTTCAGTGAACAGCTATAAATGCAGAGAATGACAAAGGTAAAAGCTGGACAATTACAGAATGGTGATTACTCACTCTGCAATCAAGTCCTACAGGATACATCACCTTTATGTTACTTCACTCAGACATAAAGAGTGTCTGACTTCCCTCTCCTGGACCAAGCTGTCCAATGACACCAAGTCCTCATGGAACACCTCAGGGTGCAAGAAAGACCTCATCCTTTTCAATAGATGTTTGGCACTGTCTACCTGCTACACCTAGAAAAGCACTCAGGGCTTTGGATCCCCGAATCACATCAAAGAGCATGAAGCAAACACATCACTGACAAACAACACAAAGCGTGAAGCAAACACATCACTGACAAACAACACAAAGTGTGCCACAGGCATCTGCAGCTCTTAACAACTACTTAATGAGCAACTTCAAACCACCACGTAGCTGTCTAATGTGTCCGTACAAGACAAGGGCATTTCCCTGTATCTATACCGGCATCAGTCTTCTACAAGCAAACAGACGTACCATGAACAGCCAAGCACTCTACTCTCACTGGTAAAGATTCCCTGATGCCTTATTGGAAATTGACAATTCAAAACACTCTTCAATGTTCTACAGCCTCTCCATTCCAAAGTTAATGAAATGGTCACTGTGCTACCAGCCTACCAAGTAAGAGGATGCTCAGAAAGTAATCAACAGCCTCATTGTTTAAAACTGATCAGGGACTACAAAAAAGAAAATTGTGTTTCACCAGAGAAAAATATCAATAACTAAACAGAGAGGGGAAAACTGTAAAATACAGCACATATTAAAAGAGGCTTATGTAATAAGAAAATCTTGACAGCAAATGAGACTTAAATTTTATGTGTCAGTGTTTACATTGTGTGTGTGTGCACATATATACAATCATAAGCACACATACAGACAAATGTGTTACCAACGCCCACTCCTACATTCTGGGTACATGGAGAGACCACAGTTCCCAGCCTCCTCCCTTCTTCCCTTGCATCGAGGCATTCCAAGGTTTGGCCAGGGTACAAGTTCCAGCCAACTGAACACAAACATAAGTGATTATTCCTTCTACTAGTTTTCTGTTGTTGGATAACAAATTACCACAAACTTAACAGTTGAAAACAATAGCTATTTGTTAGCTCAGACTTCTACAGGTCGGGCCAGCTTTCCTGGGTTCCCTGCTTGGAGTCTCATGAGCCCACAGGGTGTCTGTCAGCTAGACTGGGTCTGCTCTGCAGACTCTGGGAAGAAGTCTCCTTCCATTCACATGGTTGGCAGAATTCAGTTCTTCAAGGCTGTGGACCTTAGAAGGTCCCTGTTTCCTTGCTGGATGCCATCTAAGAGCTTCTCTCTGCTCCTAGAGAGTAAATACACTCCTCACATGGCCCCTTCATCTTTAAATAGCAACAGTATGTTCAGTCCTTTCTGACCTCCTCTTCTGCTACTAGCCACCTCCCCCACCCCAAATACTCTTCTTTGAAAGGGCTCATGGGATTAGATTAATCCCAACTGTATAATCTCCCTTTTGCCATATAAAGGAATAATCTCAAGAGACATCTTTCCATAGTGACAGGCTGACCTACACTCAAAGGGGAGGGCCTGTACAAGAGTCAAATTGCCAACATCTGCTGGAACAACAGACTGGTTCCACACAGGAAAAGGAGTACGTCAAGGCTGTATATTTTAAGCCAACTTTTTGACTCTCCTCTTTCACTTTCATCAAGAGGCTCTTTAGTTCTCCTTCACCTTCTGCCATAAGGGTGGTGTCATCTGCACATCTGAGGTTATTGATATTTCTCCCAGCAATCTTGATTCCAGCTTGTGCTTCCTCCAGCCCAGTGTTTCTCATGATATACTCTGCATATAAGTTAAATGAGCCTTGACGTACTCCTTTTCCTATATGGAACCAGTCTGTTGTTTCATGTTCAGTTCTAACTGTTGCTTCTTGACCTGCATACAGGTTTCTCAAGAGGCAAGTCAGGTGGTCTGGTATTCCCATCTCTTTCAGAATTTTCCACAGTTTATTGTGATCCACACAATTAAAGGCTTTGGCATAGTCAATAAAGCAGGAATAGATGTTTTTTTAGAACTCTCTTGCTTTTTTGATGATCCAGCAGATGTTGGCATTTGATCTCTGGCTCCTCTGCCTTTCCTAAAACCAGCTTGAACATCTGGAAGTTCACAGTCCAGGTATTTCTAAAGCCTGGCTTGGAGAATTTTGAGCATTACTTTACTAGCATGTGAGATAAGTGCAATTGTGCAGTAGTTTGATCATTCTTTGGCATTGCCTTTCTTTGGGATTGGAATGAAAACTGACCTTGCCCAGTCCTTGTGGCCACTGCTGAGTTTTCCAAATTTGCTAACATATTGAGCACTTTCACAGCATCATTATTTAGGATTTGAAATAGCTCAACTAGAATTCCACCACCTCCACTAGCTTTGTTCATAGTGATGCTTCGTAAGGCCCACTTGACTTCACATTCCAGGATGTCTGGCTCTAGGTAAGTGTGAGTGATCACACCATTGTGATTATCTCTGTCATGAAGATCTTTTTTGTACAGTTCTTCTGTGTATTCTTGCCACCTCTTCTTAGTATCTTCTGCTTCTGTTAGGTCCATACCATTGCTGTCCTTTATTGAGCCCATCTTTCTGAGCAAATCTCCTAGGAGCTGAATGGTTCCAAAGAATGAAGGATAGCTTCTCAACAGTCATCACACTGTATATAATTGGAGGAGAGAGGTTAGAGCAAAGCAAGGAGAAGATCATTTCTGAATTTAGACGCTGTACTAGATGTAAAATCTTCATAAATAGTAAAGTTATTATCCAAGGTATCAGACTCAGCTGAGGTTTCCATATCATTTGAAAATATTTTGTTGACAGTCTGCAGGAACACTTGGCGGAGTCTCACAACAAGGCATTTTAAAAGTTACAGCTATACATATTTCTCCTTAGTCTTTATTATCCATCATAGACCATATAAATCACTTTTAAAGTTTGGGCTCCAAACTGATTAGGGAAGTAAAGAAAATCTAAACCACACAGAAAAAAAAAAAAAGAGAGAGAGAGAGGCTGCACTGTATAATTTTTAAAACTTCATATTTTGTTTCCTGCTCCCTCAATATCCACACAAGCTCAAGCTGTGAGCACCCCACCCAGGTGACTAAGTGCACCCATGTGATAAGGTGGACCTGACCACAAGGTCCTTTCTCTGCCTGTGACCTAGTAACATTCTCACGCATCAAGGAGACTCCCTCATGCCTTTTCTTGTGTACTCCATCCTGACCTTCCATAAAGGTGCTTGTCCATCTTGTCCATTCGTCCCCTCTCTTGGCTCCCCACCCGCTGGGCTGAACCCACTTTCCTGGTGCCCCGCCCATGTGGCCCCCTCTCAGCGTGCAGTGATTCTCTCTCTCCAGGACCTATGAGTATAGTAAACCTTGTTTTCTTAAACCTCCTTGTTTTCTACTTAAGTCCACACTCAACTGATCATCACATAAAATATATATATATATATACACACACACACACACACACACACATATATAGAACAGGGCACAAAGGATTAAAAGAACACAAAAGAGGAAAGCCACAAACATCCTTTGATTTCCTTCCCCCTCTTCTCTTGCCTATCTGGCCGTCTGAAGGACTGCTCATCCCCAGGAGAGCCCCACCACTCAAAACCCTGGAGCTGCTCTTGAACTCACCTCACAGTTCTCACTATTCACTTACCAACAGTCTTCCCTTCTGCTTGTGCCTCAAACTGCCCACTCTAAGGAAAGCCCAGGGCTCCAGACACCTTCATGGAGCACAAGGGCTCTGCAGAATGGAATCTTCTCTGCCAGCAGAAGCAGCCCAATATAAAGTCCTCCCTCCAAAATCACATTTCTTCTCAAAAGTCACCATCTTATCCAACTAAGTCTTACCATTTTCAAGGGTATTTATAATTAATTTGGAAGGTACTTTAAACTTTCCAAGTAGACTGAAACCAAAATTCACATAAACTCAATTTAAAACATTAAGGGATCACTGTGGGGGTCGGGGGAGCCCTTGAATAAATATAACCATGTCAACAACAAACACGTTAATCACAAAGAATTTCAGGAGCTTCCCTGATGGCTCAGTGGTAAAGAATCCACCTGCCAGTGCAGGAGACACAGGTTCCATCCTGGTCCAGAAAGATACTACAGGCTGCAAGTGGAACAACTAAGCCTACACACGGCAACTGCTGAGCCTGTACTCCAGAGCCTGGGCACCGCAACTACTGGGCCCAACGGCACATCTACTGAAGTCCAGCACCGTAGAGCCCGTGCTCCACCAGAGAAACCGTGGCAATGAGAAGCCTGCACACTCAACTAGAGTGTAGCCGCCAATCACCGGAGCTAGAGAAAGCCCTCACACAGCAACAAAGACCCAGCACAGCACAAAATAAATATAAATAAAATTATTTTTAAAAAGGAAGAAGAACCTTCGTCTCAAGCAAAATTATTTTCTGTCCACACATTCAGTTCAAACACTCAACAGGTCCATTTGCCAAGTGTATCAAGTGTCATGTATGGTTGTGAGGGTTGGACCATAAAGAAGGCTGAGTGCTGAAGAACTGATGTTTTCAAATCATGGTGCTGGAGAAGACTCTTGAGAATCCCTTGGACAGCAAGAAGAGCAAAGCAGTCAATCCTAAAGGAAATCAACCCTGAATATTCATTGGAAGGACTGACGCTGAAGCTCCAATACTTTAGCCCCTTGATGGGAAGAGCCAACTCATTGGAAAAGACTCTGATGCTAAGAAGGACTGTAGGCAAAGGGAGAAGGGGATGGCAGAGGATGAGATGATTAGATATTAATAGCACCACCAATTCAATGGACATGAACTTGAGCAAACTCCGGGAGATAGTAGAGGACAGGAGGAGCCTGGCATGCTGCAGTCCAAGGGATTGAAAAGAGTTAGACACAACTTAGTGACTGAACATCAACAACTACAAAAAACAATCCGGAAGCTAGAGCTCACTAACGACTTTTTTAAAAACATGGTTCAAGTTATCCTAATTATAAAAGCACGGCACTCTCACAAACATCCCATTCAGTTCTGACATCTCTAGAAATTTTTTTAAAAATATATGATTGCCCCTAAAATTCACACAGAGAAAGCTGCCTTCTGATTAGACATTCTAAAGCCCAGTAAGAAATAAGTAAATAAATGGAGGAAGGTATTATGAGAACCTCATTCTCTCCTGATGACATGATCAACTTCTTTTTTTTTTTCCAAAATAATTTTATTCGTCTGTTTATGTATTTGTTTATGGTTGTTCTGTGTCTCGGTTGCTGTGTGGGCTTTTCTCTAGTTGTGGTGAGGGCGGTCTACCCTCTAGCTGTGGTGTACGGGTTCTCACTGCAGCGGCTTCCCTTACAGCACAGCACAGGCTCTGAGTGTGTGGGCTACAGCAGTTGAAGCACGGGACTCAGCAGTTGTAGCCGGAGAGCTCTAGAACTCCCGGGCTCAGTAGTTGTGGTGCATGGGCTTAGTTGCTCCATGGCATGTAGGACATGATCAACTTCTTACAATGTATTTTTTATTCTGGGAGGAAGAAGCTTACGGACTAGGAATTCCTTTAAAAAGCTGGTGATAGGCTAAGGACACTCTCCCGCAGAAAAATGCACACATAAAATGTGGCATAATTTCAGGAAATAAACAGGCATTCTGCAGTCTATTACGGACACCAGGCTAAGAAACTGACAGGATGCAGGAATAGAGATGAGCCATACTTGAGATTTCGAAAGCAGCAGAGATTTTACAGCTTACCACAGGCAATTAAGGAACTGAGAGCCTCACTCAGATAAAATCATAGCTAATTAATTAAATACCTTAACCAGGTTTAAAGCATTTTTAAGTTTTAAGGAGCAGCAGAGGAGAGATGGTTAGACAGCATCGCCGATTTAATGGACATGTATTTGAGCAAACTCAGAGATAGTGAAGGACAAGGGAGCTTGGAGTACTGCACTCCATGGGCTGCAAAATCTCAGACATGACTTAGCGATTGAACAACAACCAGTTTTAAATCTTGCTGAGTCAACAAATGCATAAACAGATTCATGAAACATTCTCCAGAGAAAACATCTATATAAAACATAGCATTTTAATTGTGATGAAACCATGAAGAAATTAGTTAAAACAGAAAGGCACAAAAGACCAACGTAATAATGTTTCCAGTTGAAGAATCTGAATGTGACAATAATTATTACCAGGCTATATCATATGGAATTAACACAGGTTAATCAAATACGTTTTATCCTTTTGAAATATGCTAGGTATGTATATTAACCAAACTCATTGAAAATAAGCCCCATGAACTGTAGCCCACCAGGCTCCTCTGTCCATGGAATTCTCCAGGCAAGAATATTGGAATGGATTGTCATTTCCTTCTCCGGAGGATCTTTCCAACCAGGGATAAAATCTGGGTCTCCTACATTGTAGGCAGATTCTTTACCATGTGAGCCATCAGCAAAGCCCAAAAAGAAGAAAGCATATCTCATTTTGGGATTCCCTGGTGGCTCAGTCAGTAAAGAATTCGCTTGCAAATGCAGGAGACCGGGGTTCAATTCCTGTGTCTGGAAGATCCCCACAAAGAAGGAAAGGGAAACCCACTCCAGTATTTTTGCTTAGAAGTCCCATGGACAGAGGAGCCTGGCAGGCTACCTACAGTCCATGGGGTCACAAGAGTAGGACACAGCTTAGTGACTAAACCACCACCAACCACCACATCGCTTTTTATGCAATAAAAAGTTATTATTTACAGTGTGTGCTGTCCTTTTACATTGAATCAAATACAATATTTAGAAGAAAACTGAATACTTTAGGAATGGACTATTTATGCCCACCCCCAAAATTCATATGTTAAAGTCCTATCCCCCAGTATCTCTGAGTGTGACTATATTTAGAAATAAGGTCATACAAGTGTAATTACTTAAGATGAGGTCATACCCATCAAGCAGGTTGGACTTCCAACCCACCCTATTGTCCTGGTGTCCACAAAAGGGAGAAATTTGGAAATAGACAAGAAGACCACGATATGAACATGAAGGCACAGATCAGGGTGATGTGTCTACAAATCAAGAAAGGCCAAAGACTGCCAGCAAACCACCAGAAACTAAGAAAAAGGCCTGGGACAGATTCTTGCCTAGTACCTTCAGAGGAAGCAAAGCCCTACTGACACCTGACACCTTATCTTCAGAAGTGTGAGACAATACATTTATGTTGTTTAAGGCAGTTTGTGATACTTCGTTACAAATGACACCTTGTCTTCAAAAGGGTGAGACAACAAATTTATGTTGTTAAAGGCACTCAAATACTGATAACTTCATTGTTGATACAAAGTGACACTTAGTTGCAACCTACCAAACTAATACAGAGACCTAAAATTATACACTGAAGAACCTTCACTGTAGAGCAAGATATGTCCCTATTGAACGCTTCATAATTTTTTTTTTGTTTAAAAAGCACAGATTTTGTAAGAACAGCATGTTAATTGGAACTGGAGAGCTATTTTTACCTAATCTGCTGCTGGTTTAAACCAACAAGGGGGGGGGGGGGGGGTGGAAATGTCATTACTCTTGCTAGAATGAAATTTTAATATGCATAAAACTCACAAAAGTAGAATAATGCATGCTTATTTGCCCTATTTTATAGTTTTAGAAAGGTGTATCGTATTCTAATTGCATGATAAATTATATCTTTATGCACAATTAAGCAATAAAGTATATTTAAGTTAAAAAGATAATCAATTTTTGCTATTTTAACATGTTCTCAAGCTTAAAGGATTTTCCCCTTTAATAAAATTTATTTGGCAAAAGCATTTTTTTAACCTTTAAAGAACAGAGATGAAAATAATTGTCAGCAACAAGGCAGAAATAATCACTTCCACACCAAGAAAACAGTGGTGACACATCTAATTAGATTTCCAATCAGTGGGTAAACACTAAAAATTATACTCCTTTATTAACGCAAATATCATCCCTCACACACATAAGCAGAAAGCTCGATTTCACAGAAACAAGAGAAATGTTCCAGAAATGGAGCCTTTCACTTATAAACACAGTGTATCTAATCTAGCATATCTATTCTCAAAAAGAAGTAATTCTAGCTCTAAGGTTTCCTCCGTAGAGAAGATCAGGTACATAGAACGTATGGTGGAGGAGGGGGGTTGGGGGAGGCATGGCTTTAAAAGTAGGACATGGCTATTTCCCTTAATATCTTTGTCACATGTAAACATTAACACTGGCTTTAAAAGCCCTTGAAAATGCCCATACGTGCACAGGAAGAAAAACGTTTGCCGTGGGCTTTCTAAGACTGTGCTACATTAGGTTATAGACAAGGGATTGCATGTCAGTTCACCTTTAAAATGAAAGGCTTTCCAGTAAGAAAAGAAAGAAAGAAAATGACACAGTGATTCTGTGTCTGGATTCAGTGTGATAGACACTAATCTCATCTTATTACAAACAGACCTCCTCCAAGGCTCTAAGAAGTTCCTTCATATCACAACTCAAGTTTTTATTCCAAACTTCAGAGTTGCACAGAACTTAGCTAAAATGGAGTCGCTTGATTATTTTTTGTTGTTGTTAAGGCAGCAAAGCTAGAAATCCTAGATGCTAGGATTTCCTCATGTCTCATTATTATTAATAGAGGTCAGTATTTTATACTAATAAAATTATTTTTAATAATAATATATCAAACACTTTCTATGTATGTTCTACCAACTCATTTGTCCTTACGTCAATTCTAAGAAATGGTCCTTATCCTTATTCTAGCAAGGACAGATTCCAAAGCTAAATAACTTGCTGAAGGTCACAGACAGCAGAGATGGGTCAATTTTTAGCCTTTCCCACTCCAAAGTGAAGGTTCTTAATTGCCTTTTAGGGCACTAAGGTTTATAAAGGACGCCTTCAGCATCAAAGTGGAAAAAAAGACGTGATGCTGGTCAGTTTGGAGCTGGGGGCAAGGGGGATCAGGGTGCTTTATAGAAATGACAAGTATGGGAAATAAAAACGGTTAGTGACATCAAGGAAGTCCTGCCTGATAATTATGGATAGCATATATGCTGCTTCTGTAACCTGGAAGGAATGTGAAGTATACAGTTATCAGAAGCCTTCCAAATACATCAATAATGTACTTATACTTGCAAATATTTCTGGCACAGAGGTCTCAGAAAGATCCAAGGTGATAAAGCAAAAATACATTAACGGTATTTTTTACCAAAATAGTCTGAATTTTCTCCAATTCTCAGGTTGACAAATACAACCGGCTGTATAAAGGCAAGTCTTTATACACTGATGACGGAGATGGCACATAGGCACACAGGGAATGAATTTCACACTGTCTGTCACCGTAACTTAACCAAGATTCTGTAAAACATAACCGTCACCTTCTCTGGAGGTGGTTTACAATAGAACTGTAATTGAGGCAGCCTTAGAAAAACCTCACTAGATCTGAGGTTCTAAAAAATAATGAGAAAGCTTGGTATTAATTATGGGCAAATCTACAAAAAAATATTTAAGGCTAAATAGGAGAAATACTTTAAGAGAAATTAGGAGAAATACTTAAAGAAAGCAACAAAGTTCTTAGCTTAAGATCTCTTAAACTAGAACTGTTTCAGAGGGTTTAAAAAAAAAAAAACAGTAACCATACTCATTATATAAGAAATAGGTCACATTATAAGTATATTCTTATTTTTCCTATGTATGAATTTTCAACTCAGCCCAACGAGACTTAAATGATTAGAATCTAAAATAAGTTTTATTATAATCCCAGCTTATTAACTCCATAAAGATGGGCATATTCAAAACATAAAAGGCTCGCTAAAAATAACACGTTGAAATACATGTTGATTTGGTAATGTTAAGGCTGCAAAACCCATGGGAAATTAAAGGCAAAAGGCAGGCAGACTGCTGCCGGTCGAGGCTTGGCCTCAAAGGAGTTTCACGACCGAGTTCTCCAAGGAAAAGTTAATGTGTCAGCTTCCCAGAAGGAAGCCCCAACCTCCCAATTCTCAGGAGCCCGCGCGGACTCTGTGGAAGCAGGGATTCCGAGACCACAGGCGCGGAGCGCAGACCGCGGGCATCTCCGCATCCACCCCGGGGGAGGGCCAGCTCTCGTGCCAGCACATCCCGGGACAGCGGGGCGCACCGACACCGCAAGGTCACCAGGGAAGAGGCGTCTTTACATAATCCCCGCCGCGCCGCCGGGGCCCCCGCGCTGGGCCCTGCGGGGGCGTCGCTCCGAGCGAGGAGGCTGGCCGCCCGGGACCCGCGGAAGCCGCAGCGCCGCCCGCAGCCGGGGGTGGAGGACGGAGCCCGGGCTGCCCGGGGCTCCGCCGCGGGGCGCGGGCCGGGCGGTGCGGGGCGAGGCCGGGCGGGCTCGGCGCGGGCCGGGGTCCCCGGCTCCGGGCCGGCCGCGCGCCCCCCGCGGCTCCTCCCGGGACCGCCCCGCGGCGCACCTGGCCGGCGCCTCACCTGAGTGGCTTTGTGGAACTGCTTCTTGAGCCCGGCCACCGACATGGTGCTGGAGGCCGCTTGGGCGGCGGCGGAGCAGGATCGCGCGGCGGCGGAGCAGGGCGGGAGGACCGAGCGGAGCGGCGCGCTGGCCGGGCCGCCGCTCGCCGTGCCGCCGCCGGGCTGTGGGCGCGCGGGCGCGGAGCGGCGCGGGACGCGGGCTCTGCGGAGAGGCTCCCTGACGTCAGGGCGGGCGAGGCCGGCTCTTAAAGGGGACGCGGGCGTCCCCGCCCGGGCGCGGGCTCGGGGCGGCAGGTGCCGCACCGGCCGGCGGCGTGTTCAGAGGGCCAAGGGCAGTTTTCAGCCTCGGGAGTGTCCTCGTGCCCCGCGGACTGCGCAGCGGTGGCTGCAGGCGGGCAACCCAGGCTCCCGCAGGACTCAGGTGATTTGCCTGGCTTCCAGGTAGCCGCAGAGGCCCTGCCTAAGCCAACCCTCCTGCCCCTTGAGCTTGCCCTCTTTGCAGCCTGGAAAGGAGTGGCATTCTCTCTGGGGTAATGAATAAGTCATTGCTCCTTGCTTGCTTGGTCACAGAAAACATTTCACTGTCCTGGTTTCACTATCCCTTAAGCCTACTTAACGTTAGGGAAAGCCACCAATGCTGGTTTTTTGTTTTTCGTGTTTGTTTGTTTTTCTAGATCTGATACAATTTGATGACTTAAAAAGAAGATGGAAAAAATGTCAAACCTTAAAGCTGGTCAGGTAAGTAAACTGAAGTAGGATATTATTACAGTAATAACGCTTAATCCTCTGTTTACAGTTATAAAAACATATGACTATGACATTCCTTTAGGACAGTAGATTTAGGGTTTAATCTAAAATAAGCATTGGGGCTTCCCACTCGTCCAGTGGCCGAGAATCTGTCTTCCAATGCAGGGCACACAGGTTCAGGGAACTAAGATCCCACATGTCACCAGGCAGCTAAGCCTGAGCGCGGCAACTACTGAGTCCCCCAGCAGCAATGAAGACCTATGGCAGCCTACTAAATACATAAATATTTTTAATTAAATAAGTATTATATAATGTACAAAAGCATGAATCAAAGTTGTACAAATACTGCATATGTAACAAAGTATACCTGATTGGGCTAAAGCAAAACCACTGTAACTTGACAAATACTGTTTCACTTATACGAGTTACCTAGAATAGTTAAATTCATAGAGTGAGAGACTACATTGGTAGGTACAGAGGCCAAGAGTGGGAGAGTGGAGGGAAGCGGGAGTTAGTGTTTAATGGGGACCGAGTTTCAGTTTAGGAAGGTGACAGCCTTGGGAGATGAACGATGATGAGAGTTACACAACCATGTGAATGTACTTAGTGCCACTGAACTGTACAGTTAGATGTGGTTAAAATGGTGTGTTTTATATTAGATGACTTTTACCAAATTAAAAAAATAAATTAAAACTCTGCTGTAACTAGATGAATTGGTAGAGCAGCACTAGTTGGCTTCTGTATTCTGGTCATTAACCACTTGCTCTGCTTTTTCTAGGACTAAGACACACATAGAGAAGAACTGGAATTATGTCCCCATGTGGGAACCAAAAGCTATAAGGAGAAAAAGCCAGAATGGCAGAAGCCAAGGTGAGAGACACTGCCAAGAATGAGTAAGAAACAGCATGGCAAAATAGGAGTACTAAGGATGCCTGCCATCGTCTCTTCAACCCCTGTCACCTGGGAGGGACCACAGACCCCACCCCCACCCTTCCAGCCATGCTGCTTGGGCACAGGGTGAACAGATGATATAGGATGATCCTGTATATCAGCTAATCTACCAATCACAGCCCTTGATAATGTGAATCGAAACTCATAAAGGCAGACTCAAGCAGTTAGTGGCGGGTGGCACCTCAATAAGAGTACATGGACTCCTGATCCCAGGCTGCCAAGTGAAGCAGGCAAAAGGAAGTCATTCCTGATGTTTATGTCCCTTTCAGATACAAGGTGGAATTGCATTTTCCAAGCCCCTTGTGGTTAAGTGGGGGTGCTGTGACAAGTTTTAACTAGTGGGTTAGGGAGGAAAGTGACTGTCACCTCTTGGCAGAGAATTTAACTGTTGGGACAAGATGCTACAAAGCCCTTTCCGCTCCCTAAGAGTATCTCAGCTGGTTGTGGTCTGTCAACAAGAATCCAGAGTGCGGACGAAGCAGGGGAAGCTCTCCAGCTGATGTTCAAAGACATCTAGCACGAGTGAGGAATAAACCTGAGTCATTTTGATTCACTGAGTCTAAGGTGGTTACTGTGACAAAACTAGTCCGCCCTCACTAGTGCACAAAAGAGACAATGCTTTCCCATTTCTCAGAAGAGGAAGGGAGACTTTCTATTTCCTGCCATGTGTATTTTAGTTTTTGTCATTAGATGTCCATGAAGTAGCCTGTATGTTCTTACAAAAGCCTCACTGAAATTGGGGAGATGTGTTCTCTTCTTTGCAGCCTCACTGAAGCAGTGGGCAGACTCAGCCCCGAGGCCTAAGGGTCAGAGGGAAAGGTGACTCCAGGCACTGACTCTACCCTGACCTCTTACCCTGTGTTATCCTTACCAGTTAGAGTTCTCCACTAGTCATGTATGGATGTGAGAGTTGGACTACAAAGAAAGCTGAGCACCAAAGAATTGATGCTTTTGAATTGTGGTGTTGGAGAAGACTCTTGAGAGTCCCTTGGACTGCAAGGAGATCCAACCAGTCCATCCTAAAGGAAATCAGTCCTGAGTGTTCACTGGAAGGATAGATATTGAAGCTGAAACTCCAATCCTTTGGCCACCTGATGCAAAGAGCTGGCTCATTTGAAAAGACTCTGATGCTGGGAAAGATTGAGGGCAGGAGGAGAAGGGGATGACAGAGGGATGAGATGATTGGATGGCATCACCAACTCAATGAACATGGGTTTAGGTGGACTCTGGGAATTGGTGATGGACAGGGAGGCCTGGCATGCTGCAGTTCATGGGGTCGTAAAGAGTCGGACATAACTGAGCAACTGAACTGAACTAGAGATAGTTCACAGTTAGCTCTGGGGAGCCACAGGAAATTCTAAAGGAATGTCAGAGCAAGAGACAGTCCATGTTTCACAAGAACATCAGACAGGGAAAGATGCTGATAGTTAAGTGGGGCTGCTGATAGTTAAGTGGGGCTACTGATCCATCAGTGCCCAGGACAAACCAGTAAAGTTAGGTTAATCAGGTCCCAGGATTGGTTTGCCCAGGGCACATTTACTCATGTCTGTAAGGCCCACCATGTTGATCTCTAGATTCTTTTTTTTTTTTTAATTTAAATTTATTTATTTTTATTTTTTTAATACATGTATTTTTAATTGGAGGATAATTGCTTTACAATACTATGTTGGTTCTTGCCCTACATCAACATGAATCAGCCATGGGTATGCATACATCCCCTCCCTCTGAAGCCTCCCTCCCACCTCTTACACCATCCCACCCCTCTAGAGCATCACAGAACACCAGATTTGAGCTCTATGCGTCACACAGCACATTTCCACTGGCTATCTAATTTTACACATGGTAATGTATACGTTTCCATGCTACTCTCTTAACTGGTCCCACCCTCTCCTTCCCCTGCTGTGTCCACTAGTCTGTTCTCTTTGCCTTGATACTAGGAAACTCTAAAGGAGTTTGGACTTACTGCAGGACTAGGTGGAGCTCTAGGCTAGAGAGATAAGTGATACAATAGCTGCTTTTGCACTCTAACAGTTGATGAAGCTGGTATACACACACACTCATGAGAAGGCTGCCATAAAATGCTAATTACAGTTGTGCTTCCAGAGCCATTCTCAAACTCTCCTGCCTCAGAATCCCCTGAAGGGTTTGCTAAAGCACACAGTGCTGAACCACCTCCCAGTTTCTGATTCACTAGGACTGGGTGGGGCCTGAGAGCGTGCATTTCTAACAAGTCCCCAGGTGATGCTAACATTCTGGTCTGGGGACCACACTCTGAAAACCCCTGGGCTGGAGTAGAACTGCTAGGAATGAACTTTCTCCTCTAGTCTCCCAATTTTTATAATGTTTTCCCATTACTTGTATAATACAAGTATTTTATAGTTGAGTTTTCCTTCCTGGTTCCTGATCTGAGCAATGGAACATGTTCAGAAAAGGATAGGCTTCGGCTGAGGGTGATAAGAGAGTGAGGGAGAGCAATTAATCTACAAAGAGGAAGGGCCTAGGGATGTTGAGTCCTTGTCTGTAAATGTGAACAGTGTGAAGGCGGCCCTGAAAAAGACCCCCCCAACCCCCACAGAACTCTAAGTACATGACAGAATCCTAAATGTAATAAAACCAAGTCTCTCTCTTTCTCTGAGTCTTCATCCACCAACATAGAACGCTCATCCTGCTGTCCTTCAAAGGAACTACTATGGGAGAAAGGACTTTAAATCGTTCTGAAACCATGGTTAACTCCCCCAGATACCCTCTGGATTTCATGTAAAGCCAGGATTTCTATTGCAGCCACAGCTTATTCCCAAAAAGACCTTTAAGATGTTTTCAAAGAGATTTGTTGAGTTCCTTCTAGCAGGCACTGATAGGAGGCATGGGGGGTGAATACAGTATGAACTACCAAGACACAGACTATGCATTGCACCCCGAGGAGTTTCCACACTAGCAATTTGGAAAACTTAAAGACGTTTATTGTGACTTGAATGTAGAGGAGAAAATGCATCAGACTGAAAAAATTTCAAACCTTGGTGCCCTCTTTGGTTGCAAAGAAGCCCTGACAGAGGCTTTATGGAGAATCGCAGAAATACAGAAACAGTGCAAGAAAGGAGAATCAAAGATCAGTGAGGAAGAACTTTGTTTTATAAAAGGTTATTGTAATTCGACATGCTGCCCTCTCATCTCTTGAGATCAAATCAAAGTAAAAGAGTAAATAAGCCTAGATCTGCTTTACAAAGTTCCAATTAAAAGAAACCCCACACAACCTCACCTCACTAATTGGGCAGGAAATCCATAGTCAGCAATAATTCCATCACATCATTCATGCACTATTTCTTCTTGCATTACGCCAAGGCTTCTGGCAAATACCAGACCTCTAGTTTGCACAGAGCTGCTGAACCCTGACCCCTTTCAGAGGGCGTCTCATTACAAACAGGCAGAGGACAGGCAGCGCCTCTCATCCTTTGCCCTCCAGTCCTGACGCCACTCCTCTGGCCCAGGCCAGGACAGACTGCTCCTGACTTTACATATAACCTCATGAAGCACAAGAAACAGAGCAAGGCAAAGGCATTAAATTCCAGCTTCTTGTTTAACAGAAGGGCAAACCGAAACAAGGAAAGGAAGTGACGTAATCGCTATTACTTTTTCTACTCCAGCCTCTGGCCTCAGTTTCAGCCAGAGACTCCCATCAGTGTTGATAAATATAGATGAGGATGAATGAGTGAAAGGTTGAATCACTGACTCTGTGTTCTTGTCTCGCTGAGTCTGATGTCCAACAATACTCACCCAGCAGCCTCGTATTAAAGCCTGTTTGTGCAGGACACAGGCAGCTGTTCTGGAGTAGATGGCACTTAACGTAAGAATCTGTGCCTTTGGATGCTGCCATAGCATTGGGCCCCCACCCAGTATCAACAAGGCTATTGAGTCCTTTCCCAGAGAAGGGAAATCGAAAAAAGACCACGTTCATAACCATGCTTTCACCCTACCACCCACGCCCTATCAGACACCCTGAAAGAAGCACACTTAAGTCTTGTAAGTGGAAGGTGTGGGGCTCTCTCTCTCTCTCTCTCTCTCTCTCTCTCTCTCTCTGCCCTTCAACCTTTGCTTCTCTCCCATATAGCCCTCCTCCCTCCAAAGCACAGGGACCTCTCCCTGCAAACCTTTTCTCTTCATTTAGTAAACCCTATAAACTCAACCACAAGAGGAGGAGGAGGGGACTTCACCAAGTATGTGACTCCTGTTAGGCTCTTACATCTGGGTATCTATTTATTACTTGCAACCCATTTTTAAATGCTTCCAATTTCCCTAGCAAAATCCTGCCATCTCCAATGCCATTTCCAGAGTCTTTCTTTTGAGGTCTTCCCCCATCCTTCTAACCCTACATCTTCTCTTCATTTGTAAAACTTCAAAGCCCTAAGTGGGCATCTCTGCTGTGAACTTGGTATAACATGTCTTACATATTGAGATGCAGTGCTGGATTCTTAACTCTTTGACTGCAGGGTCTTATCTTTACTTTTACAACTGTATGCAGAAAATATAAATATTAGATATGGTCTGATGGCAATTTGAAAATCCAAATGAAATTTTTAAAGCTAAATCCAGCAGAGGTCCAGAAAGACTGGAACTAGCTTGCTTCTCTCCAACTGAGCAGACTGAAGGCCTTAGCTGCTGCTCCCTTGCTGTATCTAAGCCTGAATCTCCAGGTTACTGTAATTTTGAGAGTTCTCAATGACCTTCCCATTATTGTTCTTCTTGTTCAGTCACTAAGTCATGCCCAACTCTTTGTGACCCATGGACTGTAGCACTCTAAGTTTCCCTGCCTTTCACTATCTGCCAGAGTTTGCTCAAACTCATGTCCATTGAATTGGTGATGCCATTCAACCATCTCATCCTCTGCCATCCCCTTCTCCTTTTGCCTTCAATCTTTCCCAGCATCAGGGTCTTTTCCAATGAGTCTACTCTTCGCATCAGGTGGCCAGAGTATTAGAGCTTCAGCTTCAGCATCAGTCCTTCCAATGAATATTCAGGGTTGATATCCTTTAGGATTGAGTGGTTTGATCTCCTTGCAGTCCAAGGGACTTGCAAGAGTCTTCTCCAGCACCACTGTTCAAAAGCATCAATTCTTTGGCACTTAGCCTTCTTTGTGGTCCAACTCTCACATCTGTACATGACTACTGGAAAAACCCTAGCTTTGACTATCTGGACCTTTGTCGGCAAACCGATGTCTCTGATTTTTAATATGCTGTCTAGGCTTGTCCTAGCTTTCCTTCCAAGGAGCAAGTGTCTCTCAATTTCATGGCTGCAGTCACCATCTGCAGTGATTTTGGAGCCCAGGAAAAGAAAATCTGTCACTGCTTCCACTTTTATCCCCTTCTATTTGCCATGAAGTGATAGGATCAGATGCCATGATCTTAGTTTTTTTGAATGTTGAGTTTCAGACCAGCTTAACCACTCTCCTCTTTCATCCTCATCAAGAGGTTATTTTCTCTTCACTTTCTGCCATTAAAGTGGTATCATCTGCATATCTGAGGTCATTGATGTTTCTCCCAGACAGCTTGTCCCCACTTGGGATTTATCCAGCCTGGCATTTCACATGATGCCCTCTCCATATAAGTTAAGTAAGCAGGGCATCAATATACAGCCTTGTCGTACTCCTTTCCCACTTTGGAACCAGTCAGTTGTTCCATTTGTTCTGACTGTTGCTTCTTGACCTGCATACAGGTTTCTCAGAGATGAGTAAGGTGGTCTGGTATTCCCAGCTCCTTGAGCATTTTCCACAGTTTGTGGTGGTTCACACAGTCAAACATTTAGCGTAGTAAATGAAATAGAAATAGATGTTTTTCTGGAATTCCCTTGCTTTCTCCATGATCCAAAGATTGTTGGCAATTTGATCTCTGGTTCCTCTGCCTTTTCTAAACCCAGCTTGTACCTCTGGGTACATAAAATGTAAACAGTTTGCTCTTGACACAGTCAACCAATATTGCTTTCTGTTATCTGCATTCAACAAACTCCAAGTGATATACATCCCCTCTCCCCTCTAACCCTTGCAATAATGTTCTAATCCCTGTTCTTATTCAGCTCTAGCAACACAAACACAGCAATTTACACAGCTACAGTGACTGCTTAGCACTGCATTAGCTTCCTTCTCAGACAAGGGTGGATAGATTGAGTGACAAGGAATATAGTTCTTTAGTAAGTGGCAGGTCTCCCTCTGAGACACTGACATTCTGATTTTCAAATCAAATCTTCTGTTTATTTGATTAGTATGTGTCAGGCCTGCCAGGGTCTGAAACTCTCAAGCCCCTGGGAATTGGCAGCTGAATGCTGGTAAATAAATGCCAAGCAGCTGCACTCAGAGACAGCAGTGCCCATTCCTGGAGTTAGAACAACCTTAATTAAGTGCAAATTGTTAGCGCATCAGTACCATTGGCTTATTTATTCTATCCCAGGATGGATATTGTCATTAGAGATTCTGAAGGCATGCTGTTAACCCTGAATGTAAGCTCTGGCTAGTCAACCTGTTAAAGCACGATGTTAAAGAAAGTGGCCAAGTTCTGTTGCTATTTCAGTAGCCAGTTTGCCATGCAGAGAAAAGTTATTCCTTAGTATAGTATGCATTCCACCCTGTCATCTCAAGGCTGCATTCTCTTGATTACAGAAAAGCCAAGGTGAGAGAAAAGACATAACTTTAGTTGAGCAAAAACCTGTCAACAAAACTAAGAACTTGGAGTACAAGCTACTAATATTCTTTCTATCAGTATCAGCTGTATACATTTTAAAAAATGCTATATTCTACTTTATATTTTTAATGGACAATTTACACATAGGTCATTTATCTTTGATTGGAGGGAACTATTTTTCCCCTTTAAAAATTACTGATGATTTTATTTAATTTCACAGCTTGCATGTATTTTCTCTGGCCCACACATATAAAGCTTTCTTCAGTGACAAAGAATCAAATATAAAGCCCTATTTCAAAAAAGCCCTTCAAACATTTAAGTCAACATGAATACATCACCCTCTCATGAATACCAGTTTCCTCTCAAGATCCAATCATAGGAAATTTGTCAAGTAGGAATTCCTTAGAACAAAGATAGTGGAAAGTTTCCTGTGAATAGAGCTGAATAGAATAGGGAGAACTTTTGACAGCAATTCTCAAGATGTCTTTAATTTGGGGGACTTCCCTTGTGGCCTAGTGGTTGAGACTTCATCTTCCAATGTGCTTTATAACTGGTCGGGGAACTAAGATCCCACATACCGTGGGGTAACTAAAATCATGAGGTCCAACTGGAGAGCCCACACACTGCAAAGACCAGTGCAGCCGCCCATTCCAGCCCGCAAGCAGAGGGCCCATGAACACACACACCAGAGAGGAAATGGCAGTTGAGAGTCACAGCAGAGACATAAAGACTCCTTGAGCCCAGTCACTAGAGGATGCAGGAGGGAAGGGAAGAAAGCCCAAACAGAATGGTTGAGGAATACCTCTTCCCCAAGACAGAATAATGGTAAGAGGTGTGGAGGGATGAAGCCAGAAACAGTGAAGCAGGAGAGTAATCAATGCAATCAAGACCGATGCTGCTTAGGCGTGAACACATGGCGCTGGGGGCCTTGCAACACCTGGCCCTCCCCCAGGTCTCGAGCCTCAGATGCCCAGCAGGGCTCCTGTTCCCTAAAGCCCTTAATCCCCAGGCTCAAACATCCCTCTCTGGGCACTCCCTGCTCTGACCAGGCCTTTGCAGGCACCCCTCTCTCTGCCTGGAATAGTTGTTTTCTACTATACTTCTTTCTATAGAAGACTATAAATCCAGAACTACTCTGTAATTTTGGATAGCCCTTTGGGATCACAGATCTTCCTAAAGAAAACCTGGAGATGTTTGTAAACCATTTATCTTATCAGCACTTCTGACCTTCAAGCATTAAACCATCAGGGGGAGAGATGGAAGTGATGATTCAGTATTCACCAGCTCACCCCTCAGCCTTCTGGAAGGACTATTAGCCTGTGGGTGTACCTTACACTTCAGCAACTTCTGTTTAAGAATTCTGCTAGTCAGAAAATGATAGAGCACTCAAACCTACACTGTATTATGTAATTCTTTTAAACACAAGTACACACTGAGAGAGCTACACTAGAAAATATTTTTTTTTTAAAGTTTCAACTATTCCCATGAATGCAATTAGCCTGAGATATGCAGATGAGACCACTCTAATGGCAGAAAGTGAACAGGAACTAGAGCCTCTTGATGCGGATGAAAGAGGAGAGTGAAAAAGCTGGCTTGAAACTCAACATTCAAAAACAGTGTTAATATTATTTGGCATTAAAGAGATGAAGTGCTGATATATGCCATGATATGGATAAGCCTTGAAAATATTATGCTCAATAAAATACTCCAGTCACTAAGGACTATCTATGGTATAGCTCCACTTACATAAAATATCAAAAATAGGCAAAACTATAAAGACAGAAAGTAGATTAGTGGTTACCTTAGGCTGGGAAGAATAGAGAGTTTGGGGCTGATGGCTAGAAAGAGGGGTTTTTTATTTGCGGATAATGAAAAGTTCTAAAATAGGTGGTGGTGAAGGATGCACAACTGGTTCCAGGTCTGGATTTGCCATGTGTGGGGTTATCTGATTACCTCTGCCACTACAGTGTTCTGTGAAAAAAACACCATCAACTGCTTCCCCAAATTCCTTTCTTTGTCCAGTTCTCAACTCCCCAAATAACACTTTCCTCAACTCCCGGCCTTTTCTTTCCTTTCACTGTGCTTTTCTGACTGCCCCGATTCTTCTGTCTTTTCCAGAATCCAGCTCGTGTTTCTGTGCACATCTGATTCTACAATACAGACATCTAGGAACTAGCTGGCACAGACAGAAGTCCTTTTAAAGAGGACAGGAAACAAGCAGGCAAAGAAGATCCCCTCCAGCTAGCAAAGCACAGGAAGGTTAGAACATTCACCCAGCAGTGACTTCTGTTCCCGCCATCACAGTCCAGCTTTTTGCCTCTTTCCTCCCCTCCCACTCCAGCTGCTGTCCATGGGAATCAGCATGCTTTTTGATGACACCAAAATTCCCGCCCTGATCAGCTCATCTGGGGATAAGCCCATCTTCTCTGGTCCAGTAGGGCTTGATTTGCATAACTTAACTCACTCTTGGGGTTCTTAATGTAGCTGGTGGGGAGAGAGGACAAGGTCTGAGTCAAGGTCAAACCACCTATTTTCAAATGAATGCTAGTAGGACTCCATTGATGGAAAATAGTTGAGCGTCTTTCTGTGCATGACATTTTCAAGACATTACCTCATGAATTCTCATATCACTCTATGTTGAGTGAATTCTTTGCTCCATTCTGTGAGTGAAGACACTGCAGTTTGGGCAGATGGAGTAATTCTGTGGAGATGGTTGGATAGCACCACTGATTCGATGGACATGAATTTGGGCAAACTCCGGGAGATGGTGAGGGACAGGGAAGCCTGCTGTGCTGCAGTTCATGGGGTCACAAAGAGTGGGACATGACTTGGTGACTGAACAGCAACAACAAAAATTTGGTCAGAGATGGAGCAGAAATTCTTACTTAGCTCTGTGTGTCTCTCAGGACTCTTCTCCCACCAGCTGTGTTTCTTCTGCCACAGATGAGGTCTGCTTCTCCTAAGTCTAGGTGACGGGATTCTCTTCCTGCAGAGAGAAGGGCACTAACTACAATCTAGAAAAGAAAATTCTTTCAGGAGCTAAGCTGACTGTGTAGAAGAATGAAACGTTCTTATGGCCCTGTATAATGAAGACTAGAACTTGAGGTAGGCCGAGTTGAGAGGATCACACAATCTCTAGGAAACTTTTCACTAGATGCTGCTGTTGTTTAGTCACTAAGTTGGGTCCCTCTCGTTGCGATCCCATGGACTGCAGCCCACCAGACTCCTCTGTCCCTGGGACTTCCCAGGCAAGCATACTGGAGTGGGTTGCCATTTCCTTTTCCAAGGGATCTTCCTGACCCAGGGATCAAACCTGTGTCTCCTGCACTGGCAAGCTGATTCTGTACGGCCGAGCCCTTTCACTAAATGCTGCTTCTTAAAGGTAAGTCTCACATGGTGCAGAGAGTTACTGCTGTAAATTAATCTATCCTTTCCATATTCATGCAATTTTTCCCCACCCCAACCTGTCTACACCAGAGGATAAACCACTTTCAGACTCATCCTTTTGCCAGCCCAAGTTCCTTGGCCCCTGTTATAGAGGATTCTCCAGAAGGAATTAATTTTTCCTTTCTCTCATTGCACATTTGGGCTGCTTTCAGTTTTGGACTATCAAGAACAGTGCTGCTGAGAACATTCTTGTATATGGTACTCTTGCCACACATAGGCAAGCATATTTGTTGGGGATCTACCCAGGAATAGAATTGCTCAGTCACAGGATAGCATATGTTCAATTTTATTATAAAATGCCAAATGAAACAATGATTGCACAAATTTACCCTTTCCCTAGCAGTGTTTGACAGCTTCCTTTGTTTCATACTCTCATTGCAACTTGGGAATGTTAGTCTTTTTGGCTAGCTTTTCTAGTAGATATGCAGTTATATCTCAAAGTTTTAATTTACATTTCTCTGATTACTAATGAAGTGAGCATCTTTTCATATTTATTATTTGAATATTTTCTTTTGTGAAATAAATACCCATTCAAACCTACTGCCTGTAATGGATTGTCTTTTCCTTATTGATTTGCAAACAATCTTGATATATTTTAGAATCAATATATATATCAGTGATGTATGTCACAAATAATGTTTGTATATTCCATTAGTCCATTTGTTTTTGTTCAAGATGGAGACTGGCCTAAAATTTTCCCTTTCCAAAGTGTCTTTGTCAGGTTTGGATGTCAAGGTTATGTTGGTCTCATAAATTATGTTGGGTGTGTTCTCTTTTGTCCTACTCTCTGAAAAAGTGTATGTGGTATTGAAGATATTCCTTTCTTAAATGACTGGTAAAATTCACTACTAAGGCCATTAAGGTCCAAAGTTTTCCTTATGGGAGATTTTAAATTATAAATTTAACATTTTTGATATCTGCAAAACTGTTTTATTTTCTGTATCAAATTTATTCACTTTTTCCATGGAGTTTGTACGTTTTTTCTAAATTTTTAATATATTTATATATAGTTGTTTATTATATTCTCCTATATTTGATGTCTGTAAGTTATAATTATAAAGACGTTTCCTTTTACACTCATTGGTCATTTTTTACTTCACTTTTTTAATCTGTCTCAGCAGGAATTTATTAGTTTTATTAGTTTCTCCAAAGAAGCAATTTTTGGCTTATTGACTTTCTGTATTTTATATTTGCCATTTCATTAATTTCTGTTCTTATCTTTATTCTTTCCTTTCTTTTACTTTGATATTCTTTTCTAGCTTCTTATGAAAAATGATCAGCTCATTGATTTTTCAGATATCCTCACTGCATTTAAAGCTACAAATTTCCCATTAAGCACAATTTTAGCTGTATACCACAGATTTTAGTATGTAATAATGTATTCTGTTCAAAATATTTTCTGAGTTCTATTATTATTTTTTCTTTGTCCCATAAGTTATTTAGAAGTATACTGCTTAATTTCCAAATACATGGCATCTCTTTATAATTGATTTCTAACTTCATTCCATGGTGAACTTAGAACATACCGATGTAATCTGAAACTTTTGAATTTGTTGCCATTTACTTCAGATCCCAGCATACAAATTTTGTAAACATGCTGTGCACTTTTTGAAATACTGTACATTCTGCCATTGCTGAGTACAATATACAATGTCTATGGGTGGTTTGATAATGATATTTTTAAATCCCTGTGTCTTCATTGATTTTTGTCTATATGTTTATCAAGAAGTAAAACTGTTGTGTGGAAATTTTCCACTATGAATGGGAATGCATCTCTTTCTTCTTACATTTCTGTCAAATTTTGCCTTATTTACTTTCTTAGCCTCATACAGTTCAGCTTTATCATAAATTTCTAGTGAGTAAAACCATCCATTAATCATATCATTTATTTCAAAAGCTTTTTGATTAAAAATATTTTATCTGATATTAATATAGATGAAAGATAGATATTATACATTAACTTTCTTTTGGTTAGTCATTATATTTCAGCCTTTCGGCATCCTCATGATTTAGGTGTATCTTTTAAAAACCTTACATATATTTTTAATCTAGTCATATAAAACTTTATTAATTTCTTTTAATTCGATCAGTCTACTTACATTTAGTATAATGTCTGATGTATTTGGTTTAAAACTGTCATCTTACTGTGAAATCTTATCTGTTGTACCTGCTTTATCTTCCTCATTCTTGATTTTCTTGTTTGGATTGACCCAATACATATTATTCCATTTTTGCCTACTCTTACCCTCAAAATTATAACCCTTTTTGCTATTCCAAATGAGCAATAGGCTATTTACAAATAAGCAGATCTCCAATGATATATATTAAAATGACAAAACTATTACTGTTTGAAATCTAAATGAAAAAAGAATTTATCAAGGCACATTTGTTCTGTGAATCTCAAACAAACTTTCTGGTGTAATGACAGATTCATTTCACTTTTGTCCCCAAAACACATGAGCACCAGGATTATCAAAGAACACTCAATATTTAGTAATACAGTAAGGAATGTAAAAATTGAGGAGAGGGAAGAGTTTTCAAAAATAAATCTTTGGAGATCAGTTTACTGCAAATAAAATATACTAATTTGCTATACTTCTTAATGACTACCAGCGGGATTGCAACATGCAAGTCTGAGTTACTAGAATGTAATGTATATCAGCGCTCTCCCCCCATTCGTGGACTGTGCAAGAACTCCAGAATACTTCAACTCCATTTACCTGCCTCCTGACATAGGCTTATAAGATATTTTTATTATTGTTTTATACAGCCAATTGCATTCAGATTTATTCATAAACATCCCTTTCTGTTGTTCTTCCTTTCTTCCTGCTTCTCCCACCTCCCATCTGGGAACATTTTCATTCTGCCTAAAAAATATCCCTTGGTATTTTCTTAAGAAAAGGTATGCTGGGGATGAATCCTTTAAGTGTTTGTTCATCTGAAAATGTCTTCATTTCACTTGCATTCTTTAAGGATGAAAATAGCATTTTAGGTTGGCAGTTATTTTCTTTCAGTACCTCATATATATACTCCATAATTTCTCATACAAAGTCGGTCTGCCATCAAATTGTAATTTGGGGGTAATTTGTCTTCACTCCTCCCCACCCCTGGCTGCTTTTAAGATTTTTCTACTTATCATTTGTTTCCAGCAGTTCAAGTGTGATGTGCATAGCTGTGGATTCCTTTTACTTAACCTCTTGATAGTCTGTAGGACTTCTTGATCTGTGCCTTAATGTTTTTCATCAGTGTGGTAAATTTCTTGGTCATTGTACCTCTAAAGATAAATTGTACTATGTCCTTTCTAGGACTACAACCTCTCATATTCAAGGCCTTTTCACTATATCCTCTATATATTTTATCTTCTCCTTTGACCTTTTCCCCCTTTTATCTCTCTATGCTTCATTCTTGCTCATTTTCTTTGTCAGTTATATTCCTAAGTATGTTCTAATTCTCATTATTTAGATTTTTGAGATAGTATATAAAAATATAATGTATTTTTGTGCACTAAGCATTTAATTCAACGACCTTGGTAAATTCATTTATTAATTGTAATAGTTTGTCTAAAGATTCTCTGGGATTGTTCTGTTAATACAAACATGTGTTCTGGGAATGGCAATTGTTTCTCCCTTCCTAATTTAGTCTTATGTCTTTTTTATGACTAGGACTGACCTTAGTAAAATGTTGACTAGCAAGGGTAATAGGAAGCATCATTTTTATTTTTCTTGATCTCAGGGGAGAATTTTCAACATTCCCTCACTAAGTACTACATACACTTTTATTTTTTGTAGGTAGGTTTTATGCTACTTAAGAGATTCCCATTTATTACTAGTTTGGAACACAGTTGAATTCCATCATATATTTTGGCTGTATCTACTGAAATAAACAGACATTTTCTCCTTTATTCTGTGGTGAACTACACTGATTTTCAAATATCTAAATGAATTCGATTTCCTGGGACATATACAACTTGGTCATACAAAAGCACAGTATACTTTTTGTGTATTGTATTATAAATTTGATAATATTTTACTTAGGATTTTCACAACTATATTCATAAGAGAAGTTGGCCTGTTATTCTCCTTTCTTATAATGATCCTTTTCCAGATTTTAGTTTGATTCTTTCAGACACCTGAAGGCACACACATTCTAGAATCACCTTAACACCATTTATACTAAAGATAATCCCCAAATGGCTGCAGCTCCTGAGGTTACCAAGCTACATACTTCCTATTAGCCCTTACAGCTCTCTAGATGTCAACCCAAAACATGGGATTTATCCACCGCCATGACTTTGGCAGGCCTTAAACTTCAACTTTGGCTTGCCTCAACCCTGGAAGCTTTTAGAAGTATCGCTTAGCTCTCAGGCTCTGTGGGCTTCCCTAGTGGATAAGGAATCAGCCTGCATTGCAGGAGACTTGGGTTCGATCCCTGGGTTGGGAAGTCCCCTGGAGAAGGGAAAGGCTACCCTCTCCAGTATTCTGGCCTGGAGAATTCCATGGACTGTATAGTCCATGGGGTCACAAAGAGTTGGATATGACTAGCGACTCACTTTCGAGCCTTCCAGCTTCCTTTTCCAGAATTTGCAAAGCTCCTCAAGACAAAGCAGCTCCAAAAACCATGTTTACTACCCAAGATTTCCCTCTTTTTGTGGGATTATGGCATGGTAATTTTTCATTGCCTTGAGTCTCCAATGCCTTGAAGATGATTTATAAAATATTTTGTTAAGCATTCCTAGTTGGCCTTAGCAAAAGGTTAACCCAATTTCTTTGTAAGCCATCACTGGAATAAGATGTTCCTGGCTGCCTTTAAGTAATTCAGTGATTGCATAAAATAAGGCCTGAAATTCACATGTGGCTACCAAAACACTCACTTCACAAAGAAAGAGCTGCTGGTCTCTTGCGTCATGCAAGGGGTAGTAGATTAAAAGCAAAGTTCAAAAAACAAATACACAATATGCCATCGATGATATGGCTGAATAAGACTTTAAGTTAGCTGTTGAATAATCTTATTCAGGATAAAACAATTCTCTTAACAGAAAAGCCAGTTTTTTTTAATCTCTGGAGAGGAATCAGGGAGCGCTAAGTGTTTATCGTGCTTAGCAACAGTATTGAAAATTTTAGAATTTTTTAAAAATAGAAAAAAACTTAAGATTGACACTTATATAGGTAAAATACAACTAAGATGGGGAACCACTGAATAATTAATTTAGTGACGTTAATATCATTAAAATAATCAACCACTTAACTAGTTCCACAGTATGACTGAAATGTCCACCTAGTGGACACAGGCTCTAAACCCTTTATTTTGTAGAAAAAATAGTTAATGGCTCAGGCTCAGAGTGATAAGTCCCATCCCCTACCTCACCCCAGACTGGAAAGATGAGAAAATAAATATGTCAAATGCCCACATTCAACAACATGCCCTTTTGTTTGTGTTTAGTCTTATTTTCACATCTTCAAACAGGTGTTTCCTTTTCCTAAGATATTATCTAAAAAGAAGAGCCGACTAAGAGACTGTTCAAGGGAAAAGTGCTAAAATCAGCTTCAAATAAATGGCTCGGGAAGACTTGCTTCCCAGTGATCTGTAATGCAGGTCTCTTCTCCATTCCTGCAGGGGAGCAGAGGCAGGCTCTTGCTGAGTGATAAATATATTCACAGATAACATCACCAAATCCTTAACAATCTCGAGACTGAAAAATGGGGCTTTAAAACATTATGAACAACACAAGACATACTAAAGTAAAGCAAATAATATCTTGGAAGGGGGACATGCAATGAATGAATTCCCAATGTTACAATGTGCTGTTGCAACAAAAATATCTGAATTTCCATAGTTTAATGTAGTGGGATGAAAGAATCTGCTCCAAGCAGTGACCAAGAAAGAAAAGTCATATCTTAGATGGTAACTGGAGAACAGAAGCCTTGCTCTAATCTGTACATGTTTAATCATCAATGTTAGTGAATATTTATTGAGATCTCAGAAAGCATTGAGCCATGTCTGCTAACACGTGCAATAAAAATTGGAGAGAAGTTGTAGTCCTTTCCCCCTAGGACATTCCATTCAAAAATACACCTTTCCATAGGCAGATAACACTTTTATTCTTCCTTTTCCAACAGGGGGATCTTTAGCATCCACATCCCACATGAGGATCGATGATCTTGAAATGTGTCTTTGTAGAAATGGAGAAGGAAGTAAGCACGAGAACTGTATAGGAAAGTATTCCCACTACATGGGATCTAAGGAATCGTGAATTGTAGAAGAACTAGATGCAGCCAGGAATCATGAAATCAAATGTCAGGGGATGCAGGCCAGATCATCTCCGTATAAAGACAGACTCCCCCCCTTTCTGCCTAAAGTATGAGGTCTTCACCATTTCTCTTTGTTTTTATAGGCCCAGGAATTCAGAAAAATACTTCTCTTCTTTAAGAAAATCTACTGGCAAGTCTGATGATAAACACTAACCAGTCTTTGGTAGCAGGCGAGTACAGAGAACAGAATGGCAGGGGTAGATCCAAGTTTTGGGGAAATCTAAAACTTACACAATTTTGAAGGCCTCTTTACAAAAAAAAAAAAAAAACTACAGAATGCAATGATCAAAGGCCTTGGAGCAGCAGGGCGCTGGTGCTTGCATTTCCTTATCTTTGTAATATATGGGCCTCTTTTCTGTGTTGGTGAGGAGCCAACTCATTAGAAAAGACCCTGAGGCTGGGAAAGATTGAAGGCAGGAGGAGAAGGGGGCAGCAGAGGATGAGATGGTTGGATGGCATCACCCAACTCAATGGACATGAACTTGGGCAAACTCCGGGAGATAGTGAAGGACAGAGAAGCCTAACATGCTACAATCCATGGGGTCACCAACGGCTGACACAACTGAGCAACCGAACAACAAATCTGTGTCTCGAGGACTGCCCCACAGCCCCAGCTGATGCTTATGCTTAGGAAAACTGTTTAGAGTAGCGAGGCACATTGGAGGTGTTGGACGTGTATGGGAAATTTCCCCCATTTGAAAATGTTAACAAAAAATTCAAATTAATAAAGAAACTCTTCATAAGACTTGGCTTCTGGTCATCACTTTGGCACATCTGGCAAAGGGAGTCACTATGCAGTCATCAAGGTCAAGAAAGGTTATTGCCCAAATGACTCTGCTCACCTCTCAGCTGTTCGACCTGGTGGGGGCTGACTGAAACGCTTCAAGCTTAGAGGGTGATTTGCAGTGAGTAGCTTGAGAAGAGGGTGAGAACATAAAGAAAATGTTGGAACATAGTGGCAGAAGGAGAAGACAGCTTGAACGTGGGAGGAGAAAGAAAAACTACTTCCAGACCTTGCTCTTTGGAAATAAATTGAATGATGGCACCTCATTGAGTTGATAGCTGGGGTACATGGAAAACTTTAGGGCAACATTTCAGAAAAAGGCAGTCCACAGACCACCTGACCTAGACTACCTGGTGTGCTTGGAAGAAAGCCGTTGTCTGAGCCCAACCCCAGAAAGTCCCATGTGAATCGCTGTCAGTGGGGCTCAAGAATGTTCACTTTTTTGACTTCCCTGGTGGTCCAATGGTTAAGACTCTATGCTTCCACTGCAGTGGGCACAGTTTTCATCCCTGGTTAGGGAACTAAGATCCCACCTGCCATGCAGCACAGCGAAATAAAAGGAAAGAAAGAAAATGGCTGTGAAGAATGTTCAGGCTTCCCTGGTGACTCAGATGGTAAAGCATACACCTGCAATGCACGAGACCTGGGTTCGACCCCTGGGTCAGGAAGGGAATGGCTACCCACTCCAGTATTCTTGCCTGGAGAATCTCTTAGACAGAGGAGCCTGGGGGGCAGAGTCAGATGTTACTAAAGCTACTGAGCTTGCCACACAAGAAGGACTTAAGATAACACGAGAAAGGCCAAAATACAACCTGACAAAGGCAGACACAGGGAAGGAGACTGTCTGGCTTACTAGGGCTTTTTAAGTAATCTGAGCCTGAAACAAGATAGTCCCCAAATGAAGGTAACCTGCTGTCCAGCCCTGGCAGACTGCAGTCTTAAATATCCTTCCTACTCTTAGCATAGTTTGCTGGGTTCTCCTCACCAGCTGTGCTATCTTTTCTCTGGACTTATCTATTAGCTCTTTCTGGTTAATGGGTATCTCTGTTCTTAGCTTTACTTCTAAACTCCTGTTTTCCTCTTTTTCTTCCTCCTTGGATAATTATAGAAGGAGCTTCCAGGCACCACCTCCTAGCTCAGCTTGCTCCCAGTGGCCATCACTCCTGTTCTCTGTCAAGAACAACACACAGATGGAATGGGTAGGAAGTATTTAAAGGAAACTGGGAAGGGGACAGGGAGATGAGAAGGATATATCATAGTTTAAGGTCCACGCTAACCATATTTATATCTCAGTTTAGATATAATAAGAATACCATATTACATTTGGATATAGTTTTCATATTGTAAAAAATGACTGAGTTCGATGTCCTGTGTTTTGATTAGCATTTTGAATAAATGATGCTTCAAGGTCATAGTTTGCAAAGTGGCCAAGAAGCTATGGAATGATGCCCGCTCTCTGGCTGGTGACCGTCTGTAGCAATTTGAACTCTTAGGGACTGCTGGTCAGTTGGTACTACCACTTTGGAAAACTGGCAGTCTCCATTTGCATGACCATCAATTCTACTCCTCAGCATACAACAAAGAGAAATGAACACATATGTATATGAAAAACCTGTACAAAGATGTCCTTAGCAATATCATTTATAATAGTCCAAAATGGAAAACAACCCAGTTTATCAAGAATAGCATAAATTAATAAGTTGAGGTCTATTCATACTTCAGTCTCAAATACCTGAATCTCACGAACATAATTCTTGGACTAAGAGGCCAAACATAAAAAACAGCACATATTAGATATTCTCATTTACATAAAGTTTCAAAGGCAATGCTAATATGTTGCTAGATCAAAATAGTGGTGACCTGGGGGAGGAGAATACAGAGGATTCTGAAGTGTTGGAAGTATCCTGTTTGGGGACTTCCCTGCTGGTGCAGTGGTTAAGAATCTGCCCTGCAATACAGGAGATGCAGGTTCGATCTCTGGTCAGGGAACTAAGATCCCACATGCCACAGAGCAACTAAGCCCACGCTGCAACGAAAGATCCTATGAAGATGCCACAAGCTGCAACTAAGACCCAATGCAGCCAAATCAATAAAGAATTTTTTTAAGTTAAAAAAAAAGTGTCTTGTTTCTCGGTCTAAATGATGCTTAAATGGATGTGATCACTTTCAGAAACTTCATTAAGCTAGACACTTATACTCTTTGTGCTTGTCTACATGTTAATTGGTCTTAATTTGGGCTCCATAGTCTGGGTGACTTAAATAAAGCACATTTATTTCTCACACTTCTAGAGATTGGGAAGTCCATGATAAGGCTTGGCAGATTTGGGATCTAATGAAAACTCACTTCCTAGTTCATAGAGGGAGTCTTTTCACTATGTCCTCGCATGGTGAAAGAACTGAGAATGCTCCCTGGGGTCTCTTTTATAAAGAGACTAATGCCATTCATGATAGCATAAAATTGGTGCAGTGGTAAAGGAACCCGCCTGCTAATGCAAGAGAGGCAGTTTCAATCTTTAGGTCGGGAAGATCCCCTGGAATAGAAAATGGCAACCCACCCTGGTAGTCTTGCCTGGAAAATTCCATGGACATAGGAGCCTAGTGGGCCTGCAGTCCATGGAATTACAAAGGGTCAGACACAACTGAGTGACTGAGCATGCAAACACGTGCTTGAAACTCAACATTAAAAAACTAATGTCATTGTTTGACACAAAAACCACAAAATTCTGTGAAGCAATTATCTTTCAATTAAAAAATAAACAAAGTGGCAAAAAAAAAAAAAACCCACCAAGATCATAGCATCCAGCCCCATCACTTCATGGCAAATAAAGGGGGAAAAGTGGAAGCAGTGACAGATTTTATTTTCTTGAGCTCCAAAATCACTGTGAATAATGGCTGCAACCATGAAATTAGAAGACAACTTGCTCCTTGAAAAGAAAGGTATGACAAACCCAGACAGCATATTAAAAAGCAAAGGCATCATTTTGTCAACAAAAGTCTGTCAACAACCATAGTCAAAGCTATGGTTTTTCCAGTAGTCATGTACAGATTTGAGAGCTGGACCAGAAAGAAGGCTGAGCCCTGAAGAATTGATGCTTTTGGACTGCGGTGCTGGAGAAGACTCTTGAGAGTCTCTTGGACAGCAAGGAGATCAAACCAGTCCATCCTAAAGGAAATCAACCCTGAATATTCATTGGAAGGACTGTTGCTGAAGTTGAAGCTCCAATACTTTGGCCACCTGATGGGAAGAGTCAGCTCACTAGAAAAAAAAAAAAAAAAACCTGATGCTGGGAAAGATTGAAAGTAAAAGGAGAAGGGGGCAGCAGAGGATGGGATGGAATTTAGATAGCATCGCCAACTCAATAGCCATGAATTTGAGTAAACTCCGGGAGATAGTGAAGGACAGAGGAGTCTGGCTTGCTGCAGTGCATGGAGTTGCAAAGAATCAGACACGACTTAGCAACTGAACAATGACAATAATTCCCACTCACCAGGGCTCCACCCTCATGACCTAATCAACTCTGACGGCCCCCACTTTCTAACACAATCAGATTGAGAACTAGGTCTCAATAAATAAACGGCAGGTGTGGACAAGGGCTGGTGGAGGGGGGCAGGGGGCAGGGGCTCAAATTTTCAATCTTTAACATCATTAAGTTAAACTTTATTAAAGAGAAAAATATCATTTTTCCAAAGTGACCTCCTTGACTCCCTAGAGGTAACTGATGGCTTTGGCAAACGCAGTGAGTGGAGACAAGGGGAGCAAAGCCAGGTTGGAGGGGGTACAGAGTGAGTGAAGAGTGCAAAGCTGGAGACAGAGTATGAAGATAACTCGTGAGAATAATGGGTAAGAATGGAAAAATAAGGCAGAAATATAGGCGGTCAAAGAAGGGTTGTGCCATGATTCTTTGGTTTTGTTTTGTAAGGTGGGAGATTAAATCAGACCGTTTGTTTGCTGACTCTTCCAGCTACATCACATTCCATCCTAGAGAGAGGGCAGCCTTGCGAGTGGGGGAAAGGGGGAAAGGGAGGCAGCGGGGTGGTGAGGGGGAGGAGCACGGAAGATTGGGGGACAAAAGGAGACAGAGGAGGGGGTGGGGGTGCGGATGGGAGGAGCGGATTGCTTCTTCAGCAGCCTCAGAGCCTCAAGGGGAAGCAGAGTCTGGTTGGAGCAGCTTCTGTTGAGGGTTTAGTTCCAACAATCTATTACGTCTCCTTATCTTTTATTCCACAATAGAAGTTTTGCTCCAAGGTTATTTAAAGACAAACCAAAGACAAAGCCAGAGGCATGGGGCATAATTTTTTTTAAAGGACATTTCCCTTGGGTGTAAAATAAATGATTGAAGCCTCTAACTACCCGCCACATCTACCCAATAAACTGAAATCAGAATCTCTGGGGGTGGGGGAGGCCTGGGTATTTGTATTTTTTGACTATAAAGATTATTCTAATACCCAGCCAGGTCTGAAAAACATGGGGTCAGGGAATAAACTTCATTTTGCTTTTTATCTTTTGTTGAGATGTCTACTCACAAGTTCCCTAATACTGAGAACCAGGGGCATTTTGCTGGTTATGAAGGCCCATTTGCTGGACTGTAAGGACTTGAGTGTGTTAGTCATTCAGTTGTGTCTGACTCTTTGTGACCCCATGGACTGTAGCCTACCCTCCAGGATCCTCTGTCCATGGGATTTTTCCAGGCAAGAACACTAGAGTGGGTTCCTGTTCCCTCCTCCAGTAAGGACCTGAAGGACATACCATTTCAGGCATTTTAAAATGGCAAAAGCAGGACCTCCCTGGTAGTCCTGTGCTTCCAATGCAGGGACCATGGGTTTAATTCCTGATCAGAGAACTAAGATCGCAAATGCTGCATGGCAGGGCCAAAAAATATAATAAAATGAAATAAAATTTAGAAAGAAAGACAACATGGGAAAGCCAAGGATGTATGTATACGTGTGTGCCGTTGTTGTCTAGTCGCTCAGTCGTGTCCGACTCTTTGCCACCCTATGGCCTGTAGCCCACCAGGCTCCTCTGTCCATGGGATTTCCCGGGCAAGACTACTGGAGTGGGTTGCCATGCCCTTCTCCAGGGGATCTTCCCCACCCAGGGATCAAACCTGCGTCTCCTCATTGCAGGTGAATTCTTTACTACTGAGCCACCAAGGAAGCCCTGCAAATGTGGGTGTACACACATAGATGTATAATAATTATCCTGTGGTGATCCTTTCTGGTTTATGAAGCACATTCATCAACAGGGTCTCACCAACTCATCGGGGACCCTCGGTGGAGAATTCTGATTATCAGTGTTCTCATTTCACAGATGAGCACAGTGAGTCCCTGAGGATGAATAAGGGCACCCCGCAGGGTTGCCCGGTTGCGCCCTGCACAAGTGCTCCCAGGCAGAGGCACAGTGGGACGGAGAGGCAGCCTAATCCTTCTCTCAAGCGCCTGCACAGCAGAGTGTGACCTCTGCTGAGGAATGCGGACTTTTCCTAATTCACACAAAGGAGCTGATGCGGGAATACAAGAACCTGAAATTCCTTCCCTTCACCCTGTACTATGATGTCTGCCGTGGAGCCCCACCCTCCCGGGGGCCTCACGATGCTCAGCACTGAAGGACGGGGGCTGGCATGCACCCTGGCTAACAGGCTCTTCTGTGTAGTCCCCCAGGCCCAGTCAAGGTCACAGAGCAGCCCTATGCAGTGTCGTCCAGGTTGGGAGCACTAGTCTGGGAGTCCACGGCTCTGGGCATGCTTCCGGGGCCACCACTGAACAGGGAGATGGAACAGCACATTAGCTTTCTCCAGCTGCCTCACCTCTACATCTAACAATCTGCATGCTTTCAAACATGTTATTAGCTTCCTAAAACCATGTGCACTGAATCCCAGGGCTTTATAAGAAGAAACCATGAGGGAGTGACTGCCGATCCTACTTTAAAGAGACATTCAGACTTGTTAGAGAAATGCTTCGTCTCCACTTTACTAAAGTAAGAAATTCATCTGATTTCAGCGTCCCTAGAGGTGAGATACATAGAATCTCAATAAAAGTTAAGCTCAAACTGACAGTGGTTTCTTTTTCTTTTTTTCTATCCATTTTTTAAAAATTGTGGTAGTAAGCCAATCTAATGAAACCCAGAGCGTGGCATTTATAGTTTATGTATTCAGAGTTATGGAACATACACTTAAAGAGTTGTAAAAATGGATTTTCCTTCTCCTCCTTCCTCCTGCAGCATGCCTGTTTCTGATATGGTTTCTCTCTCTCTCATGCTACAGAGAGACCACAGTGTTATCTCTGACATAAAGTTCTTCCACAGCCGCCCACTACGGGAAAAATCCATGAGCACAGGACTGCACTGAGCCTCGGCTCCAGGGCTAGAGTGATTCTGAAGGATTGCGGCCAGCTGTCCCTGAATCTCCTAATAAGACGCACGAGAAGGAGCAGGGAAAGATGCTGGCTTAACGCCACTTTCCAGCAAAGGTGACTTTAAACGCTAGGATGTTTAGCCAGGTATCTCATCTTGCATCATGGAAAAACGAGGCAGCACAATGCAATCCTGTTTCCTGGAAGGCTTTGTGATCATGACTCAACACAAGTTATAAATGCACAGATGCACAGCACTTTAAAATAAAACTGTGTTTCTTTTGAAGAAGCCTCTGAGCACTCTGACTTAAAATACCCATTCCTATTATGATGCTAATAATAGTCCCGGAGTTAAAGCAAATGATTCCATAATGGCACCTGCTCTTTGGGAAGCGGTCTGGCTGCTCAGCACAAGGTTCAACAGAGAAGTATCCCATGAGGCGGCAATTCTACTCTGAGGAATCTACCCAAAAGAAATGAAAAGAAACATCCGCATTAACTTGTACACAGATGTTCACAGCAGCATTATTCATAATGGCCCCCCAAAATGGAAACCACTCAAATATTCATCAGCTGATGAACAGATAAGTAAAATATGATGTATCTACACAATGGAGTACTATTTAGAAATAAAGAGGGATGGATTACCAATACATGCTATAACATGAATGAACCCTGAAAACATTAAGCCAAGTAAAAGATGCCTGCCACAAAAGACTACATACTATATAATTCTATTAACATTGTGTACAGAATAGACAAATCTGTAGTAACAAAAAGTGGTTTTCTAGGGCTGAGGAGGGAGGGGGATAAGGAACAGAGAGGGAGCATGACTCCTAACGGGTAAGGGATTTTGGCAGCCGATTAAAATGTTCTGAAATTGACTGTGACGATGGTTGCACAACTGTGAATATACTAGCACTCTATATGGGTGAGACCTGTACATTTTAAACCCGTGAGCTGAACGGCATGTGAATTATATCTTAAGATGTTATTTGTACAGTGACTCTAAGGAGGCAAACTGAGGGTAGAAGTGAGAAGGGATCGTCAGTCTGACTTGAGCGCCTAATTGTTCATCTGAACATGCACTATCATTGTCTAACTCGCTAGCTGTTTAGTTCTGAAAATATACACTCACAAGTCAGCTGCTGGCAATGCCCGATCACACGGCGTGAAAGCTGCACCGGCAGGGGCGTCTAAGATGGGACAGAGCCACCTGAGAACATCCAGCCCAAGGCCTGCCTCGGCGCAGATGCTGACTAAACCCAGGAACAGACGTAAGGCTCTCCGGCCCCACGTCAACGTGATATGAAAGAAGACCAAGTTGCATAGTCAGGAGCCCTCTTTGCAAAACTGTGTGGTGGCTGGGACGTGTATCATGCCTGAATATTATAGGGGAAGATTACAAAGACTTTTCAAATGACAGGATATTGAGAATGAGGGACAATAAAGAGCCAAATATAGATCTAGCACTGCGCACCTCGGGGCTGGAGAAGAGAGGTGCTATTAGCAGGAACACAAAGTGATCACAGCTCTGTGCAGAAGCCAGGAGCGACACCGCTGTGGGGTAAGATGGGTTTGGGGTGCTTCAGGCCCCTCAGGCAGTGGCTATAGCAGGCAGACGTGCGAGAGTGAAGGCAGAGCTAAAGGCCGGGGCCCAGCTGTTGTCGGGCAACCATTCACTTATTTATTTGTCCAGCCATTCACCTGCTCAACCACTCACTGAATGAATATTGAGTCCTAAGCATAAGTGTCATGCAAGTTCTGGGGAGATGGGGATAAGGCCAACACAGCTCTGCCCTCTGGGGTCTTATAGCCTCATGGTCCAAGAAGGTCACAGCAGTCCTCGGACCCAGAGACCCCACTGCCTCGGTCATAGTCGTGGTGGAGGTGGTTTAGTCGCTAAGATGTGTCCGACTATTGTGACCCCATGGACTACAACCCTCCAGGCTCCTCTGTTCGTGGGATTCTCCAGGCAAGAATGCTGGAGTCCGTTGCCATTTCCTTTTCCACTGATCATAGCAATAGTGTCTTATTTTATATAAGACCTTAGAGAGTCCAGCTTCCCTGGTGGCTCAGATGATAAAGAACCTGCCAGCAATGCAGGAGACCTGGGTTAGACCCTTGGGTTGGGAAGATACCCTGGAGAGGGAATGGCTAACCCACTCCAATAGTCTTGCCTGGAGATTCCCATGGACAGAGGAGTCTGGCGGGGTCATGGGGTCACAAAGAGTCGGACATGACTGAACAACTAAGCACAGCACAGTTGGAGTTCAGAGTGCTGAATGGTACAGTCTGAGATCTCAATAAATAAGCAAAAAAATGATCCCACCCTTTACAGATGAAACACTGAAGGCTTCAGGGAGTTGGTCCAGATTTCTTGGTGGGTGGGAGAGCTGGACTAGAATCCAGATCTTCTGACGTCATGTCTGATCTCATCCTATGGCTACTTGAAAACAAAAAATTATAAAAAGGAGGGACTTCCTTGTGGTCTGTGGTTAAGATGCTGCACTTCCAATGCAGGGGGCACCAGTTTGATCCCTGGTCAGGGGACCAAGCGCGAACATATTGCACAGTGTGGTAAATAAAATATAGGGGAAAAAAAAGAAAGAAAGAAAAACGAAAAACCTGGTGCCTCAGACAGTGAAAGACTCCACCTGCAATGCAGGAGACCAGGGTTTGATCCCTGGGTCAGGCAGATCCCCTAGAGAAAGGAATGGCAACCCACTCCAGTATTCTTGCCTGGAAAATTCCATGGACAGAGGAGCCGGGCGGGCTACAGCCCATGCGGACAGGACTGAGCGACTAACACTTTCACAGCCAGTGCAGCATCACGATACAGGCAGGTGACTTGTTAGGGAGCACAAGGAAGGTGGTGGCAGCTTTTGCCAGCGTGTCATCACTGAGACACTTGGACAAGGCTGTCTTGGCAGGAGCAAGGGCAACCAGGTCACCTGGATGCACCTGACAACGCAGTTGCTCTGACCCCGTGTGTACCCCTGGCGGTGGGCTCAGAACAGCTGCTTGGTCATTTGACTTCCACGATTCTACAGAGCAAGCTGGACGGGAATCTACTATCAGATAACTCAAAACAGTGGTATGGACACTGTGCACCGGCCCGTCTTTAGCATTCTCCTCCCGACCCCTGTTCTGGCCAATGGGATGTAAGTGGAAGTCAGCTATGGGGACTCTAGAAAAGAGTTAGGACTTGGGATGAAAGTTCTGCCTGCTCCCCCCCTGGCCCCTCTCTCCCTGGAATCTTACAGCCATGAAGAAAAAGCCAGAACAATGACAGCACCTGCCCCTGCTACCACTGACCCTCTGGACCGAGGCCAGCAGCGAAGGGTCTGTGCATCATCTGCTCAGTGAGAAAATAAACCCCTGCTGTTTCAAACCACCACAGACAAATTCTGTTACTGTAGAAGGGGCTCTTGATGATATCATGTGTGATGTTTGGAAACAGACATGTTCAAGTCCTGACCACTGAAGGATTGGTGCTTTTGAACTGTGGTGTTGGAGAAGACTCTTGAGAGTCCCTTGGACTGCAAGGAGATCCAACCAGTCCATCCTAAAGGAGATCAGTCCTGGGTGTTCATTGGAAGGACTGATGTTGAACCTGGAACTCCAATACTTTGGCCACCTCATGTGAAGAGTTGACTCACTGGAAAAGACCCTGATGCTGGGAGAGATTGAGGGCAGGAGGAGAAGGGGATGACAGAGGAGACGGTTGGATGGCATCACCAATTGAATAGAAATGAGTTTGAGCAAGCTCCGGGAGATAGTGAGGGATGGGGTCACAAAGAGTCGGACATGACTTAGCAACTGAACAACAACAGCTACATAAGGAATAATCTATAAAGTCTATTAAATTACTCTAAGTATATTAGATAGGAGTACTCTGAATTAGTACTTTACACATGAAGAAACCCTCAAGGCTCAAAAAAACTTAATTTGTACAAGTTCCTACAGCTATCAAGGAATCGAGTGAAAGTGAATATCTGAGTGATCTACTTCAGAGCACATGTTCTATAAAAGGAGACAGACTAATCACTGAGACTGAGCTAAAATATCAAAGGACATAACAATCATGAATCATGAATCTTCCTGTGCTAAACAGCAGATTAGTAATAGAAAAAGGAAAATGAAATACAATATACCAGAGAATTTGATGAACCTAAGATCGTGTTTAGAAATCCTATAAAGAAAAAAAATCAAGACAATAGATTTCAAATTAGAAGCCTGGAATTCAAAAGATCTGGTAGTGTGTTCTCTGAATCTGGTACATATTTACCAGAGTAGAAACTTTACTGTCTCAAATACTTGGTAAGTTTTCAAACATGTCTAGAACCCTTTCTGTTGGTTTAGATCCCATGCTAAATATTCCAAATGCTAAAAAAATCATGACACAGATGTGATTCTTCTCTTGAGATGTCAATTTCTAGTAGGGGATATAACAGCTAAAAAAAAAAGATTCTGTAACTAGGGAATGGAATTAAAATAATTTAAGTCGAAAAATTCCATTATAAGTTTCAAATAAGAGTTACATATTTCACTGTAAAAAATAACATTGTTTGTACCAGCAAATTATATGCACTCAAATTATTTCAAATCCAGCTGCATGTGTGTGCTGTCACTCAGTCATGTCCAACTCTTTGCAACCACATGGACTGTAGCCCATTAGGCTCCTCGGTCCATGGAATTTTCCAGGCAAGAATACTGGAATGGGTTGTCATTTCTTACTCGAGGGGATCTTCCTGACCCAGGGATCAAACCTGCTTCTCCTGCATCTCCTGCACTGGCAGGTAGATTCTTTACTAGTGCCACTGAAATTCAAATCAAAACCTTCATTCGCAGAAGGCAACTGCATTTCTCATTTTGAGAGTATCTTTGCATACATAATAGTAAAGAGTGTGGGCTCTGGTATCAGACTACCTGGTTGGCTAAGTCATTTAACATTTCTGTATCCCAGGCTCCCCTCCTGTAGAATGGAGTAATTATGGTAAATTACCCCATAGGATCGTTATCAAGATTAAATGAATTTTGAACAGTAGCTGATTCCTAGGAAGCACTATATCGAGTCCCATTAAATAATAGCTCTTTTTCAGGATAAACCTGCAGTTTATACTTAGTTCCTAACACATCTCAAATACTTGAGGGGTTCTTTCTTTCCTGCACTCTATAAAAATAAGGCAGCAGCTTTCCAAAGGTTTGAGGACTAGGTATTCTATTTCTGGCTGAGTTTATTTTCCTGCCTTAGGTGCCCAGAGTTTAAAGGAATACCCGGAGCTACTGACTGAGTTGAGGCACTTGAGAAAATATTTTTAAAAAGCAAACACGAATGAACCAACCCCAGGGGCTTCCTAGTGACGGGAAAGCCAGAGGGGAACGCCACTCTCTGTCTTGCAAGAGCAACTCTGCCCAGGGGCCGAGGGGCACCCTACACCTGTTCGGGCTCTGAGCAAGGCAAGCTCTGGGCTCAGGCGGCTCTCCATCCGTATCCAAACCACAGTTGGCTCCCCGTCTCCTCACCTCTCCCCTCCTTGGTGCCTTTGTGCCCTGGCCCCAAGGTGGTCACAGCCTTGACACAGTCACCAGGCAGAAGTCTGCCACACTGTCCCTGCACTCCCCCTGGGGAGGCACTCTGCGGTCACGCCAGTTAGCACGGTCGCCCTTGTCCCAGGGGACGGTCTGAACACATCCCTCATACCGCTCAAATTGGGAGGACAGGAACATGGAGATAAGCAAAGATAGGTTTTGGTGATTCTACCATGAAAATGAGACAAAATGGTAAAAGTCAATCATAAAAAAAGGCCTTCCTAGTGTTGAGTCTAAGAAACAAAAAGGCAAACAATTTACTTTGCAAAGTCCCATTAGCTGTCAAGATAACAAATAAATTCTCAAAATGAGTCAGATCTGATTACTTAAGGTCCAAAAGAATAACATTTTGGACCACATATCTCTGTATAATACCTGTTGAACAACAGAACATACTAGAGAAATTCATTTTCTAAGTGGAGACATAGCAAGCCATTATTTAATTTGATTGCTGTTGTTCAGCCGCTATGTATATATATTGTTATTTTTCAGTCCGTTAGTCCCGTCTGACTTTTCGACACATGGACTGCAGCATGCTAAGCTCCTCTGTCCTTCAACATCTTCTGGAGTTTGTTCAAATTTCTATCCACTGAGTAAATGATGCCATCCGACCATTTCATCCTCTGTTGCCCTCTTCTCCTGCCTTCAGTCTTTCCCAGCATCAGGGTCTTTTCCAGTGAGTTGGCTCTTTGCATCAGGTGGCCAAAACATGGAGTTTCAGCTTCAGCATCAGTCCTTGCAATGAATATTCAGGGTTGATTTCCTTTAGGATTGACTGGTTTGACCTCCTTGCAGTCCAATGGGATTTCAAGAGTCTTCTCCAGCATTACAATTCTTAAGCATCAATTCTTTGGTGTTCAGCCTTCTTTATGGTCCAACTAGGGACATCCCTGGTAGCTCAGACAGTAAGTCTGCCTACAATGCAGGAAACCGGGGTTCAGTCCCTGGGTTGGGAAGATCTCTTGGAGAAGGAAATGGCAACCCACTCCAGTAGTCTTGCCTGGAAAATCCCATGGGAGGAGGAGCCTGGTAGACTTCAGTCCATGGGGTCGAAAAAAGTCAGACAGGATTGAGTGACTTTCACTTTTTTTTGATTAAAAGAAATTTGGTGAGAACAAAGGTTGCATTTGTTGTGTTATACTGTCACCTCGTGTCCATTGTAAGTATTGCACGAGGTAGATTGGATGAGGGCAAAAGTTGCATTTGCTGTGTTATACTGCCACCTGGTGTCCATTGCCATTATTGCAAGGATAAGGCAATGGCACTTCACTCCAGTACTCCTGCCTGGAAAATCCCATGAATGGCGAAGCCTGGTGGGCTGCAGTCCATGGGGTCGCGAAGAGTCGGACACGACTTCACCTTCACTTTCACTTTTCACTTTCATTCATTGGAGAAGGAAATGGCAACCCACACCAGTGTTCTTGCCTGCAGAATCCCAGGGAAGAGGGAGCCTGGTGGGCTGCCGTCTACGGGGTCGCACAGAGTCGGACACGGCTGAGCGACTTAGCAGCAGCAGCAGCATATATATATACAGTCTTCCCTAATAGCTCAGTTGGTAAAGAATCCACCTGTAATGCAGGAGACCCTGGATTGATTCCTGGGTTGGGAAGATCCGCTGGAGAAGGGATAGGCTACCCCCTCCAGTATTCTTGGGCTTACCTGCTGGCTCAGATGGTAAAGAAGTGTTAGTTGCTCAGTACTGTCCGACTCTTGGCCACCCCATGTGCAGTAGGCTGCCAGGTTTCTCTGTCCGTGGCATTCTTAAGGCAATTATACTGGAGTGGGTTGCCATTCCCTTCTCCAGGGGATCTTCCTGAAGCAGGAATCAAACCCAGGTCTCCTGCAGTTCCTGGACTGCAGGTGAATTCTTTACCCGCTGAGGCACCAGGGAAGCATAACATATATACATATATATATATATATATGCTCAGTAGCTCAGTCAAGTCTGATTCTTTGAGACCTGATATACTGCAGCACACTTTTAATTTCATGGCTGCAGTGATTTTGGAGCCCAAGAAATAAAATCTGTCACTGTTTCCATTGTTTCCCCATCTATTTGCCATGAAATGATGAGATTGGATGGATGCCATAGTCTTAGTTTTTTGAATGTTGAGTTTTAAGACAACTTTTTCACTCTCCTCTTTCACCTTCATCTAGAGGCTCTTTAGTTTGTCAGTAAAGAGCTGACTCATTAGAAAAGACCCTGATGCTGGGAAAGATTGAAGGTAGGAGGAGAAGGGGACGACAGAGGGCGAGGCAGTTAGATGGCATCACCGACTCAATGGATGTGAGTTTGAGCAAGCTCTGGGAGATGGTGAAGGACAGGGGAGCCTGGCCTGCTACAGTCCATTGGATGGCAAAGGGTCACAACTGAGTGACTGAACAACAACAACAATACCATATAAGGTCTATAACATTTAAAAAGAACATAATCATTCCAATTTGGAATGAGACTATTTTAACAGCAATAATAGGTTTTTTTTAAAAAAAAAAAAAACATGAATTACTCTTAAAAAACATGCATCTAAAGCTTGCCATCATCAACATGTTAACAGTCATCACTGTTTGACTGAGTTACGGTGAACCTCAACAGAAACACACATGGGCTTGAGCAGCCTGGGTTATTACAGGTTTCACTGGTGGCGACTCTCACAGTGGGGTGCCCAGGGCTCTGAAAAGACTTATTATATGATTTAAAGTTTAAGGAAGTAGGGTTTGGTCCTGGATTGGATGTTTCCATTTGAATGGTATGTATGTTTATAAATGAATATTGGTGTATATTTAAAATTTTTGTCCATTTATTTACTTATTTTTGACTCTGCTGGGTCTTCATTGCTGCACGGGCTTTCCTCTAGTTGTGGCAAGTGGGGGCAACTCTCCAGCTGCAGTGTGGGCTTCTCACTGCAGTGGCATCTCTTGTTGCAGAGTGCCGGCTCTATGGCCCATGGGCTCCAGCAGTCGTGGCTCGCAGGCTCTGGAGCACAGGCTTAGTCGCTCTGCTGCATGCAGGATCTTCCTGGACCAGGGATCAAATTGGTGACTCTTGCACTATAAGAATCCTTAACCACTGAACCATCAGAGAAGCCCCAGCATCGATGCATTTTTATCAATTAAAGTCCACAGTTTATTCATACTTTCTTAGTTTAGTCTAATGTCCTTCTTCTGTTTCCAGGATGTCAATCACATTACATTTCATTGTCATGTCTCCTCAAGCTACTCCTAGGTATGAAAATTTCTTAAGACTTTCCTAGTTATTGATGAACCTGGACAGTTTTGAGGAATACAGGTCAAGCATTTTGTAGATCCCACTGGAACCTGTTTGATGTCTATCTCATGACTAAACTGAGAGGATGAGTTGGGAGAGAAAAACCACAGAGCTGAAGTGCCATTTCATCACATCATGTCGAGGGTACATACTCTGTATGTACTAATGATATTTATCGCTGCTTGTATTGATCTGGATCCTTGAAGTAGATCAGACTTCAAGTATCCTTGAAGTATCAGACTTTGCCACTGTTAAGCTACCTTGCACCTACATACTGTCCTTCGGAAAGAAGTCCCTAGAGCAACCCACACAGAAGAAGCTGGGATTCATGCTCCCCTTCCTGAGGCAGGGCATCCACATAAATTATCTGGATTTCTTCTGTACAGCAGGTTTGTCTACTTTCCCCCATTTAAAGAACTGAATTGCTTTTTCAGGCCAATATGGACTCATTTAGTTTATAATGTTCGGTGATAATCCAATACTACTCTTTTTATTTTGTTGATCAAATTGTTCCAGCCCATTGGGAAATCTTCCAGTTTGCTCCTGAGTCCCTCTAACAAACTTTTTCCCATGTAGGTTTTTTTTCTCCTCGAGCACTTCCTTACTTTGATTTCCATCCTTTCCAGCACTAACACGATGCTCCAGGTTCATCTTGTATATTTCCTGCCTTTGTTCTAGAATCAGTCCTTTCTCCACTTAGCCCAAGTTCCCTGTATTAGAGATCAAGATCCCAGCACACAAGTCAAGTGTGCTTGTTGCTAGCGGAGTGTTTTCCTTCTAGCCTTTCTCAGCGGAGAGCAAGGAAACGTGTGTGTGTACTGGCCAGATATACTCATGTATTCTATAAGCATTTCTCTAAGGAACTATGTGTATCTATATTAAGCTAAATATGAATCCATACTCATGTCTCCAACTGTAATTCTTGACCACATGGAGCCTAACCTCCTCTCACTGACCATTCAGTTCCCATCCCAATAAGAAGAAACCTGGCTCTCACCATTCCTCACCCATTTCCTAAAATCTTCAGTTCCAATGTACATGTATCCGGGTTTCCAAACTGTTAACGTGTATACTCATGGGAAACAACTTTATCCATTAAGAGTTCAGTGAGAGCTTATATTTCAAGGATACACTTGAGTCTGGGATAGCATAGTCTGCTTGGAAATTTTTAGCTTCTTTAAAAAAAAATATGAACTAGCAAACATAATTGGGCTTCCCTGATGGCTCAGCTGGTAAAGAATCCACCTGCAATGTGGGAGACCTGGGTTTGATCCCTGGGTTGGGAAGATCCCCTGGAGGAGGGCATGGCAACCCACTACAGTAGTTTTGCCTGGAGAATCCTCATGGACCGAGGAGCCTGGTGGGCTACAGTCCACGGGGTCACAAAGAGAGGGACACCACTGAGCAACTAAGCACAGTACGGCAAACATAATTAAGTCAAAGACTACAAGGGGACCCTAGCAAGGCAGTGCAGAGTAAAGGAGTTTGGATAACAGAGGCCAGCAACTATGGGTTTTTTTTCCTTCTATAGGCAAGTGCAAGAGGGTAGCTAAATCTGGGGTATCACAGCAAGGGGCTGTGATGTGTGAATGGAAAAGCAACATGATTTCATAAGAGGTTAGGTGACTAGATGAGAAGTGGTCAGCATTTGTGGTCAATAGAAGAGTATGTAAAACATGGAACTTATTAAAGTTAGTGGAGACTGCAGAAACCCACTGAGGTTTTTCATGTTTTCCCATTACTGTTATATCTTTGAGGAGGTACATATGACTTAGCTATTGGAGCCGATCAAAGACTCCAGTCTTTCACTAAATCTCTAATGATTCACATGAGTCAGTATTCTAAGTGTGTCCAAATCTTTTATGAACAAAGGGGGGGAAATGCTTGTGAATCTAGAATCCTGGAAAAATCCTTTGGCACACAACTACTATATCAGCCTTTGTGTTTATGCAGGAGTGTGCTTCTTTTGGGCTTCCCTAGTGGCTCAGATGGTAAAGAATCTGCTTGCAATCCAGATGTGGGTTCGATCCTTGGGTCGGGAAGATCCCTGGAGAAGGGAATGGCTACCTGCTTCAGTATTCTTGCCTGGAGAATTCCATGGACTGAGGAGCCTGGGAGTCTACAGTCCATGGGGTGAGCTCCTAACACAAAAACATGCTCCTTTTACACTGAATGTATTCAGTAACTGAGATATTTGTGTTAGTGTATTCAACTTAAGTACATTCCTCCAAAGAAGATTAAACTCTCTTTATAATTTGTCAGTTTTTTGCATACTAAGTTTGGTAAGAAGTTTCTCATAAGAATTACTTAATTAAAATTTGGAGAATCTATGACAAACCTAATTATGCTTAGTGCCTATTATTGATCTATGAGAACATACTTCATATAATTTTGACTGTTAGGAGGAGGACCATTATATAATTATCCAAAGACACTTTTATATTTTGTTATTCTATTGCCATTTTAAGAGATATGAGTTATGTTTAGTAATTTGCACTTTGTACCTTTAAAAAATTTTATTTAGGAACTATTCAGATTTTCAACGAACTTAATCATTTATCCATGATCTTAATGTCACTGAAGGATCTGAAAATTACAATTTAACTAGCTTTATATTTTTGATTTGGAGCACTATAAACTCTCATAAGATTAAACCTTTAAAAAGATATTAATTATTATCATTCTGTTTACTTGAGTATAATAATATATACAATATTTCACTTTAAGCAAGCCTTGGAAACAGTGTTAGTTTACTCAATTCAGAAAACCATGGCAGGAAATTTTGAATTATGAGAAATTTAACCCTGATTTTGAACAAATCAAAATATTTTGCTAACATTATTTCCATATGATAAACAAAGTTTTAAAAACTCTGATCATGTTCCAAAGTTCCTCTTTTATTTTGAAATTAAAACCTTTTTTACTACCTTGTAGTTATAAAATCAGAATACTGATTAATCAGATACTTCCCAATACTCACTAAAAGAAACACAATTTAATAACTTCTCTTTTTCTTTCAGAAAATGTTTACTGTTTATCTGTATTATATAGCCCCACAGTGCATGAAAAATGATTTTTTGATCAATTCTTTGGGAAATTTTTGAAACATAATTTTTTTTATCAGTTGACCTTTATAAGAAAGGAGGAAAGAAGAAAAAGAAAGTGACATACGGCTGGATTTTTCAAACCTGGGCCCTAGATAATATTATCAAGTCATACAGTTGGGAAAAAAAAAAGCCATCATTGATTAATCCTGAAAGTACAGAAGCAAAGAAAACTTCCAATGCCCTCTGTTGAATAAAATGATCTGTTTTAGATGAGCAAGGCGATATTCTGATGAAAGTTCCTTTTTTGTTGTTGTTGTTTTTTTTTCAAGTAAACAATCTTGTTCATGTCAAAACCTCCCCAAAATGATCACTGCAATTCCAATCTGTCCTTGGTGAAATTTTACCAGTGATGAGATCAGTGTACAAGTTAACTTTATGGTGAGAAAACATGATGAAGGAGACAGATGTCAGGCTGGAAGAAGGGTTTCTGTAGATTGAGGCAATTCCATCAGAACTGAGTGATCTGATCTATAAAGATAATGCTGTGTACCTCTGAGTCTCTGGAACCTGGCCAAAGCCCAAGAATCACTGATCAGGGACTGATGACGGGCACATTAAACAAAATCAAGTTTAAGAACATGAAGATCGAGGAAGAAGTCCTTATGAGGTTTTGATTTGGTGACCAGAGACAAAGTCCATCCAAGAAACACAGGTCCTAGGAAACCTGAACTTTTCAGCCCCTAGGGCTGGCTCAAACAGAGTCATCAGACCTAGCCCATCTTGTACTTATATACTTTTCCTCTTGTTAATAAACAATATTCAAGTCACTCCACACAAGTGGACAGACACTCGAGACATGCAGACAGGCTGTAGAGTCCTATGTTAGAGAGTTAGAAAATAATTGTATCAAGGGGCAATACAACTCCAATCAGACAGCCACAAAAAAAATTCCAAGGAATACAGGATAAGCTCAACACTGAAAGGCTTTAACCAAATATCAGAGCTCCATTCAGTGTGGATTTCTTTCTCCGGCAAAGGGCAGGTAGAGGACAGATGGAGAGGAGGAGTCTCAAATGCACACTCGATTCCTGCTTTGAGTGCAAGCCGGGGTGTGTCTTTGAGGGTATTTCTGGGTGAGATTAACACTCGAATCATTAAAAAAAGAGTAAAGCAGATTTTTCTCTCTAAAATGAATGGGCCTTATCCCATGAATAGAAGACCTGAATGGAATAAGAAAGCCAAGTGAGACAAAGTCCTCCTGCCTGACTGCCTTGATCTGGAACATTAGCGTCCTGCCTTCCAACCAGGACACAAACGTGACCACTGCTGGGATCTCCGGCAGAGACATCTTCAAGTACTGTAGTCTATAAGCACAAGATGAACTGGGGCTTCCCAGCTGGAGACAGTGGTAAAGAACCCAACTTCCAATGCAGGAGACATAAGAAACGCAGGTTTTGATCCCTGGGTTGGGAAGATCCCTGGAGAAGGGAACGGCTACCCATTCCAGTATTCGTGTCTGAAAAATTCCATGGACAGAGGAGCCTGGTGGACCACCATCTATAGGGTCACAAGCAGTCGGACACCACTGACACAACTTAACACGCATGCACAAGATGGACTGGGTCTGATAACTCTTTGTTGGAGCCAGCCCTGGGGCTGAAAAGTTCAGATGTCAAAAACAAAAAAGAATTGGACATCACACCACCAGCTCTCCCAGTTCTCAGGCTTTCAGACTTGGACTTGAAACTAAACCATCAGCTCTCGTAAGTCTCCAGCTTACTGAGTGTAGATCTTGCAGTTCTCAGCCTTGATAATCATATGAGCTAGTTATTAATAATACATTTTTTTAATCTCTTAGAATAAATCATATGAATCATTCTGTAAATGATTATACAGTAATCATACACACACCCACATATACATCCTCTTGGTTCTGTTTCTCTGGAGAAAGCTGACTAACCCAAATATCAAAGTACAATGAGCTGGTGTAAGTCATACACAGAAAGTCAGTTTACAAATAACCACTTCCTGAAACTTTCGTATTTTAGGAAACTTTCCACAGACTTGAAATAAGAGTAAAGCGATCTTTTCAAAAGGAAAAGCAAAGGACTTCATAGTGAAAATTGTTCTTAATGTTCTTGGACCAAAGAAATTTCTACAGATCTTCAGGGGTCAACCATGTGATGGAGGAATATGTTCAATTAATGAGTACTCCTGAGGGCAAGATTTAATTGATTCCCTGGCATAGGCCTAAGCTTCTTTACAGGGTCCCTAAGACAACAGATATTCCAGTTTCTGAAATACAAATGTAGAATTTCTGGAAGTTTCAAAGATACTAAACAAATGCAAAACAGGAAGACTGTACAAGGCCCAATACTCACTCAGAATACTCTACTGTCAAACAAAAACTGAAAGCAAAGTAAACGATCCAGAAAATGTCTTCAAATTCATTTTCCATTGTGAAAAGTCAACATAGAATGCATGCAGATTGATTTTTATTTACTAACATGCTTTAAAGAAATACATGTTTATTTCAAGGAATAATCTTGGGGTTATAAGTTTCTTAGATGAAGCAGTCTCTAGATAGAGGAATTTCTGGATTGGTCATAAAGGGGTGATAAAGTTGGGGCCTCCTTAAGGGATTCTAGGCATTGACATTCTAAAGGTTTCCAAGTCTTCCATACATCCAGGGGTCCATTAGTACCTTTAACTCAACGATTTTGGAAATGAATCACCAAAAAAGAGGCAGAAATTTAGAAGAAAGTGCCTGTTGAAAAACAGATAAGACTTTGAAAGAGGGGACCAGGATTCAGTAAGACTTGGAGACGTGGACAGGGATCCACAGGACTTTGTCCGCAGGTGTCAGGACCAAAGGAAAATCAAGGTGGACAAGAGCAAGTTGGATCTGAGTTTGCACATCATGTTTCAGAACAAGAGTAGTTAAAAATATTTCCTTTTACTTTTTTATTCTCATGTGTGTCATACAAAAGGCTAGATGAGCACAGCCTCTTTTGACCCCTGTGCCATGGAAGAAAGCCAGGCTCACTGTCAGTGGTATGCCCACCAAGGTTGCCTTTCCAAGCCAGTCTTAAGATTCAGAGCTTGGCAGTGTTATACTGGAGTTTCAAAGACTAAACGAGGTAAAACCACAAGAATTTTTCTTCCGCAGGAGTCCAATACAAGTGATCCAAGGCTGCCCAAAGTGAGACAGCATTTCATATGTGGTCTGAAGAGTCGAGGGCAGGATGGTATTTTGATAAACGGTTTGACAGTCCACAGGGTAAATATCCAGCATATCTACATATTGGCTCTGGGATCTTGGGCAAGTTAGTATCTGAGCCTCATTTTCATTATAAAGCTGTTTTAGAGATGAAACCATTGGCATAACGCCCAGTCCATAGATCAACAAATGGCAGCCATGTGAATTTTCATCACCTAAACTTCTCTCCAATGGAGAAAAGCCAATTCACACTTAAGAGCTATCTTCTATGTGGCAGGCACTGTACCAGTCATTTCCAGGTGTGCCCTCCTTTAATCCTTACAAAGTCCCTGAGAGATACTCTTCTGTCATAGGAGTCTACAACCTGAGACTGTATCACAGCAAAGTACAGTAGAAAATGTACTGAGAGGGGACTTCCCTGGTGTTCCAGCAGCTAATCCATGCTCCCAATGCAAGAGGCCCAGGTTCGATTCCTCATCAGGAAACTAGATCCCATGTGCTACAACCACAATCTCACATGCTGCAATGAAGATCCAGCACAGTTAAGTAAACAAATATCTTTTCAAAAAGAAAACACACTGAAAAGGGTGGGAGAGTTGTCTCATTGTAAACAAATGATGGCTAACTCCTCTTTCAGCTAACAGGTCCCAATTCTATGTCCCAATATGGCCAAGCAGCAAGCTTCTTTTAATTTCATGGCTGCAGTCACCATCTGCAATGATTTTGGAGCCCAAGAAAATAAAGTCTGTCACTATTTCCATTGTTTCCCTATCTATTTGCTATGAAGTGATGGGATCAGATGCCATGATCTTAGTTTTTTGAATGTTGAGTTTTACTTTGCCAATAAAAGTCTGTATAGTCAAAGCTATGGTTTTTCCAGTAGTCATGTATGGATGTGAGAGTTGGACCATAAAGAAGGCTGAGCGCTGAAGGATTGATGCTTTTGAACTGTGGTATTGAAGAAGACTCTTGAGAGTCCCCTGGATTGCAAGGAGATCAAACCAGTCAGTCATAAAGGAAATCGATCCTGAAATTTCATTGGAAGGACTGATGATGAACTTGAAGCTCCAATACTTTGGCCACCTGATGCGAAGAGCTGACTCATTAGAAAAGATCCTGATGCTGGGAAAGACTGAAGGCAGGAGGGGTAGGGGACTATAGAGGATGAGATGGTTGGATGGCATCACCGACTCGATGGACATGAGTTTGAGTAAGCTCTGGGAGTTGGTGATGGACAGGGAAGCCTGGCATACTGCGTCCATAGGGTCGCAAAGAGTCAGACACGATGGAGTGACTGAACTGAACTCACCTGAAGGTAAAAACTTGAGGAAGTTTTTTGAGCGACTGAACAACATGGCCAAGAGGATATGGATAGAGTTACAGTCAGATCTCTCAATGTTAACAGGAACTTTAAAGAGGAAAATAAACCTTTCAAAAACTGTATTATAATGATAAACATTCACAAATTTTCTAGAGCAATGCTTGGGGGGAAAAAAGAAAACTGTGATTCTTGTTTTTTCAGAATTTGTCTAAGTGATGCAAAATCTGAAATACTGTTTTTCCTCCAAGGTTTGGCTTACAATGTCAAAGACAGTCACAATTTTAGTGCTAATTTGATGCTTGAACAGCAGTTTCTTCTCTCACCTGCAAAATTGTGAGTTGCCACCTGGTGATAGCAGAGTTCCATTCATGCCATCCAAGAGGAGAGGGTGGTCTTAAACCAGAAAGAAATCACAAAAATGCCAACTGTTTTTTTTTTTTTTTCAAGGAACAGGTTTCTCTATTTAAAAAAAAGATGGGTAAAATCTAGTATTAAATGAGTATTATCCACACAGACTCAAGAGTGAATTAAGGGGAAAAGGAGTTTTGCAGTTGAGCAAGTCTCCCACTGGTCCTCATTGCTAGAGCCAGCTAACTCGCGTTCCTGTTCTGCTGCGTTACAGAACCTGGTCCCAGGGCTGTTCTGGCTCCCTTATGGCTTAGATCCGTCTAACAACCCCTCTGCAGCCTCGGCTCCACCCACAGGTCACTGCAGTTCTTCCCATTACTCCTTATGTCCCATCCCTCCCACTCCTCTGCCCTCCCTCTCTTTTCTAAGGCATTCTGAAATGGCAGGGGACCTTTTCCTGTCTTCCAGGAACCTTCACATCCCCAAATAACAGCAGAATCTCTGCCGAAAGCTTCCAGTCCTTTTCCTTTTGTTAAAGCGTCATTTTGACAGTTACCTCGTGCCCTTTCTGGTTGTACTATTTGCAGATAAACAATCTGAAGGCTTGTGTATTCATTTTATAAACTTGTATTGCAATCCAGTTTTCAATTCTACTGCAACTAACAGTCAGTGGAATTTTTCATGCTTCTGAACTGAATTATGTTTTATACTCAGAAGAGGGCAGCTTTAATTAATTTATTTATTATACAATAGATCACTCAAAATATTGCCATTGTCTGGCCTCAATCACCAAGACATTAAGGCCAGGGGCTGCCTTGACATGAAAATTAAGACTTTGTTTTGATGAAAGCACACATCTAACATCTAATGGAAATAATTTCAGGAAAAATTTAAAGTGCATCAGCTGATATTTTGTCCTTTTTGTCAATATTATTAACAAAAGCAAAATGTACTAAACTCAATCCCTGATTTTATCCTACCACTGCCTATACTCCAATTATTAATTAAAATAAATAAGCCTTGTTTTTCTTTTTCTGTGGACCATTTTTTTTAAGTCTTTTTTTGTTACAATACTGCTTGTGTTATGCTTTGGTTTTTTGATCATGGGACGTGAGGTCTTAGCTTCCTGACCAGGGATTGAACTACACCCCTATACTAGAAGGCAAAGTCTTAATCATGGACGATCAGGGAGTCCCAATAAACCCTGTATTTAATAAACAGAGTTCTCCTTGCCTTTTGCCCTTAACTGTGCTGAGTTTTCTGGTCATCTCAGCAGAACCACCTCTTACTTCCAAGGCTGGATGCCATGTTTCCCAGAATGCCCTTTCTGTATGCTTTGATTTTCTGCCATCACAGGAACTTGCATGGGACTTAGAAAATTAAGCCATCTTTCTCAGGAGGTCACAGTGGCCAGGGGTGATGGCACCTTGGGTTTTTGGCTAATTTAGCTTCCTTCTCCCCTGAAGTTCTTCAGGCTGACATTTCTCCAATCCTCCCCCTGTAGCATTTTTCAGAAGCTCCCTGACATGTGTGTAAGCCCTGATGCCTTTATTAAATCCCTTTCTTTCTGTAATACTTGCAATGGCTCTGTTTTCTGGACTGAACCCATTTCCATTACTAAAAATTGTACTGTTTGTTATAGAATATCAGTCAAGGAAAAGCTTCACAAAGTCCTACCAAGGTTTGCCCGGTGAAAGGAAGTAATTAATGGAGCAAGTTGCAAAGAAGAGTTGTCTATTTTTACAAACCACTGAATTCACACAAGAAAAAGAAATATTTGAATGCAAGTGAGGATTACCACCCTTACGGCAGAAAGTGAAGAGGAACTAAAGAGCCTCTTGATGAAAAAGAGGAGAGTGAAAAAGTTGGCTTAAAGCTCAACATTTAGAAAACTAAGATCATGGCATCTGGTCCCATCACTTCATAGCAAATAGATGGGAAGACAGTAGAAACAAAGTCAGATTTTATTTTGGGGGGCTCCAAAATCACTGCAGATGGTGATTGCAGCCATGGAATTAAAAGGCGCTTACTCCTTGGAAGGAGAGTTATGACCAACCTAGACAGCATATTAAAAAGCAGAGACATTACTTTGCCAACAAAGGTCCATCTAGTCAAGGCTATGGTTTTTCCAGTGGTCATGTATGGAAGTGATAGTTGAACTATAAAAAAGCTGAGTGCAGAAGAATTGATGCTTTTGAACTGTGGTGTTGGAGAGTCCTTTGGACAGCAAGGAGATCCAACCAGTCCATCCTAAAGGAAATCAGGCGTGAATATTCATTGGAAGGAATGATGTTGAAGCTGAAACTCCAATACTTTGGCCACCTGATGTGAAGAGTTAACTCACTGGAAAAGACCCTGATTCTGGGAAGGATTGGGGGCAGGAGGAGAAGGAGATGACAGAGGATGAGATGGCTGGATGGCATCACTGAATCGATGGGCATGGGTTTGGGTGGGCTCCGGGAGCTGGTGATGGACAGGGAGGCCTGGCGTGCTGTAATTCATGCGGTCGCAAAGAGTCAGACACGACTGAGTGACTGGACTGAACTGAACTGAACTAAGGATTTTGTATTAGGCATCTTTACTGGTAAAACTCCTAAATTTTTTACTCTTGAAAACTGATTTTTATTGCTTCCTCTCTTATCTTTGAAATAATACTGACTGTACTTTCCAATTCCCAGAAGTGATTTAGCATATTTCCCGGCATGCCTCTTGCCTCACTCCAGCTACACTGCAGCTTTACGTGCTGTTTATTAATATCTGAAATAAAAACTCTACTGGCACCTAATGCATCCGTTGACACTGGCTAGCAGATTTTTGGGGACTGTCTGACCTTCTTATCAGGGAACTTCCCAGGTGGCGCTAGTGGTAAAGAACCCACGTGCCAATGCAGGAGACATAAGAGATGCAGGTTTGATTCCTGGGTCGGGAAGGTCCCCTGGAGAAAGGCATGCCAATCTGTTGTCTGGAGAATTCTCTGGACAGAAGGAGCCTGGTGGGCTACAGTCCATAGGGTTACAGAGAGTCAGACACGACTGAAGAGACTTGGCATGCAGCATGACTTTCTTCTCCTTGTTGCATTTTAAAATTATTTAAGGAATGGATGCGCTAAAAGTTCAGGCACTGAGCTTGTTGGAGGAAAAGGTCACACAATTCCAATAAACACATAATTTTATTTTTCACTGGTGGTGAAGTTCATGCTCTAATACCATACACCTTGCAAAGGAAGTGGAGAACAATGAGCTTTCAGAGTGCTGGGGTAGTATGTTGGGCGTGGGGAGTTTCCTTTCATCCTGAAAATTTACCCACATGTCCATCTATGACTGTACAAAATTTCTATCTTAGCATTCTAGAGTAGTAAACTTTTGCTTTACATTTTAAAATTTAACACATAATAAGATCAGTTCTTACTTACATATTAAAAAACACAGAAAAGTTTATAGGTATGTTTTAAAACTTTGTTGGTTGCTCCTGTGAGGACTATGTTAATGAAAATTAAAACAAAAGAAGAGCTAATTTTCTGCATCTGACTTTTCCCCCATGCATTACTGTATTTGTCAGGATGGGCTAGGTTTTTCCATAGTAACAAACAACTCCTACATCCCAGTGGATTTCTCACTCACACTGTTAGCCATGAGGGGAGCCCTGCCCGTCACCCTCACCCAAGTGTCCCAGTTCCTGGAGACTCTAGTGTACCCTGTGTTACCACAATCACAAGAGCAGGAGGAAGAGAGGTGGAGACTCTTCCACTCACTCACTCTTTAAGCTTCTGCTTAGAAGTGACACATGCCACTTGTATTCACATTCTAGGGCCTAAAGCAAGTCACATGGCTTCCCTTCACTTCAGAGTGGGTGGAGAATTTAAATCCTCTCATATGCCAGAGGGAGAGCTGGAATATGCATGCATGCTGTGCTGTGCTTAGCTCCTTGGTCGTGTCCGACTCTTTGTGACCCCATGAACTGTAGCCTGCCAGGCTCCTCTGTCCATGGGGATTCTCCAGGCAAGAATACTGGAGTGGGTTGCCATGCCCTCCTCCAGGGGATCTTCCTAACCCAGAAATCAAACCCAGTTCTCCCTCATTGTAGGCAGATTCTTTACCATCTGAGCCACCAGGGAAGCCCAAGAATACTGGAGTGAGTAGCCTATCCTTTCTCCAGGAGATCTTCCTGACCCAGGAATCGAACCAGGGTCATCTGCAATGCAGGTAGATACTTTACCAGCTGAGCTACCAGGGAATCCACATGCATGCAGATTATAGAAAACTATTTAATTCATTGCCATTGTTAGATTACATTACAACCTAGTGAGTGCATGCATTATCTATGAGACAACAGTCACCCCAGAGGATGGATACTGGTTCTTTAAGGGGTGGGGCCAAGATTTAGATAGCACAATGGTCTGTATGTAGCCCTCCAAAGTGACACATTATATAAATACATATACTATGATATTAAAAATTCACTTGTGAGGTGATTGGCAAAAAAAATCTAAAAAGGTTCCTTAAGGCAAAACACTCTCTGACATACACGAAAGCAGGATCCTCTATGACTCTCATCCCAGAATATTGGAAATAAAAGCACAAATAAACAAATGGACCTAATTAAAATGAAGAGCTTCTGCACAACAAAGGAAACTAAAAGCAAGGTGAAAAGGCAGCCTTCAGAATGGGAGAAAATAATAGCAAACAAAGCAACAGACAATTAATCTCAAAAATATACAAGCAACTCCTGCAGCTCCATTCTAGAAAGATAAACGACCCAATCAAAAAGTGGGCCAAAGAACTTAACAGACATTTCTCCAAAGAAGACATAAAAATGGCTAACAAACACAT
>ML663041.1:3333904-3359769 GCA_007570785.1 Antilocapra americana
ATAGGCTCCAGTTCCGTCCACCTGAGTAGAACTGATTCAAATGAATTTTTTTTAATGCTAAGTAATATTCCATTGTGTATATGTACCACAGCTTTCTTATCCATTCGTCAGTTGATGGGCATCTAGGTTGCTTCCATGTCCTGGCTATTGTAAACAATGCAGCGATGAACATTGGGGTACACGTGGCTCTTTCAATTCTGGTTTCCTCGGTGTATATGCCCAGCAGTGGGATTGCTGGGTCATATGGCAGGTCTATTTGCAGCTTTTTAAGGAACCTCCACACTGTTTTCCATAGTGGCTGTACTAGTTTGCATTCCCACCAACAGTGTAAGAGGGTTCCCTTTTCTCCACATCCTCTCCAGCATTTATTGCTTGTAGACTTTTGGATGGCAGCCATTCTGACTGGTGTAAAGTGGTACCTCGTTGTGGTTTTGATTTGCATTTCTCTGATAATGAGTGATGTTGAGCATCTTTTCATGTGTTTGTTAGCCATTTACTTTTAAAGTAATTATTGATATATATGTTCCTATTGCCATTCTCTAATTGTTTAGGGTTGATTTTCTAGATGTTTTTTCTTCTGTCATATTTCTTGACTATACAAGTCAGTTTAACATTTGTTGTAAAGCTGGTTTGCTGGTACTGAATTCTCTTAACTTTTGCTTGTCTGAAAAGCTTTTTATTTCTCCATCAATTTTGAATGAGATACTTGCCGGGTACAGTAATTTCGGTTGTAGATTTTTCCCTTTCAGTACTTTAAATATATCCTTCTGGCCTGCAGAGTTTCTGCTGAAAGATTGTCTGTTAAGCATACAGGGTTTCCCTTGTACGTTACTTGTTGCTTCTCCTTTGCTGCTTTTAATATTCTTTCTTTGTATTTAGTCTCTGTTAGTTTGATTAGTATGTGTCTTGGTGTGTTTCTCCTTGCATTTATCCTGTATGGGACTCTATGTTCCTCTTGGACTTGATGGCTATTTTTTATCCCATGTTGGGGAAATTTTCAAATATAATCTTTTCAAAAAATTTTCTCATACCCTTCATTTTCCTCTTCCTCTTCTGGGACCCCTATAATTCGAATGTTCATGTGTTTGATATGGTCCCAGAGGTCTCTGACACTGTCCTCAGCTCTTTTCATTTTTTTTACTTTATTCTGCTCTTCAGAAGTTATTTCCACCATTTTATCTTCCAGCTCACTGATTTGTTCTTCTGCTTCAGATATTCTGCTGTTGATTTCTTCTAGAGTATTTTTAATTTCAGTAATTGTGTTGTTTGTCTCTGTATACTTATTCTTTAATTCTTTTAGGTCTTTGCTAATTGATTCTTGGATTTTCTCCATTTTGTTTTAAAGGTTTTTTTTTTTATCATTTTTACTATCATTATTCTGAATTCTTTTTCAAGTAATTTTCCTATTCTTCATTTATTTGGAATTCTGTGTTTCTAGTTTGCTCCTTCATTTGTGCAGTATTTCTCCACCTTTTCACTTTTTGGGGGGTGGGAGTGGGGGTTATTGTGTTTGAGGTCTCCTTTTCCTAGGCTTCAAGGAAAGTTGAATTCTTTCCTTGAAGAAGGTTAAATTCTTTTTTCCTTTTGGTTTCTGCTCTCCTAAGGACTGTCCAGTGGTTTGTGTGAGCTTTGTACAGGGTGAGATTTGTGCTGAGTTTTTGTTTGTTTGTTTGTTTTTCCTCTGATGGGCAAGGGTGAGTGAGGTGGTAATCCTGTATGCTGATGGTTGGGTTTGTGTTTTTGTTTTGTTTGTTGTTTAGATGAGGTGTCCTGCACAGGGTACTACTGGTGGTTGGGTGATGCCAGGTCTTGTATTCAAGTGGTTTCCTTTGTGTGAGTTCTCACTATTTGATATGCCCTAGGGTTAGTTCTCTGGTAGTCTAGGGTCTTGGAGACAATGTTCCCACACCAAAGGCTCAGGGTTTGATCTCTGGTCAGGAATGAACATTCCACAAGTGGTTTGTTATGGCATTAATGAAGAGTAAATAAAACAAATAGCCAAAAATGAGAAACCAAAGATGAATCCCAGACCAATGGCAGTTACAAAATCAGGAAAATAAGAATTAAAATATGGAATATACACATATACATATATACCCATGAGCAAAGTGAAAACAGTCCAACAAAAATAAAGTACAGTAGATTGATTCAGCTAACAAAGGAAATCAAAAATTATATTTACCAGTTAAGAACAAAACTAACTTAAGCACAAACTGGAAAAAAAAACTTAAGGAAGGTGCCAAGTGGGGGATAAAGCAATGAAAACAAAACTAACAAATAAGTTGAGAGGAAAGGAAAGAAAGAAAAAGAATAGATATGCAAAGTTAAATAGAGGTAGATGAAGATTTATATACCTTAAAGATTAACTGCAAGGAGAAAACAACAGCAAGAAAGGAAAACAAAGGAATAAATGTAGAAAAAAACAATAGGTTTTAAAAAATTAAAATTACAAAAAAGAGAAAAGAGAAAAAAAAGAAAAACCACAGAATGGCAAAAGCCCAATGTAGAGGCAGAGGTTTATAACAACAATAGAATGTATGACTGAATATACACATATGCATATACAATTCAGCTCACTTCACACAAGATCGGGCGCGTTCAGGGTGGTATGGCCATAGACTCAGTTCAGTTCAGTCGCTCATTTGTGTCTGATTCTTTGTGACCCCATGGACTGCAACACACCAGGCCTCCCTGTCTGTCACCAACTCACGGAGTTTACTCAAACTCATGTCCATTGAGTCGGTAATGCCATCCAACCATCTCCTCCTCTGTCATCCCCTTCTCCTTCCACCTTCAATCTTTCCCAGCATCATGGTCTTTTCAAATGAGTCAGCTCTTTGCATCAAGTGGCCAAAGTATTGGAGTTTCAGCTTCAACATCAGTCCTTCCAATGTACATATACACCCATAAGCAAAATCAAAACAGTCCAACAAAAATAAAGTACAATAGACTGACCAGGCAAACAAAGGAAACCAAAACTTATATCTACCAGAACAAAACTAATTAAAGCACAACTGGAAAACAAAACTAAAGCAAGGCGCCAACTGGGGAATAAAGCAACAACAGCAAAAAAACTAACAAACATTTTGAAAGGAAAGGAGAGAAAGAGAAGAAAGAAAGACTAGATAGTTAAACAGAGGTAGATTAAAGAAGAGTCATATATGTTAAAGATTAACTGCAAGAGGAAAGAACAGCAGGAAAAGCAAACAAAGGAATAAATGTAGAAATAATAATAATAGGTTTAAAAATTTTTTTAAAGATAAATGGAAAAAAAATAAAAGAGGAAAACTCCGCAGAACTCCAAAAGCCCAATGTAGAGGCAGAGGTTTATGACAATAAAAAATGTGACTGAGGAAAAAGCAAAAACAAAAAAAAAGCTCAAAAGCTTAATTGGATTTCTTAGTGCCAATAAAATCAACAACTACAATGCAGGGGGGAGGGGGAGGGAAAAAAGAAAATATCCAAAAGAATCTACAGAACAAGTCAAAAAATAAGAATAATAACTGTTTTTCTTGAGTCACTGCTATCATAGTCCTTTCCAGGGCTGGGAATTACAGTCCACCTTACTTCCCTAGGATGCCCTCCAACACTGTGCTGATCTCTGGACCTGCTGTGGGGGCAGCTCAGATTCTAATCTGGCCCTCCTCCTGTGTATTCTTGGCTCCAATGTCGACAGCTAGCAAAGCTAGTGCATTTTCTTTTGTGGGAGCTCTCAATGTCCTTTTATATATTCCATTGACACAGCATCTGCCTCATTGATCGTGTGCATTTAATCTGCAGCTTGTAGAGCTGGTCAGAAAGTTTTTGGTCTTCTTCCTAAGCCATGCTGCCCCTGGGTTTCAATTGTGGATTTATTTCCACTTCTGCATGTGGGTCATTCACTGAGGGTTAGCTCCTGAGGCTGCCCCAAAGGGCTTGGGTTTGTCCCTGTGAGGGCCAAGTGTGGAGGTTGTGCAGCTGCTTGGGTTTTAGGGGTTCTGGCAGCACCAGGTACTCAGCGGGGTTGGCAGCTAGGGTAGTAGGAAATATGTGCTCTAGAAGGGTATGGTAACCAGTATTGGCCAATATGCTCCAGTATTCTTGCCTGGAGAATCCCCTCTCTGACAGAGAAGCTGGCAGGCCACAGTCTACAGCATCTCAAAGAGTTGGACACTACCAAAGTGATCCTGCGTGCATAAACACAAGACTTTTTTTTTTTTTGCCTGTGGCAGCTCTGCCCTAGTAAGAGTTGAGTGTGAAGGTGGTGCAGCTGCTTGGCTTGTGGGGACCCTGGCAGCTCCAAGTGTGCAGGGACACAGACTGCCTCTGCCGTAGGAGTTATGGCCCTGTCAGAGTCTTTTTCCCAGCCTCTTGTAGCAGGCGATCAGAAGGCCTCCTTAGTCTTTCTCCATAGCTCCGCCCATTCAAGCACTTAGAGGGGCCCCACTGGCTGGGGTCCTACTCTGTAGATCGGCACATCAGGCACTTAAGCAGTCACCCTGGGTGGGGTCCTACTCTGTAGTTCAGTGTGTCAAGCATTTGATGGGCCAGCCTCTCTATTGTTCAGCTGCCAGTGCTGGTGTGTGGAGAGAGAGAGGCTATGGTGATTGCTCCACCCTCTACTGAGGACTCAGCAGTATCGCCTTGCTTTCAGGACTGCCCTGCTTTCCTCCACAGGCATTTCCCACCACGATCTCCTCCCTCACATCCCCTTGATCTGTCTCTCCACAGTCAACAGCAGCTCTCACACTGGGATTACTCCCAAATCCCTCAACTCCAGCTCCCAGCCGCTGCCCCTTCCAGGAGACCTGCATTTCTGCCCGGGAATATGTACGACTCTGACAAGGACTGTCTGATTCTCATTCTGTTTAGGCTGCCACAGATCAGCTGTTTCACTTTCAGCCTTAAATGTTTCTCCTCTGACTCAGACAACTGCCCCGATGTGAGGATTGGACCCCTGCTTCAGTTCCCCCACCCACTGAGGGCAGTTCCAGTCCTACTAACTCTCCTGTTTTCCCCTCTAGTTCCTTTGTCCTACAGAGTTTTGCATGGTTCTATATATTCTTTTCCACTGGTCCAGTACTCCTGTCCGCTCTGCATGCACTTCTGTGTCTGAAGGTGTATCCCAATGTATCAATGGAGAGAGATGTACTCCACATCCACCTACTCCTCTGCCATCTTGTTCTCCCCTGTCTCTGCTTTTTAATATGCTGTCTAGGTTGGTCATACCTTTTCTTCCAAGGAGCAAGCCTCTTTTATTTCATGGCTGCAGTCACCATCTGCAGTGATTTTCAGTTCAGTTCAGTTCAGTCGCTCAGTCATGTCTGACTCTGTGTGACCCTGTAGACGGCAGCCCACCAGGCTCCCCCGCCCCTGGGATTCTCCAAGCAAGAACAATGGAGTGGGTTGCCATTTCCTTCTCCAATGCATGAAAGTGAAAAGGGAAAGTGAAGTCGCTCAGTCGTGTCCGACTCTTAGCGACCCTGTGGACTGCAACCTACCTGGCTCCTCTGTCCATGGGATTTTCCAGGCAAGAGTACTGGAGTGGGTCGCCAGTGTCTTGTCCAGCAGTGATGTTAGAGTCCCCCAAAATAAAGCCTCTCACTGTTTCCATTGTTTCCCCATCTATTTGCCATGAAGTGATGGGACTGGATGCCATGATCTTAGTTTTTTGAATGCTGGGTTTTAAGCCAACTTTTTCATTTTCCTCATTCACTTTCATCAAGAGGCTCTTTAGTTCTTCTTTGCTTTCTGCCATAAGGGTGATGTCATCTGCATATCTGAAATTATTGATATTTCTCCTGGCAATCTTGATTCCAGCTTGTGCTTCATCCAACCTGGCATTTTGCATGATGTACTCTGCATATAAGTTAAATAAGCAGGGTGACAATATGCACCCTAGATGTACTCCTTTCCTGATTTGGAACCAATCTGTTGTTCCATGTCCAGTTCTAACTGTTGCTTCTTGACCTGCATACAGATTTCTCAGGAGGAAAGTCAGGTGGTCTGGTATTTCCATCTCTTGAAGAATTTTCCACAGTTTGTTGTTATCCACAAAGTCAAAGGCTTTGACGTAAACGATAAAGCAGAAGTAGATGTTTTTCTGGAACTCTAGTGCTTTTGTGATGATCCAAAAGATGTTGGCAATTTGATCTCTGGTTCCTCCCTCTTTTCTAAATCCAGCTTGAACATATGAAAGTTCTTGGTTCATGTACTGTTGCAGCCTGGCTTGGAGAATTTTGAACATTACTTTGCTAGTGTGTGAGATGAGTGCAATTGTGCAGTAGTTTGAGCATTCTTTGGCATTGCCTTTCTTTGGGATTGGAATGAAAACTGACCTTTTCTAAACCTGTGACCATTGCTGAGTTTTCCATATTTGCTGGCATATTGAGTGCAGTACTTTCACAGCATCATCTTTTAGGATTTGAAATAGCTCAACTGGAATTTCATCACCTCCACTAGCTTTGTTCATAGTGATGCTTCCTAAGGCCCACTTGACTTCACATTCTAGGATGTCTGACTCTAGGTGAGTGATCACACCATCATAATTATTTGGGTCATGAAGATATTTTTTGTATAGCTCTTCTGTGTATTCTTGCCACATATTCCTAATATCTTCTGCTTCTGTTGGGTCCATACCATTTCTGTCCTTTATTGTGCCCATCTTTGCATGAAATGTTCCCTTGGTATCTCTGCTTTTCTTGAAAAGATCTCTAGTCTTTCCCATTCCATTGTTTTTCTCCATTTCTTTGCGTTGATCACTGAGGAAAGCCTTCTTATCTCTCCTTGCTGTTCTTTGGAACTCTGCATTCAGACGGATATCTTTCCTTTTCTTTTTGCCTTTCATATCTCTTCTTTTCTCAGCTATTTGCAAGGCCTCCTCAGACAACCATTTTGCCTTTTTCTTTTTCTTGGGGATGGGCTTGATTACTGTCACCTGTACAATGTCTCGAACCTCTGTCCATAGTTCTTTGGCACTCTGTCTCTCAGAGCTAATCTTTTGAATCTATTTGTCACTTCCATAGTACAATCATAAGGGATTTGATTTAGGTCATGTCCAAATGATCCTACTTTCTTAGGCAACCTTCCATCAAAAGTCTCTAGGTCTGAGAACAGGTTCACGTTCGAAAACAATGAGGGATTATGATTTTTTTAATTGCAGCAGCTGACATCAATCTTTTCCTTACCTAGACATGTAATTATTTGATTATTTAGATCAAGAAATACCCTAGTGGTTACCTATCCATCTATTTCACCCCTCGGAAAACTGACTTTGCAGTACGTCAGTTAAGTCCACCTTGCCTCTCACTGCTTTGCATGCTGCCACTCGGCTTCTGATATTTCAGGATCGTTCCATCTTTACTGTCATTAGGGGGTCCGTGCATCTTAATGCATCTAAGGACCTCTTCACTCCAGAATTATCACTGTGTTAGTAAAGGGAGTGTCTTCTAGACCCTCTTGGGGAACACAGTCAGCTGCTGGGTTCCATAGTCTTGCGTAATAAATCTAGTCTAGCATGTGCACTCTTTGAACCACTTGACCTCTTCCTTAATACTCTACTAGGGTAATCATGGAACCTCTATCTATCTTGTCATAGGATTCCATTCACCACCCCCGCTTCATGGAGTCATTCTGACAATGTATTAAGACCAATCTTGGGTGTCCTTGGCAGGATGCTAAACCGTGAGTCACAGGAGAGTGTCCCATATCAACAAACTTCATACCCAGCCGTATATTCTGTTCAGAACCCTCAAGATCCATCTCTAGGAGTGTTCTCAAAGTTCTTGCTGATATTAGTTTAGCTATTCTGTAGCTCTTTTGTGAAATATCTCTTTACTTCTGAAGACTAGGCAGTGCTTCCATGGCTCAGCTATGCTGCAACTTGAAATAACTATTGATCTAAAATGAATGGTGGGGTAAGGATAAAAGCAGAACCAGACATGGATCAGTGGACTGGTTCCAAATTGGGAAAGGAGAACATCAAGGCTGTATATTGTCACCCTGCTTATTTAACTTATATGCGGAGTACATCATGCAAAATGCCAGGCTGGATGAAGCACAAGCTGGAATCGAGATTGCGGAGAAATATCAATAACCTCAGCTATGCAGATGATGCCCCTATTATGTCAGAAAGTAAAGAGGAACTAAAGAACCTCTTGATCAAAGTGAAAGAGGTGAATGAAAAAGGTGGCTTAAAATTCAACATTTAAAAAAACTAAGATCATGGCATCCAGTTTCATCACTTCACAGCAAATAGATGGGGAAACAATGGAAACAGTGAGAGATTTTATTTTGGGGCGGCTCCAGAATCACTGCAGATGGTGACTGCAGCCATGAAATTAAAAGAGGCTTGCTCCTTGGAAGAAAAGCTATGACCAACCTAGACAGCATATTAAAAAGCAGAGACATTACTTTGCCGACAAAGGTCTGTATAGTCAAAGCTATGGTTTTTCCAATAGTCATGTATAGATGTTAGAGTTGGACCATAAGGAAAGCTGAGTTCCAAATAATTGATTCTTTTTAAACTGTGGTGTTGGAGTAGACTCTTGAGATTCCCCTGGACTGCAAGGAGATACATCCAGTCCATTCTAAAGGAAATCAGTCCTGAATATACATTGGAAGGACCAATGCTGAAGCTGAACCTCCAATACTTTGGCCACCTGATGCGAAGAACTGAGTCACTGGAAAAGACCCTGATGCTGGGAAAAGATTGAAGGTGGGAGGAGAAGGGGATGACAGAGGAGGAGATGGTTGGATGGCATTACCAACTCAATGGACATGAGTTTGAGCAAGCTCTGGGAGTTGGTGATGGACAGGGAAGCCTGGTGTGCTGCAGTCCATAGGGTCACAAAAAGTCAGACACAATGGACTGACTAAACTGAACTGACCTGAAGGGTAAAAACTTGAGGAAGGCAAGCATCATCTTAAGAGGCATTTGTCTTAGGTAAAGTCTCTTGCTAGTCTCTAGAAAAGGAAGGACTGCTATACTCCTGCAATGGAGGACAGGGCCTCTTTTTCCAATGCAGAAAATTCTGAGGAGTCTGAAGGATCAGAATTCTCAATTATGGTCAACATTATCCTGACACCAAAGCCAGAAACAGACACTACAATAAAAGAAAACTATAGGGGCTTCCCCATGGCTCAGTGGTAAAGAGTGCACCTGCCAGTACAGGAGATACTGGTTCGATCCCTGGGTGGGGAAGATCCCACATGCCCCAGAGCAACTAAGCTCCTGCTCCACAACTGTTGAACCTGTGCTCTCGAGGCTAGGAACCACAGTTACTGAGCCCATGCACTGCAACTACTGAAGCCTGTGCACCCTAGAGACTGTGTTCTGCAACAAGAAAAGTGACCGCAGTGAAAAGCCTATGCTTGCAACTAGAGAGTAGACCCTGCTCACTGCAACTAGAGAAAAAGCCCTCATAGCAACAAAGACCCAGCACAGCCAAAAATTAATTAACTAATTAGAGTATGTTAAAAGAGCAATGGCCTTGGATATAAAAGTTGCTTGAATCTTAGCTGCATCTTAAAAAAAAACTATAGACCAATATCCCTGATGAATACAGACGCAAATATTTTCAACAAAACAGTAGCAAATTGAATTCAACAACACATTAAAATGATTATATGCCATATGAGCAAGTGGTATATAAGGATGTTTCAACAGACATAAATCAATAAATATGATTAATAGAATTAAAGATAAAAATCATATGGTCATCTCAATTTTGTGGAAAAAGCATTTAACAAAAAGAAAAATTCTTTCATGATTAAAACCCTCAAAAAATTGAGTATAGAAGGAAGATACTTCAACAGAATAAAGTCCATGTATATGACATTTAACATTATATTCAGTGACAAAAATTTAAAAGCTTTTCTTCTAAGATAAGGAATAAGACGAGGATGGCCACTCTCACCAATCTTAGTCAATGTTGTACTGGGAGTCTTAGCTAGAACAAATAGGCAAGACATAAATAAAAGGCATTCACATCAGAAAGGAAGTGAAACAATCATTATTCTAATTTGATGTGATCTTATGTATAGAAAATTCCAAAGATTCAACCAAAAATGGTTGGAAAAACTAACATATTCAGTAAATTGTTGAATATTAAAAAAATACAGCAATAACATGTATCTCTATATACTAACATCTGAAAAATAAACAATCCTTGTTTTAAGAGCATCAAAAACTACTTAGTAATTAAAATAGGAAGTAAAAAATCTGTACAATGAAAACTACTTGATGAAAGAAACTGAAGAAGATACAAACAAGTCAAAAGATATCTTGTGTTCATGGATAGAATATTTATATTATTAAAATGTCCATACTCCCCAAAGTCACAGCAAAAAGAATAAAATACCTAAGAATAAACCTACCTGAGGAGGCAAAAGACCTGTATTCCAAAAACTCTCTAAGATGTTGATGAAAAATTGAAGAGGACACAGATGGAAAGATATACTGTATTCTTGGATTGGAAGAATCAATGTTGTTAAAATGACTATACTACCTAAGGCAATTGACAGATTCAGGGCAATCCCTATCAAACTACCAAAGGCCCTCTGGCCTACAGGCCCCAGATGGAGTTACAAGCTGCTTCCCTTAGGAAGAAGGAAATCACAAGGGAAGCTACCCAGGGGCCAGTACCCTGTCCTCCATGTCTGCATTCCAGCGCCTGATGGACAGCCCTCCCTTCCTGCCGGAGAAGGGTCTGCCCGCCACCAGCACCAAGGAAGATGTCGCCCCCAGGAGTTCAACAACGAGGGCTGGGATAGTAGCCCCCCAGACCGCTGTGTGGACAGGAGTGTTGCGAGGCCCGGTGCCAGCATGCAGCCTTTCTCCGACTCTTCCTGGTCCCTCGCCACAAGCATCACTCTACCCACCACCCTGACACCGGCCCTGGAGCCGCCCAGAGCACTGCCAGAAGCAGCTGCTGCGGAGCCTTGTCTGCGCGGAGCACGCCTGGGTGAGGATGCTCACAGCCAGCCCACTGTCCGGAGACTGGACCGCACTGTGACTGCGGGCGGCGGGGCAGGGGCCCCTGTTGAACACGTGCTTGGCAGGTGGCCTTGTGCCCCCTCCAAGTACCCCCCGAGACTACACCGAGGGTGAGCTCCGGCTCCTCAACAGCACCCTCGGTTTCTCTGCCCCCACTGCGCAGCCTGAGAACCCAAGTGACGACAGGAGCTGGTCCTCTCCGTCAGGAGCGCCGGTGAGCCTCCAATCAAGGACACGGCCTGCCAGGCCAACGGGCCCTGGACGATCCAGACCATCAGCACTGACCTCCGGACCGAAGCCCCGCGGGGCGGCGCAGTCACCCGCTGCCCCCACACGGGTCTCACGCCCAAGGCATGGGTGGTGCCACACCTGCGTCCTCTCCCTCCCGCTGCCTCAGGAACAGGCAGGTGGCCCCGGCCATTGAGGAGGTGCAGGCCAAGTCTGAGCACTCGCGCTCCCCCAGTACGGGCCTTCAAGCCGCCGGGGAGGCCCTCCCCAGAGTGGACCAGCCCACCGGCGGGACCTCTCCCGGGCTGGCCCAGAACGGATGCGGCAAGCCGGCCTGGGCCTGCACCCTCCACGCGGGAGAGCCCTGTGCACACAGCCACCAACCATGGTGATCTCTCCAGCCTCTTCAGCATCACATACCACAGCCCCGTGGGGGAGGACACCTTCCAGAAGCGGGTGAGGACCGCAAATCGGTGCACACAGCGGAGCCCGGCCCGAGCCAGGCTGTCACTCAGCTCCATCGCGCAGGGAGGAAGGGGGAAGAGGGCTCACCTCTGAGGCAGGACGGATCCGCACTACACCGCCCCACTTCCTCGCCTCAACACCTCTGGGCCCCTGCCTGCTGCTCACTGAGAATGTCGCCCGGATCCTCCACAGGAAGCTTCTGGAACACGCCTTAAGGGAGGAGTGGAGGCAGGCTGCCACAGCCGCCCCCAGTCTCAGCAGCTACAGCCAGGTGGAGAAACAACGAGGAACTACCTTGTTCCGCACTAGCTCTGTCCCTAGAACGCTGCTTCTCCAGGTGGGCGACACCAGCAAACAGTCTCCCTCTGTCCTGTTGGGCCCCCGCCTCTCCGGCTCTGTCACCAGGGACCCGACCTCGGAGGAGGAGCTTTGCCACGAGGAGCCGCCAGGGAAGAAAGCCACACCTGTGAGGCACGCAGGTGCGCATCCATTTTCTGGAATAATCCCCTGTAATTTGCATAACCACTCGGTCCTAGTCAAGTGAACTCTGCCTCAGAAAGAGAGATCTGGTTTTCCCAAGGTCAAAGAACCGTTTTGTTTTTTAAATAACCCAGCGGCTGAGTGTTCAACCTGTGAGCCTTAGGCGTTTCTAGAATGAAACAGTAAACGTGCCTGTAAGAACTTAATTTTTTTCATAGCTCAGAGAATTCTTTTCGTCTCCATCTTTTTAAAGCAAAGTATATTAAACAACAACAATAAAAAATGTATAAATTTTAAAATGAAAGGTTTTAAATACGTACATTTTAAGAGATTCTGAACCGTGTGCCATACAAACTGCTTCTCCGTTAAACCTTCCCTGTTAACATTTTGGTTTGGTGTATTTCCACGTTGAATTAGAGTGTTTTAAGTTAATATTTTGTGAGTGTTGTTTTTAAATAATTTTTTTCAATGTTTCACTGTCTGATTCAGTGAACTTTTTGTAGTGAAAAAACCATGAAGCCAATAGACAAGGTGGATCTCCTGTATCCTAGATGGTAGGGTTCCGGAAAGAGACAGAGGCCTCAGCTGGGCTCCCGGATCTGCTGTAGAGTCACATGTTCTCCTGGCCTAGTATCTCTCAGGGTGTGAAGCACTGGGGTGCACATACATACCGCTGCTGTGGTCTTGCGGCCTAGGTCTGAGTCTCTGTCCCAGTGTGACACGGGTGTGAACCCCCTGGTTTTGTTGTTTAGTTGCCAAGTCATGTCCAATTCATTTGCTACCCCATGGACTGTAGCCTGCCAGGTGCCTCTGTCATGGGGAGACCCTCACTGATGGTAGAATAGCAATGACATTTGAAAACTGTTAAAAGATTAGCTGGCCATACAGTGTTTACTCCAGATATTCTTGAGGAAAAAGACTGCAAATGAAAAGAGAGGGTGGTGCCTCCTAGTCTGTGTGATACAATGATGGAGAAGAAATAAAGAAAACCATTACAAGATGGGGGGCAGGTGGTGGTGAAAGGAACTGGCAAAAGTATTTTTTACAGAACTAGAACAAAAAATTTTTAAGTTTGTGTGGAAATACAAAAGACCCTGAAAAGTCAAAGCAATCTTAAGAGGAACTGTATCATACAATTGTGGAGAAAGGATAGTTTAAAATCTGCAAGATGGGCTGGCAGGCTGGAACCAGGAAAAGCCAGTACTGCAGTTCAAATCCAAAGGCTGTCTGCTGACAGAATTCTCCTTAGCTTGGGGGAAGTCAGTCTTTTGGTTCTATTTAGGATTTCAACTAATTACATTATAGAGGGCAGGTGCCTTTATGCAAAGTCCAATGATTTAAATGTTAATTTCATCCAAAACCACCCTCATAGAAAAATTCAGAATATCTAGCACTGTTGTGAACCAACTTGATACATAAAATTAACTATCATATGTCCACTCTTTGTTAACTTTACATACACACATACACACACACATATATATATATATATATATATATATATATATACATAACCAAGTAATGAGGGAGTACTCATGATAATTATAGCATTGCTGCTATTAATAGTCACCTGGCCATAGCTGGTATTCATAATTACTTTTTTCCATGCTGCTTGTTTTTTATTCCCTTTTTTCTTAACAAGTACCTCAGATGGTTATAATTCTTTACCTGGTAGGATGACCCAAACCTTTGTTTCTGAAGGGCCTGGGCCATTAATAGTCCTTCTTGGGTTGGGTTTTCCACCAAGTTTCCATTGATTTTGATCACAGGGGATAGTAAATAAGGGATGCTCTAAGGAGTCACCTGTACTCCAAATATACTCTTCCATACATCCATGGTGAAGTAGTAGTCCAATTTCCCCTTGGTAGTCAGAATCAGTTATCCAAATGAGTATTGTAAGTGCTTTCTTGGCTTATAGATCAGAATCAGGCAGCATCCAAAGTGACTGGGTAGCAGTCTTAATTTCCAGTTCAATGGAATTACTGTTTTATCTTCTGATGGAAGCATTCCTCCTTTCAATGCTGCTTTCAATACTTCAAGAACTCAAGTATTGGTCACAGGAGTAAGAAAAAAAATTTTGCTTGTGAGCCACTAGGAGGAATAATGAATGGTACTACGTCCCATTCCCACCCCTTGATTCCTGGATCTGTGAATCATGGCTGTGGGAAAAACGGCACCATATACTGGATTCTAATTCAGAGCACATACAGCCTGCTTGAGAAACTTGTCTTAGTTCTGCAAGATATTGCCACCTAGCTGGCACTGTAACTGAGCCTTCAAAAGGTCATTCTACCATTCTACCTAACTAGCTGCTTTGGGATGGTGGAGAACATGGTCAGTCCATCATCCTATTCACTTATTAAAATCTTCCTTTGCTGAGGTCACCCTTTGGTGACCCTTTTGTTCACATGGGACACAAAACTTTGCACCTTTTTGACCCATTTGGAGAGGTCTATCCATACATCTTTTCTCCAAGCTTCTTTCATCTTTTCCAAATGTGTGCCTTCCAAGTCCCAGACTATTCAGCCAAACCACTGGTCACAATCCTGGGACTTCTTGAGTTTCTGTTGAGTTTGGAGAATTCTTTACTCTAGACATAAGTCCTTTGTCAGATATTTGTAGTTTGCCAATATTTTATCCCACTCTGTAGCTTGTCTGTTTCCAGAGCAAGAGTTTTAATGGTTTGATTAGTTTTGATGGTTAAATTCACCAATTTTTCTTTTGTGCATCATGATTTTGGTGTCATGTATAGAAACTTTTCACCTAGTCTTGGATCTTGGAGATTTTCTCTTATGTATTTTACACTTAAATGTGATTCGTTTGTGTCTAAAGCTTAGGTCAAGTATTTTTTTTTTCCCCAAACCTAGGGATTTCCAGTTGCTTCAGCATCATTCATTGAAAGGCTATCCTGACTCCATTGAATTGGCCTATTTGCATAGGTATGTTTTTTGGTGCTCTATTCTATTCCACTGATCTATGTGTATATTCCTCTATCAATACCACACACTCTTGATTAGTGTAGCTACATAATACATCTTGAAATTGGGTAGAGTGATTTCTCCTGCTTAAATTTTTCTTTGGCTTTGAATACAAATTTTAGAAGCTTGTCTCCATCTTCAAAACATCTTCCTGTGATGTTGATAAGAATCGTGTTAAGTCTGGAGACAGCTGACATCTTTGCTTTTTAACAAAGTGTTCTATCTTCAATCATTAAATATACTGTTAGATGTCGGCTTTTTGTAGATGTTCCTATAAAATTGAAGAAGTCTCTAGTTTTATGAGGTTTTTGTTTTCCATGCATGAGTATAGAGATTTTCAAATGCTTTCCCAAAAGTTCATGGTCACCTGATATTTCTTTAGTCTATTAAAATAATGGCATGTACTGACTGATTTTTGAATATTGAACATCTAGATCTTGCATCTTCTGACCAATATCCTTCATGAAATTCTAAGTATAATTTAGGCAAATTTGCATTAGTTTTCTATTGCTGCAGTTACAAGTTACTACATACCTAGTGGCTTAAAACAGCAAAAATTTAATTTCCTACAACTCAGGGTATGCAAAATTGGTTTCACTAGGCTAAAGTCAAGGTGTCAACAATGCTGTTTCTTCCTAGAGGCCCTGGGATACAATCCCTTTCCTTCCCTCTTCCAGTCTCCAGGAGCTGCCTACATTCTTTGGCTCATGGCCCTCTTTCTCCATAAGTATAGCTATGGGGATAGCATCTTCAAACTTCTCCATCCTTCTGCCTCTGCAGTAACATTGCTGTCTGTCTTGACTCCTTAAAAGCCATTGGGCCCCACCAAGTAAACCAGGATTCTCTCTCCACTCAAGATCCTTAATTACATTGCAAAGGGCCTTTTGCCATAAAAAGTAGCAAATTCACGGGTTTTAGGGATTAAGAGGTGGACATCTTGGGCCATTTTCTAGCCTACCATACTCTATTTTTTTGTACTGTCTTTGGTTTTGGTATCTGAATAATATTGTGCCATTTTTTATTTTTGTTAACAGAATTCTGCTGTGATGAGACATTACAGTCTAAATTTTGTAATTTTTTACTGTTGCTTTCCTGTGAGTTTGAAATATTGTGATAAGTACTAAGTCTGAGAATATATAGATAGCATAATTTTAGCAAAGGTTTGCATGAGTGCATGCTAAGTCGCTTCAGTTATGTCCAACTCTTTGCGACCCCATGGACTGTAGCCCACCAGGCTCCTCTGTCCGTGGGATTCTCCAGGCAAGAATACTGGGTGGGTTGTCACGCCCTCCTCTGGGATCTTCCCAACCCAGGGATCGAACCTGTGTCTCCTGCACTGGCAGGTGGTTTCTTTACCACTAGTGCCACCTGGGATGCACAGCATGGGTACAGTGTTGTATAATAAAGGTAATGCTTTGCCACTGAATAGCAAACTAATACACACTTTACCTTAAAAATGAGACAGTTGACAGTCATTTCCTCTTCTTGTTTTTACATGGTGGGCATCCACTGGCATTGAAAAAATTACAGTTATGGTAGTATTTATGGTACTCGAAATGCTGTCAAGTTGTAACTGTTATCACTGTGACTTGCAGTGTACCTACCAGTCCTGCAAAGTGGTGAGCACACTCCATCAAGTCTCTGCTGCAACTACTCACCTGACCTACTGTAGTGCTAAGGCAGCCATAAATAATACAAAAATGAACGTGCATCTGTGTTCCAATTAAACTTTATTGATGGACATTAAAATTTGAATTTCATGTAACTTTCACATGCTATATAGTTCTTCTTTTGATTTTTTAAAAACATTTAATAATAATGTAAAAATCATTCTTAACTTACTGTAGGCTATGCAAAAACAGGTAGTAGGCCAGATTTGGTCTGTGAGCCATAATTTGCCAACTCTGCCTTAAACTCCTGGGACCTATATTTCAAAGCAGGGAAGGAAGACTAGCAAGAACATAAATAAGTAAAAGATACTTTTGTGTTATTAAGGAAATTAAATAGCAAGATGGCTAGGGAATACTTAAGGAAATTTGTAAGTGCAAACCTGAATGATAGCCAGTCATAGGAAAGTTAAGTATAGAATATTCGAGAAAGAGAAAATAGAAAGGCAGTGGCTGAAGGCAGGCAGGTTTGGTGAGTCACAGGAAGCAAAAAGCTAGAAGCGGCAGGAACATAGGAAAGAGGGGAAATGACCGGGGACTGTTTGAGAGTCTAAATAAGGATGACCATTGTTAAGAATTTAATAAGCAGACTTGTGAGGACTAGTCTAATTAATGCACTCAGTTTGTAGCCCTTGCTTATTTAGATGACCACACAAAATATTGTGAATTAAAAAAAAAAAAAAAACAGAGAGAGTGAAGGAGAAGATGTTTTTATTTTGCTGAATTGTTTTAGGAAAATACAGTATCTCCTATATAATCCAGTAGACTAAGAACAAATACAATTGGACTGCACCATTCATTTCATTAAATGCTCACTCTTAAGTTGTAATGTTTTGCTTTATATTTGCTTTCAGTACAAATATGTTGCTTATCAGGTGATTTAGGGCCATTTATAGCAGCTTTATGTAAAAAGTATAGTTTCTTACAAAACTCAGAACACTAAGTCTTCAGTTTAAACTTTTTTCCTTTGATAATTTGTGTATGCCAAGCTTGTTCTAATTTCTTGTAATGCACTGGAAGGAAAACCATTTTCAAGTTTGCATTGATTTGTGGCAATATTTGTATTCAACAATCAAATGCCACACTAGTTCCTTTTAAATGGCTATGAACTTAATTAGTTTCACTTGTTCAGCAATTAATTGGTTTCAGAGACTTCTTATTTTGGTATTGACCCTGGCTATTGACAGTCGGAGCAGATACTGTATCAGGACTGCAGTGCATGTTTTCTGATCACACCACGTAAAGTTTTCTGAAAAAAAGTTCTTAATCATAATATCATCTAGTATCTTTCATAACTGTAAAATATTCTTCAACTAGTCTCTTTTTTTCATTTATTTTTTCCAGTATTGCTTCTAGTAAATATGTGGCAAAAGGAAGCTGTAAAAGAAACACAGAAAAAAAAAAAAGATAATCAAAACTCTGTATTTTCTTCAGTTCAGAATACTAAATGTCATTAAACCATTTGAACTGAGCTATCTGCAACTCTGCACCTATAATGGTACCCTACTGGGTCTGCTTTCAACTGATCCTGCTGGTTAGTGTGCGTAATTTTGTCTTTTATAATAAAAATGATAAAGGAGCAGAAGTAAAATGAAAAAAGATAAACGCCTTATTGAACAATTCATGGTTTACTGACCATGTTAATGTTGTAATCTGCAATACAAGCAGCTAGGCCATTTATCTTCAATCAGTCGATCAATAGCAGGTTACAGTCCTCGCTAGGGCCCACAGGCCCACAGAAGTAGTACTATATGTTCATCACTCATAAAAGGGGGAGAGTGAACTATCAATATACTTGCCTGTGTTACAGTTGAACGTCTCGAGGATCGTAGGGTGAAATTTCAGAGGAAAAAAAAATGGCAAAAGTATATACATTGATTAAGTTGTTATAGAAAAGTTTATTTGGCATATCAAAGTGTAATACACATGTTGCAAACTGCTGAGTTTATGAAATGTAGAGTACATTTTAAAATTTAGTAATTTATATAATATTTCTGGTAAAGTTTTATTGTTCCTGGGCTTTATTGAGTTGCCTGTAGAACTCATAACAATACACGTGTAGGTGACAAGTAAAGGAAAATCTGAAATGTTCCCCAGTTACCACCCAAAGCCGTACTGACTTACTTTTATCCTGCTTCCCAGCTATCTAGTTTCATGTAAGAGACTGGTAACAATCAAGAAATTCATTAATTCATTTTTTGGAATTGTCCTTTTGATTATTCAGGGAAGACTCCTTTTGTCTCCCTGAATAGAATAAGGACACTTCAGCCCAGTACCCCTTCCCTACAGAGATGTACAATCAGGCCATTCTCTGTGCTAGCACAACCACCGACAGCGTCACTGGTCAGCACCCTAATAAAATCAGCCCAATGCCTGCCATGTAAGTTGTTCAGTTGTGCTCAGATCAGCTGTGTTCAGCCACAGTGATTATAATTAGCTAACCCCAGCATATTGGTTATTTTCTGAATTCAAACTGGGAAAAAAGAGAAAAGACTGGCCAGTGGTGGTGAAATAACAGCCAAAACGGCACAAACAGATTGTGTAAGCCATGAAGAAAACACAGAGACCAAAGCTGGTCCATAGAGTTGCCTCAGATCCTGAGTAGCTTTCTAGTTTAACTTCTGTCTTACCTTTATAATAAACTGCCTTCTCCTTAAAATCCTCTTGAGTCTCTGTCAGGAGAGACTCTGTCTATAGTCTATGTCAGGAGCTTCACACATTTGTCTTACTTAAAATTTAACACTAAATAAGTGTAAGATACAAAAATACCATATTTCTTCACTTTTTAATATACAGGTGAATATAAGTTATCCACATTGACTTAAAAACAGCTTTTTTTCTGGGAAAAAGGAAACTACCACATTAACTACCACAATAAATAAAACTACCATAATGCATATGTATTTTAATTTCAGAAATGTGAAAATGTGGGGAAATGCATCATAGAATCAAGGAACAAGAATGTGTTAGATTCCCTTCTGGAAGATAATGATACAGCAAATCCTTTGAGAAAACTGCCCTTCTGGGATGCAGAAAAGTTATACATATTTGCCAGTTTTACAAATGAGATAATTTAAATTCTCAGGGCATTAATATTAGATGTTAAAGAAATACACACACACACACACACACACACACACACACACACAAAGGCAAACTACCAGGTAACTTTGACTATGGCCCTCAGTACTATATGTAATCAACAAAAAAGGAAACACACAAGATGAGAATACCCTCCCACTCTCCCTGGTAGAGCAAAAGCAGAAATGAGTATTTAAAAATGTTGTTCTAAAAAATAAAAGTTGTTCTAAGAAAAGAGTTCTCTGATGAAGTAAGTGTGGGAAACAAACCAAAGTTTAAATGTTCTTTTATTTCAGGATCTGTTAGAGACTTTAATATGCTAATGCACTGTGTTTTTTCCAGAGGGCAATGTAATACCCTGTTTCTAAATTCATGGGTCCGCACTTTTCTCCTAGTCTATTTATCATGTGGTACTAGTGGTCCATGAACAAACTCTGGGAAAAATGCTGGTTCTTTGATTTCCTATATAATGATGTCACAGCACTTTTACCAGGCCACAATGTACTGACATTAATTATCTGTACATTTCATTTTCAAGTTAAAAACTCAGCCTACTTTTATTATCTTGCAATCGGAACAATTTTCAACACGTCATGTACTTGAACATTTGGCTCCCTCTAAAAATAGTCTAAGAGTCTCTCTTCCCGGAAGCCTCCAAGGTGGAACAAGAGGTCCACTGACTAATTTCTTGCTAATAACTCTTATATTCTCTTTGTCTCCCAATAAAATGAAAAGCCCCATAGTTAAATACAACTGTTTGAACCGCAGGCTTCTCCTAAGCTTTGTATAGAGGCTAACACTTGATGAATTTCAAGAAGCAGCCTATCCTTTAATCAAGATGCCTAATTTGTGTATATCCATCTCTCCTTGTAGGTCCTTCTATTTTTCTCTACAAATAGGTCAGAAAAAGCCTTTAGATAATAATTTCTCTTTATATAATAAAGAGAAAAGTTCATAATATCTCACAAGGTTGTTGGGAGATTAAGCGCAGGTTTATTTCATACAGGCAGAGTAAGAGTCTGTTCTTTCCCCCCTCAGATACAAATGGAAAGCACAACTCTTCTTTTACTGACAGGATTTTGGACTTGGGTTGAAGTGGCAACTGACTGGCCAACAGCAAAGCTCTTTTCTCCCTTGCTCCATCATATGTATATGTGAAACAACAAACCTGCAAATTATGCGGCCTTGGGTTTCATCTCAGATGGAATATGCTGGGGCTTACGAAGTCCAGAAAGTCTGCTGGGCTTTCTGCATTATTTCCTTATCTCTTTTGCATAAATATAGAAATGATTGTCTTAGTTATGTTACTGCAGTTACACAAGCTTGAATTCTTCAGCACCAGGAGAAAAATGGACAGGGGAAGAGTTGATACTGCATAAGACTTCTCGGAATGGAAATTTAATTAGGGCATCCAAACAACCATGAGTTTTACTTGGTCTACACTGTAACCTTTTATTAAAGAGTAATTAATGTATGCTTTTATTTATTTTTGACTGCTGGTGTTTCTTTGCTGCATGTGGGCCTTCCCTAGTTGCAGACAGTGGAGGCTACTCTCTATTGCGGAGTCTGGTTTTATTGAGATGGCTTCTCTTGTGGAGCACACTATCTAGGATGTGAGGACTCAGTAGCTAAGGCACATGGGTTTAGCGGCCTCCACGGCAAGCAGAATCTTCCTGGACCAAAGACTGAACCTGTGTCCCCTGCATTGGCAGGCATATTCTTAACCACTGGACCACCAGGGAAGTCTCTGTACAATAGTCTAGAAGTGGGTTTTCCTGGTCGTTCTGGCTGTCCTTGTTGAAAAAGGTGATTTCTCTTATGGGAAACACTTCCCCTAACCTCACACAGATTTTAGGCTTCTCTTACATGTAAATGACCACAGATGTATGCCAATGATAGAACTTCATCACTCGCACTTACAAATTATGACTTCATTTAGAGGCGTTTCTGTATAAAGGTAATATATAACTTATATTTACAGATGCTGGAAAGCTACATTGGAAGAATAATAAAGCCTCAAATCTATAACTGTGAAACATACAGATTACAGCATAGGTATGAACTGGGAATGTGCTCTCAATAGTATAAAATTGAACACTGAAAGACTGAAACAAGTGTATCTTTTTAAATCTAAAGGGCAAGATTAACAATTTTTTTTTTTTACCAATTTCATTCTTGTTTTCGGTTTGAAAACTATTACCAAATGATATTGTTTTCAAAATAAAAGTTGACTTTAATCCAGCTGAGTCATAGTAAAGATATGACATGTTATTTATTATACCTGCTTTTAACAAAGATATGATTCAATGAGATTTTGAGAGTTCAGTAAGAAAGACTAATATAGTTTGATAATTATAAAATTAAGGGTGCAGAATTTGGTGTAAAAATAAACATTTGTATGCTTACTCAGCTATCTTATAATTAAAAGATTGAACTTCATAAAATAACCAAGCATGGTATGAGAAAATGATTTATTTATAGTTTAAAACTGGCACTTAATTGTAAGCTAAGTTTCCTAAATATTGCTTATATTTCTGGCACATATCTATCTATGTACTTATCTATCTACCTTAGAGTTGCACTGAATATTGAAGTCTGTGCCTGCTATTCTTTGGTAAAAGCTATAACTTGCTTTCCTTTCATCCCCCACCTCCGCCAACTTTTTATAGTGGTAAAATATGCAAAACATAAAATTTACCTTTTACCTTTAATGACATATGTCTTTTTCCTGGTATCATGAGAGTAGGCTTGAGATGGTTAAATTAAAAAAAAAATCCCAGTAGGGCTCTGAATGGAGAATTTTTAACTCTTGCAGCTTCAGCTGGATGTGAGGAGTGAGTGTGTGTGGGTGACTGTGTGTGTTTATGTGTGCGGAGAGAGGGAGCATGGGAGTTGACATGTATGTGGCATGTTTTAAGTATGTTGTAAGTGCAACACTGAATGCAACAGAGTAAAGGTCTTCAGGACATCTGCTGTAAAGAGAAACTTTCTGGTAACCTTCAGGCTGGGAGTTATTCTATTTACCAAAGGCAGGGAGATTTATAAAACCTTCTCACTCCTGTGTCACAAAGCATCTATAGAAGGTAAGCATATTTTGCAGAAAGGGCAGAGAGAAAAGAGCCATTTTAAATTTCAGCATTTGTAAGATCTGAAGCAACCTAATAGGAACAGGGATATTTAAAGGCAAAGAAAAACCACTAATCAAAGTCTGTACTTTAATTATCAACAACCGAAGGCAGGATTTTTGATATGGCTCCCATACAAGAAAATGATATACACAAAGTAGATGGAAACTGCCTGAATGAAATCTGGAAAACAAAATCAAGACGTATTTTCTAGCCATTCCTGGATAAGGGTTTTAAAATATAAATCCTAGTAAAGAAGTACACTGCAGCTGTAACTATATATTACTTTCTTTATGTAAGTATACATATTTTATTATACATACCCATAATTCTGTTCAAGTTTGTTGAAAAACTTTCATAGTTTTTATATTTTATCTGTTTATTGTTCTCCATCACCAGAAATATAAGCTCTATGAGGACAGTGATTTTTGTCTCTGATCACTCTTGTATCTCCAAACTGTAGATACTACTGCATGAATTACCTTTCATGCAGTAGACACTCAGTAACATGTTTTTAAAATGCCTTCTGTAGCTTGGGTTCAACTTTATCTCCACTAATTCTTTCCATGGCCTTATAAACTCATAAGTACATAAGTTTCAGGTATTATTAAGGCCTGAAAACAAAACTAAATGACCTTTACTATAATTTCAATTTTGAGGATCAGAATGGAGAGAACAATTAAACAATGTCTCTTAGAGGGCAAATGTAAATAACTGACTCCTATCTGTTTGCATATAGGAGGAAGTAATATCAATTAGAATACGATAGAGGTACAGCTCCTTCTGTGCCAACTGAAAGGAAACCTATTAAATATGAAATTTAAAAAATTATCACATTTATTCATAGTTATGGCCAATGGACAGAAATTCAAATTCAAATGCATTTAACACAGTCTCTGCTAATGGAGGGAGGGGGGGTAATGCAGCATATGTGATATAATAACTTTACTGGATTTACTTTTAAAGGTATTCTTTGTATTCATTTTTCACTGTCTCATATTAAGGAATTCATTTTTTAAATGGAGATATAATTCACATAACATACATTTCACCATTTTGAAGTGTATAATTCATTGGTTGTATATGGCTGTACAATCATAACTTCCGTCTAATTCCATAACATTTTTATCACCCCAAAAGAAACCCTGTGCCCATTAGTGGTCACTGTTCCTCGGCCCCCATCCTCTGGCAACCACTAACCTAACCTAACCTAACCACTAACCTTTCTGTCTTAACTTGCCTTGTACAAACATTTCATATGAATGCAAACATACAACAAGTTGCCTTTTGTGTATGGCCTCTTTCACTTAGCATAAGGTGTACAAGGTTCTTCCATGCTGTAGCACGTATCGTCATGGCATTTCATCTCATGACTGAATAATATTCCACATGTGCATCTAACATGTTTTGTTTATTCATCCGTCCGTCAGTTGACGGACCTTTGGATTCTTCTACTTTCGAGCTATTATGAACTACTGAGTCTGTGAACATTTATGTAGAAGTTTTTATATGGACATATGTCTTCACTTATCTTTAGTATATACCTAGGGATGGAACTGCTGGGTCATATAATCTCTAGTTTTTAACTTCTGGAGGATCTGCCAGACTGTTTTTGACAGGGGTGGTATCACTGTGCATTCCTACCAGCAATGTAGAGGGTTCTAATTTCTCCACATCCTCACCAATGTCTGCTATTGTCCTCCTTTTTGAGTACAGCCATCCTCCTGGGTATAGAGTAGTATCTCCTTTTGGTTTTTGGTTTGCATTTCCCTAAAGGCTAATGATGCTGAGCATATTTATATGTGCCTAATGGCTATCTGTATATATTCTGTTAGAAATGGCTATTCAGGTCTGTCTTTTTTCTCTTGTCGTTGAGTTGTAGGAGTTTGAAATGTGTTCTTAAATGGTTAGATTTCACTGAGAAATGCCAGACAGAAGGCTTGGGTGAATTGTGAAGTCCCTGAATGAAAAACTGTGAATCCCTGAATGCTGTTATTGAAACGTTATCTACTAAATTTTTTACAGCTTCAGACACTGACATCTTCTCTCTAACAAACTTGATCTATCTCTTTTGATCCCTAAAACTCTTAAAGGTATCATCATCTTTCTCATCATATAAAGGTATTAAACTCACCTCTATTTGGTTTCTGCTTTGTCACCCCTTCATTTAATCTCAGTTCTGCTAGGTGATTCAGGGACTACAAAACAGGTCATATCTATCTCATCCTTCCTATTTTTATGGTGAGGACACATGCAAGCCCCCACTGCCTTTGTCTAGATTACCTTCTTGCTCCTAGTCTCTTCTCTGTCTAAACCATCCTACATATTGATCTTGTGCAGCTTTCTAATGCACAACTCTGATTGCATCCCCTTCCTGTTCAAAGGTGTCCATAGTTTAGTCTCAGCCAACTTTTCCTGTTTCTGTTTTTTTTCCTCCCACTTCCTAAAAAACAGAAAAACTAATTTGGGAAGGTTTTCCCATCCTATTATGATCATTAATTTGCTTTTTTGTCTCTGCCATTAACTGTAATTTTTTAAAAATGTAATAATGCAAAAGAGGAATTAATACAAGTAAAACTCTTCAAAGAAATGAAAAGGTAGCTATATCATAAAAAATGAGAGTAGATTTAAGAATGATTTTTTTCCAGTATGACTCTTATTACTAGAAATCTGTGGGGACAAAGGTTAGGTGCAGGTGAAGATCAAACACTTAAAATCACCAATCGTATCAGGACCACTTGATGGGAGGACATACGTCTGCATTCTGTGTTGAATACGATAAGTTAAGGCTCTAGACCTTTTAATTCTCACTCATTCCTGGCTAACAGTATCAGCAAGTATTACATTTTGGTCCAGGCTCATATTG